>OX155973.1:8999189-9048769 GCA_944548615.1 Micropterix aruncella | reverse complement strand
TTAATAATTGTTAACATTGTTTAACCTATTGGGTTTTTATTATCAATCAGTCCTTTTTAAAAACCGCTCAATATCAATATTATTATAGACCAAATAAATTAGTATGTTTCGACAATGCTATCAGCGTCACCTGCATGTCGCCAGCGCAGAAGGGTTGTCAAAATGCACTATGGCAATAAGCTAATGGGCCCTATTGCAGTGGGGCCACTAAGACCCATGTGTTAGGGTCGGCCAAACCCACGGGTCAACACCCATACGGCAGCCAAGCGGAAATGCGAGCCCAGATAGGACTCTCGCCTGCGGACCAGTTCCTTAAGAATCGCCCTTCGGACGCTCCTGGACGGTTTGCGCACCGTGCGGCGTCAACCAATTGACTATGCATTCCGACTGATAGCCGGGGGAGTCTGGAAACGGCTTTATTTCCTATAGAGCGGGGGTAGTTGTTAACCTTAAGGCAACTGCTCTTGAAACGACCAATCGGCTACCCGATACCGGGTGAACAGCCGGGCAAAGGATGCCGTGGTCTGCGATAGATTCGGTAGACACCGAATCACCGCTACGTAAGGGAGAGGACCGCGCAAGCGACCTCGAACCTGGAACCAGTCGGGAGATCGGAGTAATGGTTGCAACTGGAAGTAAGAGGGCGAGTGTTGGCCCGCTGGGTGATTAATCTGGTTATCGGACGAGTGGTATAACTAGACAGTGGACATTTCGTCCCAAGTCTTCTAAGCTCACAGCACGGGAGACAGAATGATCAAATATCATTAAAACTTCCTGAGGTAACGGGTTCGCCTGCTTTAGTTGACAGCTCCAGTTATGACATTGAGCAACCTTATTAGATTGCTATATAATCCTTAGTAAATTTCTATATAGTACCCTATATAATCAATGGCTATATATACCTGTAGGTTATGAGGAGTGACTCAAAGTTGGGTATGACACCTTCGTCGAGATCCTCATCGTCGAGTCGATACATGAGTGTAGAGTTGACTCCGTCGAATGTCGCATTTGCCAAGCATTCGTACCTGTAAATTATATTGTACAGTAGTAAATGGATAGTTCTCAAAGAGAGCCGCAGTAGTGCTGTTTAAATGTTGCTATTGCACCCTGATCCAGTGGCTGAATTAAGCTGGTAACATTTGGAGGAGGAAACGCACAATATCACCACTTACTAGTCATAGTCATAGTCATATTTTATTAATTCCAAAAAGTACATACTGTGGAATACGTCATTTTACATTTGCTAGAAGTTATTCTCAACTTCATTACGAGTACATACACTTTTTATATGTAAAGGCAAGGCACCTTCGGATCAATTATAAAAATCAAAATCGATAAATCAAAAAAATATAAACAATTTTTGTTTCAAATAATCTATCAATATGTTTTTAACAATAGTCAATCAAACATTTTAAAATAATCACTTAATAAACAATACGTTTCATAATAAAAATCAACACTAAAGTAACAAAATACAGGACAAAATAGATTTGATAAATGGTAAATTATTTTTCAAAAATTAAGACAGCCTTGTCAAATTCATCAAATTATAGAGAGCATGCATGGTTAGGTTTCTTTTTATGCATTTCTTAAATGCAATCTCTTGAAGTATTTTAATTTCTGCTGGCTACGAGTTGAAAAATTTAAACTCTAAATATAAAAATGATTTCGGGTATAAAGAAAACCGCATTTTGGGAACTACTACATTATTTTTATTGCGAGTGTTATGTTCATGCAGACTAGAATGCTTTTCCTCGTTTTACAAATTTGCTTTCGCATAAATTAAGCACTATACAAAAATTCAGGTTTAAAGGTTACATTTTTTTATTTTTAAAGATCGGAGCACAGCAATATTAACCCGCAATTTAACTGGATGAGGGTGATAAGTAATATATTTCCAGATCGGAGCAAACTGAATTCAAAGTTCGACATTTTGAGGCGTTTCGGATAAACTGTGATTAGGTTGACCTGAGTTTGGTTAATGGGGTTTTTACTGTATTGTAAGTTTAAAAATGAATAAGTAAATTTTTGAAAATGATATTTTTAATACTGCTAACCCTCTATCTAGGTTAGACACGTACCCTCCATCTAAATTTCGACAGGTCGATCCAAGTGGGCAGTCCTGCAACTGGCAGAATTCCATCTCATCGCAGGACTTTCCTTTGAAGCCTCGAGGACACACACACCTGTAAAAAAAAAAGTTTTTTTTAACCTGCATATTATTTATTATTATTATTATTATTATATATTTAACAGGCAGGCAGCTTAAGCTGATTAGCCTGAATCCGCGCTTGCATTACAGTTTTTGTGAAATAAGTCCAGTTTGTTTTTAAAGTCCATTTGTTTACTAGTGTACTGCTGAGAAAATGTTACTTAGGATTTGAATGGAATGATTCATGCTGAAATTTCAGATGATGCCCACGTAGATGAGTGTTGGGGTTCATGGTGTAGATAGTCTGCAACCTAGAAATGTCATACGATGCAGTTAGGATCTTATACGTATCGATTAAGTCACCCCAGGCCTTGCGTTGCTCCAGGGTGGTTAAACCGAGATCTGCCAATTAGTCCTTGTATGTTAGATGCTTCAAGCTAAAAGGCGTTTTAGTCATTTTTCATTGGACCTTCTCTAGAAGATCAATATCCTTCCTAAAGTAAGGGTTTCAGATCTGATAGATGTGTTCCAAAATGGGTCTCACAAATGACTTACAGATTCTCAGCATCAGTTTCCCTTTATTATGCCGAGGTCTCCGAGGAGAAACTCTATGAGGAACAATAGAATTTGCCTTTTTTATTTTGAGTCTTTGGTTACTATTACGCAAAGATCCTTTCGTGATTAAATCGTTAGACGCCGACAGTGCCTATAGGCACTTTGCGTCGTTTGACAGATCCGCGCGTAACCGTTTCGGCCGGCCCCAATATATATTATACAAATATATAATACACATGACTAACGAGATTAATTACTAGGTAACAAGAGGGAAATCATGTATAAACGATATTCTTAGAATTTATTCACACAATCGCAGTTTTGTAGAAAAGTTGCAGCGCAGTTTATTGCGCGCGAAGGCTGGCTTCCGAGCGGTTAAATATCCGCTGCTGGCTATATACAGTGTACATTCTGAACAGTATTATTATCCTGGTTTAAAAATCCACCCAGTTTACAAGTGTTTTATCAACTTTGCAAAAAGGCATTTGACAGAGTTAGACACAAACAGTTTCGAACGCTGATATAATCTCATGAAGTAATATATATGCATGAAGTGTATACACGGACAGTTGCGGGACAAAAGTAGCTTGAACCCCAACTACGTAGGAATATCAAGCTAAATAACTTGTCAAATAACTTACTTGAAGTCATTCCAGGTGACCTGGCAAACACCGTCGTGATTGCAGGGTTCTGGCGCGCAGGCATCATCGCTGACGACACCTTCCAGGATGGAGCCAGGATCGAAAGACACGGGGCCGAAGGCAGGCGGAGCCTGGGCATCGCTGGCCCTCAATGGAAACAGCTCCACTGCCATGTTGTATGAGCCATTCGAAATCTGTAGAAGAGTTACAATACAGGATGAGTTTTATAAGAGGCACTATTTATATTAATAATATAAAGAGGTTGTAATGTAAGTTTATATGTAGGGGGTAATCTCCGAAGCTACTCCTCCGATTTTAAAAATCCTTTCGCTAATGGAAAGTTCCATTATCGATATAGGCTACATTTTTTGTGATATATATTGGTTTTCAATACGAAATTGTGATATTTGTAAATCAAGTTGGAGAAAAATGAGCTGATGAGTTGTTTTATCGGTGTGCGCTGATGAAACGGTTTGATATATGTAAAAACAATATATGACAAAAACATTGGCCTCAGAGAGATCTACAAAAAATTCAGCGACAGCATATATCCAACTTCTATATTTAAGCTACAACCACTGCTTTTGTGTCTCAAAAAAATAAGAAAAATAAGTATGGAGTGTTTGTTGAAGAGATTAGCAATAAAATAAGAATCCTTATCAAATTAATCCATTATCACGGCTGGTTAATAAAGATAAAATTAGCCATTCACTGAAAGTTTATAGGTGGTATAGTTATAATGATAACATGAAATTAGTAACGCGAGCAAGCACCCCGAAATAGCAAGCAGGCGACGGCGGCGGCTGCAGGCCCAGCAAGATCAGCGTTCAGCGCAAGACAGCGCGGGTGGCAAGGAATATGACACGTACGTCTACGATATAGGTAGCATGCATCTGAAGGGGGACATCATGCACTGGATATCAAAATGTAGCTTCTAAAAAGGCAAATAAATGTAACCCTACTTAAATTAACAAATCGGTTCGAAAATATATGCAAATCGAAGCCGCAGGCAACAGCTAGTAAATAGGATAGAAAACGAATTTACCGCGTGAAATTTGTAGGACCCGACGTTTCGGTGACGTTGCAGCCGCCGTTGTATAGGGTAGACAACGGCGGCTGCAACGTCACCGAAACGTCGGGTCCTACAAATTTCACGCGGTAAATTCGTTTTCTATCCTATTTATAATGTCAAACAACCGCGATAGTCTTCGATTTTATAACGGCTAGTAATTTTTTAAAAGTGCAAAGGATGTTAAGAACATTTACTTTATAAACGCATGAAAAATCGGTATAAATACACCATACAATATAACTTTGCCAGATAGTATGCCTGCCTCAATACATCTCTATACTATTGAAGAGACTGAAATGTATGCTTGCATAAAAACTATAATTCAGATTATATTCAATGAGCCAAAAATGTATTCTTCTAATGAGTTGTTTCTCGAAGCAAAAATACTTGATAATAGGCAACTAGTTGTATTGATTAAAAACTGCTTTAAATTTCAATCCGCAAGTGGAAACATCGCTCCCTGCTAAGAACACAAGATCGGCACAGGTACCACATTATGTAGTGCCCAGGAGATGTACATCGTTCGAACAACATCATTATCATTACATTGCTCCGAGATTAATGAATATTTTAGGAAAATACTTCGATATTTCAGGACTGACACAGACTGTTCTTGAAAAATGCCTCGTACAGTGGTTGATTACTAAAGGAAGAAATGAAACTGCAATGCACTGTTTCTTAAAAAAACATAACATAGCCTTGAAATTAAATTTGTTTAAATTTGAAATTCCAACTCAAACCCATGTTATCCAAGTTCAAATATATAAAACTGGTGTCGTCCTTGAAACGCGCACTGACTAATTAGGAGTGATGCTGAATCAGAAATAAATGAACTAGACTGGAGCCTGTTGCTTCAACTGTGTTTCTAGGGATAACAATTGACTCCAAATTACAATGGGGCCCACAAATTGAGAAAATGTCAGGAAAACTTAGCTCTGCGGCATACGCAGTTAAAACAATAAGGCGGCTGACTGATGTAGATACAGCAAGAATAGTATACTTTAGTTACTTTCATAGCATTATGTCCTATGGGATTCTTCTCTGGGGAAGCTGTGCGGACATCAATAACATCTTTATACTACAGAAACGTGCTGTAAGAGCTATATATAAACTTGGTCCTCGAGTTTCACTTAGAGAAAAATTCAAAGAGATAAATATTCTTACTGTTGCATCACAATATATATACGAAAATCTGTTGTATGTCCACAAGAATATTGACAAGTTTAAAATAAAAAGCGACACTCATAATTTTAATACTAGACATAAGCATAACCTTGTTGTACGTGCTACTCGTCTCCACAAAATAAGCAATTCTTTTTTGGGACAATGTATACGCTTCTATAACAAACTTCCTCATACTATTAGAGAACTATCTGTAAATAAGTTTAAAGCTACCATCAAAGCAAAATTGTATAAAAAAGCATACTATACAATATCTGATTATGTAAATGACAAAACGGCTTGGGAGTAAGGCTTGGACGCATCATAAGAACATAAATTAAAAATAATATTTAATTGTGTCTATATGAATAAAGAACATTTTGATTTTGATTTAGATTTTTTTTGATTGTGTTTTTAATTAATTATTATGTATTTTCTTGAATAAATAAAATTAAAAAACACACTGAAACCGAAGATTGACACTGACACCTGGGCTCAATATGAGGTTGATCATTAACTTGTCGTCTAAAATCATACCTGTAATAATACTGTTATTTATTAATTGTTTTAACCCGTCCAATGTGAGGCGTCCAATAATGGATGCCTTGGCAAAATGTATACAAAATGTATATAAATTTATATAAATGTAAATATAAATGTAAATGTGCGCCGCTTTATAGTAATCCGCTCTATAGTAATGCTATAGCTCTATAGTAAACCCCGCTCTATGTAAATGTAAATGTAAATGTAAATATAAATTTATATACATTTTGCCGTAGGCAAACCCGAGCTAATCGCCAGTCATTTGTGGGGTTAAACGTGTAAATTTTCCTACTTCTGTTAAAACTGCCCAAAGTGCTGCTGGTACACGAAAAAAAGGGCAAAATTAAAAGTAAGCAACTATCAAAGACTATTGCGGTTGTTTGCTATTATAAATAGGATAAAAATAAATTTACCACATAAAGGTTATTTACCAAACGAATTCGCCCATAGCCAATTGACTGATGAAACAGATCAAAGCTGGTAAAATATTCAGCGAGAAAAATCGGCGATCTGCAAACACATTTTGGATAGCGGAACTAACTACTAACTACGAGGAAGTACATCGGCATGACACCAGGAATAAAACCCTGTATCTCCAACCGTTCGTAGCACGTACTGCCAAGTTCCAGGCGACTAGTCGATACTTAGGCCTCAAACTTTTCAATAAATTGCCCGAAAGATTAAAAGCAATTAAAAACATCGATATTTTCAAGAGATCCATCCGAGTCTATCTACTTAAAATCAACATGTATGCCCATAACGACTTCTTAAAATATTTTGAAAATACATAGCATCGTATCTACCCATTTAATCTAATACATATTATTTACCGTTAATTGTTTTGTTGTAAACTATTATCATATAGTCTATGTTTTTGTAAATTGGTAAGTTTAAAACTATATATTGTATATCATCTCTTGTCTAAATTGAGTAACTAGTTTAAGATTAATTACTGTCATTCCTACACAATTGTATGGTTGTATTGGAAATAAATACCTTTTACTTTACTTTTTACTGGGTGCAGTTTCATAATCCTATTGCGCTATCTAGAGAACAATTTTACTTTCCTAGCATGACCGGGAAGCCATTGAAACAAGAAGAACCCCGAACTTCAATAGAGACAACGGTTTCAAACAGAAGAAGTTTTATTGACATAAAAAGATTTTGCAACTGATGGAGTGGACATTTATACATATTACTGTCATCTATATATAAGACCTTGATATGCCCTCAGGTACATAAGCGTTGTGCGTATAAAACATGTGACAGAGAGAGTAATACATTGAACAGTATGAGATAGAATAGGACGCCAATATTCTTCGCGGGATTGCTCACACCGGAAGGTACTGGCGGAACTAATACTGGCGGCGATTTCTATTGGTATTGAAGTGGTCATTCTCACGAGCGAAAGGCCTATCGAGGCCCTAATATATCGATGATTACTGCATGTGTAATTAAAAACCACCAATTCCAGACTTGCAACCCTTCGGAACTGAGGTGTCAACATGAAGAAGAAGAGGAACGCTAACCTGAACATCCTGAATCACTCCCTTGAAGAAGTTTTCCTCGCCGAGTTCGTCAGCGGCGGTGATGTGAGCGGCCTGCGACGGTGTCTGAGTGATGGCAGAGTCCGGTTGTCCGGTGGTCGGAGTGGCGCTAGTGGGCAGCGTGGCCGATTCGGCCGGAGATCGAGCTTGGCGATTGGCCACCAGCGGGGATATCGGAGCCACACTCGGAACCGCCGCCGTCGGAGAAGGTGGACCACCCAAATAAAGCACCTGAGCAGAGAATACATAATAATAAATACAAACACAGGGCTGGTAGCAGCCTGGAAATAAATAAAAAAATACTTTAGCAACCAAACTTATTTAAAAAATACCAACATCAACATTAAATTTCAAATTATAAGGAATGTTATGCATTTTATACATATCTAAAGCAAAAATCAAAGCGAATAGAAATCCATATATACATACATATTGGCCGCAAAAAATTGAACAAATATTTTTTTTATTTGTCCCGATTTTATTTTTCTCATAATTTCAAAGGTATGTCATAAATGAGATTAGTTGTACATTGTTCTGAAAGACAAGCTTCTGCTTTGATTATTTTCAGAAAACTAACCTAACTATCCTTAAAAAAAAAGTTTTTCTAAAAATATAATTTAAATAGTACTGCTTTCACTCCCATACAAAAACTTTTTGTCCAACTGTATCGAAAACTGCCTAATCAGAATTGTTTTTTGTATTTTTAAATTATACTTAAGCTTTACGATACTTCCTCAATGTGTTTCTAAACGTTCTTATAAAAAAAATCGTTTTAGTTACCATTTTAAATGTTTTTAAAAAGTGTCCAATTTTATGATGACTGTAACGTCATGCATATAACGCTTGTTTCATTTTCCTTTGAGTAATTTGGTTATACTGCATATACGTTGCCAGCTGCATATACGTTGAAAGTCATTGAATATTATTTGTACAATTTTATTACAATGTCATGAATATTATTTGTACAATTTTTTTGCGGCCATACCCGTAAACAAAACATCTGCCAAAATAAGGTAAGGAGAGAATAAGAGAATAAGAGAAAGGTTAGAATTAGGTTAGTGGTTTAAATTTACTGTAAAAAGAAGAGATTTTTCAATGAATGCTTAAAAGTGGAATGCAAGCTAGCGCCTCTAAGGCTGGAGGAAGCTGATTCCATATTCCAGCTGCATATTTGTTGAAAGACTCAAAAATGTGGTTTTGTGGTTTGGATACATGGAGTATTATTTTGATTTGATATTATTTTGACTTCCTAATCCGGTAAAAGCCTCGTTTATGTAGGTAGGAGATGTAAGATTGTGTAGTACATTATATAGTAGTGAAAGAATGTGCGAATTTCTCCAGTGCCGTATCTAAAGCCAATGCAATTTTGCTCGGTACACCGAAACACGGTCATACTTCCCGAAACATGGTCATACTTCCAATTTTGCCTTTCAGAACTTACAAGTCTGCAACGTAGGTGGGTCATTATCAAAAAAGATGTACATGTGACTCACATGATTAAAATTGTGACTAAACTGTTTCGTGACATACCTGTATTTGGTATTAATGTGAGTCACAATTATTATAAAGCCGGGTGTTAAATACAATGCTACAATTGTAAATATAAGAAAAAAAGAATTAAACGCAGCTTTGTTAACATATCCAGTTTAGTGTATACAGTATAATCCTTGCTTTACTTTACATGTTTCACGTGAGTCACATCATGTGAGTCACGAAATGTGACTAACATGTCAACCAATTTTTGTGATAACATGACCTTACTTAATTACCATATCAAAATAACTCACAATACAGTTGAATTGGCCACAGAATATTACTTGTATTTGCTATGTCTATGATAGGACAGAATCTGATAATAATACACAGCTTACCTTGGTTAGAATGTCACCGTGATTCACAGGAGAAATTTCGCAATAATTTCACCAATAATTCCGTGTCGACAAATAACTGTCACTAAAATTAAAATGGCGGAGATTTGATATGGACGCCACTTCGCATAGTGTTGCCAGTTATGAAATGTGAACTTGAAATGCTAGCATTTCTACAAAAAGGTGTGACATCGTCCGTGACATCCTCTGAGTGACTCACATGTCAAAAATGCTGGACAAACTTTACGCACCCTTTTTTATTATAAGATTCAACCTAGATTTACAGTATTTCTATTCAAACAACAGGAAATTTATATATTTTTGCAGGTGGAAAAAGATAGGGTTTGAAAAAGAAGATATTCGAACCATATACTGATTTTGTTCTTGTAGGGTATAAAAAGGACAATTATGTTTGTATGAGTCACGAAGGGAGAGAAAAACTAAAAAAAAGTTTTTTATGAAATAGATTAATATTATGTTATGATTACAATGTGGAAAGTCAAGAGAAGGGTGCATATTATATAAAAAAATTACAAAGCAAGGAATGTGTAACATACAACCGTGTGTATATAAACAGCAAATATGTCGGACATGAAATTATTATTTATGTACATCTTTTTTTAATAGTACGCAGCCCTCGGTGCACTAGTCAAACTTGCACATGACTGCTTTTTATTTTTTTGTACGATTGCAAATTTGAGTCCATCATGAAAACTCAGATTAAGTACCAACCTGAGCATCCAATTGTCCAGCGGCAGATATTGGCTTTCTGAAGTATTCCGTGCCATTCAGTTTTACCTGGACAAGAGTAGCATTGCGTACAACCTGTAATCAAACAAAGAGAGTCTTTAGCAATTTAGAAGAAATCAAATGTATCGAAATATTTAACTGAGATAGGGATTCTCTCAAGCCTTTAGGAAATAAAGATCAAAATCTGACCAGCAGTTGCAGATATTGTAACGGATTTACAAACAGTCAATTGCTAAGAGGGAACTTGTCTCTCCCGGGAGTTATAATGATACTTGCCATTCTGTCTCACATGGCACGCTATGGATACCACTCTATGCGTCCTCTCACCCTTACTGCCTGATTTGGATGGATATGGGAGCCAATGGACCTTTTGGAATGGGAGCTAATGGGATGCTTGGAATACATTGCCAGAGAAACTTGACGGGCAAAAAGCGCCTCGTTCCGCAAAAAATTTGAACTACGAATTACCGCTAACATCAGGTAGAGGCCGCGCAAGCGACCTCTGTGATCAGACTGAAGGATGGAAAAGTTGTCCAAATCTGGTAGTAAGGGCGCGAGCAGGCCCGCTGGCTGGCACAGTGCCTCGCGGTAAGGCGTTGGACTCTTACGGGTTGGCGTAGTTTGACTGTGGATTGTGTTAATCTTTAAGTCTGTGTTATTTCATACCATCGATGGCAAGGGTCGTCATAATTCTCTGGAGAGGGGGGGGGGGGGGGGGGGAATGATTCACATGTAGCAATCGATATTTCATTTCTGTCCTTTTTAGAGTAAGGCTAACTGCGCACTGCTGTGCGTTTCATTTCTGGAGGATTTGTGGATTATTGGCGCACATGGAACCGCGCGCACTACAGAAAAAAAATCAGGCCAGATTTAAATTCTGTAAACTGTTGCAGAAATTTTGCGGTGGACGACCGAAAAGTGACAGTTTCAGGATTGCCACTACAAAAATTCGTAATGGAAATGTAGTCCATTATCAAATATTATATTAAATAAGACGTAACTTCCTTTTAAAAAAAACATATTTTAATTTCTATGATTTTTGAAATAGAATTTCGTTTATAACAAAGAAGAAAGTGAGATAAACACTAGATATTACTGTCACCACTTGCTTTATATGGTTCATTTAATGATATAAAATGAAACGATATTGTGGAAATGATTTATTATGAAATATAGAAAAAACATATTTGGATTATTGAATGTTATTTTTTAGTTTCTGAAGAAAAAATGTTCTCAAGCCTTAGTTTATTATGTGGTAATCACGATCTTCATTCATGAAGGAACGCGATAGATAGCAATTTTGTTACCTGTATAAGATGATCGCATCCATTATCCAGGCGTGTTCCTCCGACCGTATACGCTTCCGAAGTGTGGTTAAACTGTAGACGGACCAGTAATTCTCCTCCTACCAAAGAAGCGGCCACATAAGTCTCTTCCAGGCCGAATAAAACCACACCCTCTCTGTAAAATTAAAAAATATTTTAGGATATTTATTATTATCAAATATACAATATAAATTATTATTATTTGGGAATACATTCGGAAGCATCAAACATCACATCACGAAACCAAAATAGAAAAATATAGTTACGAATGTTTCACAACATAAATTTTATAAGAATAGTTAGATAAAAGCATTATTTATATAGGGAATTAGATTGCTCAATGCCATATGTTGGACGGTGTCGACTACTACGTGCTAACCTATCATCCCAGACTGGTATAACGATATGTGATCATTCTTTCATCCGTGGGATGAACGTAGAAGACAGAGACAATACATAATATCTACTGTCTAGCTATGCCAACATGCCCGACAGAGGCCAACTCCTTACGGCGAGGCACCGGGAAATGTACCCAGCGGGCAGCCTCACCCCCTACCTAGCAGTTTTGGAAGGATATCTCTGTCTGAAATTTACCTTCAGGATACCTCCGTCCTTCCGACTGGTTACGGGTCCGAAGTCGCTTGCACGGCCTCTAGCTGTTGTATTACAGTGGTAATTCAGTTTAAATTTATCGCGGACCTGGGCGTCCTATGCCCGTAGTGCCACACGGGATCTTGTGGCCTATAGGTCGTTTAAAGAGTGGCATGACAACAGGTCAACACCCACCCCCGCTGCTTAAGAGACAGTATATTTTCCCTGCTTAGGAGACAGTATAAGTTCCCACACTCCTCCAGTAATTAGTCAGAGTGCACGACCGATTGGCTGATGCCAGTCAGCCAGTAATTAGTCGGAGTGCAACCCCGCCAGTGGCGCCGGGAGGCATTCCCCAAGGGAAACCCATCTATCAGCCGCGAGGCCTGAGATGCGGGAGCAACTGGTTGCAACTGGTAGTAAGGGCGCGAGTGTCGACCCGCAGGGTAACATACCTGGCTATCTCGTGGTTAAGGCCTCTTATGGGCATATGGCGGAGCTTGACGGTGGACTATTTTGTCCTAAGACTATTCTGCTCTCACCTCACAGGAGACAGAACGATCAAATTTCGAACCTCCTGAGGTGACGGGTTCGCCCGTAGTAGTCGACAGCTCTAGTTGTTCGGGCTGGACACCACCACCATCAAATGCATGGTGCGTTTTTAGTTCAAACATTTCCTTTCTGGAAATTTCGATTTAAAGAACGAGCCCTGTGGATCGCCAGCAACGCGAGTCGATAATGAAGAATTGAAAACGACAGTGGAAGCGCAACCATCACAAACCCTTGTCAGAGTTAGCAGCAGCCTTTGGTGTAAGTGACAAAACAATATTAATTCATTTGCGTCAAATTGGGAAAGTGAAAAAACTCAAAAAGTGGGTTCCGCATGAATTGAGTAAAGCCCATTAGCAAATAGGCAAACAGCAAAGACGTTAGCCAAATTAGAAGAGCTGCGACTGTAGCCTTCAAAGAATTCATAGATTCTCACTGCCATTTTTTTTTGTAATCAATGAACTTCCCATAAAATTGTGGAAGGGCACGAATAACAATGGTACATACTTCAATTGATTAAATATATTATGGCCAAAAAAGTTTTTTTTTTTGTATAGGATGGCAACTTCAAAAGCAAATACCTAATTGCTAGAAAGAAAGATGCACATTTTTTTTTAATTTGCAGCATCTCAGCGCTGGTTTAAAGAATAGTTAGAATATGCCTACTTAGGTCTGGTGCCAAGATAGAAGATCAGTCCGGTGGGCTTCCGTGTCCTCACAAACATGGAGATGTCCAGGATGGAGCGGATCGCTCTACGGGCCGTCTCACTCACTCGCACCTCCGCCACCCCACTGCTACGAGGCACGCTTTCATGGCCAAAGGTCGCTGCGGTCATATCTGTGGAGAAATTAAGTCAAATTTTATTCACTGGCGTCATAAACCACATAACGACTTGCGAGCGCGGCGAGCTGTGAGCGGCTCAGCTGGCGTGTCAATACCGGTTTGCTCGAGTTGAGCGGCGCGGAACGAGCTGCCCGAAGCGGCTTGCTCCGCTCAGATTTGCACCATGCTCAGGGCTGGGATTCCAAAGCGACGACACGATATACAATTGTCATCACTTGAACGGGAGCGAACAAACTTTTATCGTATGTTGACAGACTGTACATTATCGTTCTGCGTTTATGTGGTAGATCGACGTTAATCGATAAATAAAGCGAGACATCCTTCCGCGTCTGCATCAAACTTGTTTGGGAGATTTAAGAGTCAGTGCGTAATAATTTTCTTACAAATTGTTATTTTTATTCAAATATCTCAGTTTTCAAATAATGTAGCATATTAAAAAATGCCCTGTTTTAAAAGTAGACTGAAGTTAATTTTATACTTTATTCTGACTTACCTCTTGCTTGATTCCAATATCTATACTAATATTAAAAAGAAGTAATGTTTATAAGTTTGTAAGTTTGTATGTAGGGGGTAATCTCCGAAACTACTCAACCGATTTCAAAAATTCTTTCACTAATGGAAAGCTTAATTATCGATGAGTGCTAGAGGATATATTTTATTGCGATGAATATTGGTTTTCAATACAAAATCATGATCATTGTAAATAAAGTTGGAGAAACATGACCTGGTGAGTTGTTTATCGGCGTGCGCTGATGAAACGGTTTGATATATGTATGTGAAAATAATATATGACAAAAACATCAGCCTCAGAGAGATCTATAACAAAGTCAGCGACAGCATAAGTCCAACTTTTATATTTAAGCTACAATAACTGCTTTAATGTTTAAAAAAAAAATAAGAAAAATAAGTAGGCAGTGTTTGTTGAAGACATTAGCAAAAAAATAAGAATCCTTATCAAAGTAAATTAATTTATTATCACAGGTGGTTAACAAAGATAAAAATAGTTGTTTACTGTACGTTTTTAGGTGGTATAGTTATAGAGATATCATGAAATTAGTAACGCGTTAAAGCACCCCAAAATACCTAGCAGGAGGCGGTGGCGGCTGCTGGCCCAGCAAGGTCAGCTTTCAGCAAAAGGTGGTGTGGGTGGCGAGGAACAAGATACATACGTCGACTATATAGGTAGCGTGCATCTGAGGGGGGACATCTTGCACTATATATCTAAAGGTAGAGTCTAAAAAAGGTAAATAAACGCCACCATACTTAAATTAACAAATCGATTCGAAACTTTAAGCGAAGCGAAGCTGCGGGCAACAGCTAGTATGTAATAAAAACCTATATTAATTTTTCCGAATGCCTTTCTGCCACTCCTGAACTCCCAGGTTTATAGGTGGCTCATTGCCGCGGCTAGGGGTGACTTGAAAATGGGCTGAAGTTATTTTTATATTATTTTTCAGACTCACCCCTTGCTCGATTCTAATACCTATATACATATATATAAAACAAAGTCTGGTTTGTTCGAGCACTTATAACTCGAGAACGGCTGGACCGATTTTCATGGTTTTGGATTTGTTGTATTTGTCTCCGTCCCGAATAGCAGAATAACTATTAAAAACATTGGAAAATTAACGAAAAAAATAAAATAAAAGAAAAAACATTTTCCCATACAAAATGTTCATGGGTTTCGTAACTGTCAAACATTTAATGTTCATCCCGTCGATACGGTAAACTCTCCCCTCAAATAAAGAAAGTATTTAAATAAAGGTTTCGAATCGACAAGATATATCCACAAGATTCGGAACACAATTATTACATAGTTTAATTCAATCATGTCATGCTGACACGCGATTGATATACTTAATTTTTGTACTTTTATGTTTCTTTTTGTGTCATTATCTTAATAAAGTAGTGAACTTAATATTTATTTTGTATTCATTGTATTACTTCCATAAAATCATAAATTAAGTTCAGCTAATCTGTAACACGACATTCATTAACCGTTAGGCGGTACGAAGTTCGCCGGGTCAGCTAGTATGTAATAAAAACCTATAATATATTTTGAGCCACCAAGTAGTAACACAAATATCAATTAATCACAATATGAATTAACCCTCCAACCGCGGGCGTTGTGCACGTACGCGATCAGCTCCTTCCGTGCGAAATTGCGGGGCACGCTATTTGCACAATCGACAGCCCAGCTAGTCTAGAAAAAAATCAATTTCGTGTGCCACCGCAACTAACGAGGAGCTCTCAAACATTTTCGGTTGTCGTTTGCAATAACAACATCGGATCGAATAGACCTTTGCCCAGAATGTGTCGCGTTTTTGATAAATCAAGTAAAGGATTAGATGTATTTTATGATTCCATAGATATAATAAAAGATTTGATCATACCTAGCCTATCTCCTACTTTTTAAGATTTTACTACCTGCCATCCTAATGTACCTACTGTATTATATGATTATTATATTATAACATACTATTGTATTATATCATATTATATATAATAAATATTATTATCCAATTACTTATACTTCTATTTTGAAAATTAACGTAATTGAGATCATACATTCATTGTCAATATGCCGAAAAGCATTATATCTTCTGATGATATAAAATCGAAGACTATGTAAAGGATGTAATACCACTGCAAGGATGTAATACCACTGTAAAGGATGTAATACCACTGCAAACCCCGGGTGTGTATAAAGTCGAATGCAGCTGCGGTCTAGCCTACGTTGGACAAACGAAACGGCCCATAGCCACGCGACTGACAGAACACATCAAAGCTGTTAAAAGCGTTCCGCGAGAAAAATCGGCGATCTGCAAACATACATTGGATAGCGGAAGTAACCACTGGATGCAGTTTCAAAATCCCATTGTTCTATCCAAGGAACAATTCTACTTTCCTCGCATGATCCGGGAAGCCATTGAAATAAGAAGAACCCCGAACTTCAATAGAGACGACGGCTACAAACTCTCTTCTACGTGGAACCCTCTTCTTAAAATGTTCCCGCCGCCGAACGCCGAACGCAAAGACTTAAAACAGGATACAGTGAGTGTTGTGTGCAAGACGGATTTTCAAAATTCCCGTGCTCCGAGCCCGGCCCCTCACCACCGTTATAACCTACGCAGCGGCGGCAGTGGTATGCGGCCTACCCGCAAAACAACGGATTGACAGCTCTTCAGTCTACCCTAGACAACGGCGGCTGCAACGTCACCGAAACGTCGGGTGCTACAAATTTGACGCGGTTAATTCGTTTTCTATCCTATTTATAATCTTCTGATGAGTCAGATATCGATGAATCTAAAAAATTGGGAAGCGATTTTAGTTCTGTAGCGACTTTCAGTAAGAGTGTTGAGGAATCCGAGGAAGAAGTGGATCTAGCAAGTCGTCGTGTGTGCAGTGAAGTTGATATGAATAATATGATGGCTGCTCCTCCAGCATTTTCTTTCACTCCAACTCCGGAAGTAAAGGCAACAAAAACTGTTCTATTATATACAAACACAGATATTTAAAATAGCTACTGAAATCTCCCCGCAAATTGATACGAAAAAATGAGAAAATCGCTCGCGACAGGAGAGTTAAAAAATGGTGTGACAAATAGATATCGCTGCACTAATGGAATGGAAAAGAATGGACACTTACTGTACTGGCATGTATTTCCGAGATGTGGTCTTCGGCAAGTGCAGCGGAAGGTACTCCATAGATCCTCGCAGAATCCAGCCTCATGACAAGGATTCGGCGCGCACTGAGGGGCCCTGGGACACCCAACACCGACTTCCCGGAGTTCCACAGTTCCATTATCAGCATGATCATCGGGCAATACCTAGAACAAAATATAATTACATTTACTGTTAGTAATGTGATTTGAGTGATAATAATTTGAGTAATAGTAGAAGGGCAACCAAAATGCCAGCCGGCCTGAAGAATACGAATTTTGAAGATTGCTTGGAATTACTACTCTCAAACAAAGAAGCCAAAGAGGGGACCTGATTGAGATATATAAAATTCTAACACATTATTATGATGTACCTGGACTGAAGAATATTTACAAATTCAACGTCAACACAAATTTTCGAGGTCACAACAAAAAACTCAACCGAACAAAATTTATATCTAATCCTCTTAAGAACGTTCTGCAAAATATAATGTGGTGGATTGATTGACGAGCATACATTGATTTGACGTTCGTGCTGTCTCGCATCCTTAATGGCAGCAGCCAAGAGAGAATTGTGCTCGAGGCAGCCTGAGACGCCAGGCATGAAGCCTTTTTGTACCGACACTCCAAGGTACTCGTTCCGGTGCATTAATTTGCTCATCCTCATGTGGACTGCCAAAAAAGATTTTGGCCACAGTATCTGTCAGAGCAATGGGCCGAGCGTTCTTTGGTCCGGTGCAAACTGGGGCCTTCGTAGTTAAGATTACTGTCGCTCGGCCGAAATTCTGTGGGACTACACCGCTATTCCATATATGTCGGAAGATGGATCCTAAATATTGCAGAAGGTAGGGGCACTTTTTATACACTAAGTAGGGAATACCATCGGGACCCGGAGTAGAGCCCGACGGCTTCCTTTTTATTTGATTTAAAATCTCATCTAGAGATGGGGATTGAGAGGCGAAAGCTACTGTAGGCAGGTGCGGAGGTTTAATGCCCGGAGGAGGGCTGTACTTATGGAGCCGCATTGGATCCGCATAAGTGGTCGAAAAGTATTCCGTGGCCATTTCTCCAGGGATTTGGATTGTGCCTTTAGCGGCAGACCATATAGTATAGAAAATCCGTACCCATTCTCCGTTGATAGTGAGATCCTGTACGCATCCAACAAACGCAGGTGGTCCGTGCGTCAATCTGGACAGAGAAGAGACGGTTCCGCCGACGTACGTAGTTGGGAACGAAGTATGTGAGCTGTTGCTCCCCTCGTTGAGATTGATCGGATAGATTGTTTGTTCTTCGTTCGCCGCCAACACCAAGTGCGATGAGTTGATCGCCACAAAGACCTTTGGGAAACGATATAATAATAATAATAAATTATATTTTTGTGGCTGCTTATACAAAAAATAGACAAAAAAAACAACAAAATTATTAATTCAAACTAAAAATAGACAAAGACTATGTAATAAAACCACAAACGCCGCAAATTAGGTATTCTCAGAATATCTCTTAACCTAGTTTCAGGACATACATATTATTGGTACCATTATTCAATGAAGTTAAAATAAAATAATCAAAATGAAATAAATAAAAAAACAACTAAAATAATTGTTACAAAAAATATAAACAAATGAAACAACAATATTAATAATCAAATTAACAAAAAAGTAAACATTCTAAAAGAATCTAAAAATCTTTGGCTTCTAAAATTTATATTTTAATAACATATTCTTGTAGTAGTCCTTGAATATATCAATTGATCTCGATCGCCGATGCCATTCTCATGCGATTCTAACCGATATAAAGAACATCTGAAAAAATGTAGGCAATGATGAAAGGTGTTCAGATAGCAGGCGGTTATGAAAAAGACCAAGTCGTCATCTACAGTAGTCTCAAAAAACTAGCAACATATTGCTTGCAAAAGCTTGTGCGCCACCGGTTGCATTAATAAAAAAATACTATTGCGCCATTTCTGGTATCGATCCATCTTGCCGTCCTTGCGCCTTGCTACGTTACATTTTAGTCTTGTCCAATCAATGGGTAGAAACCCCTGTTCGATGTGTCAAAATATTTGTGTTAGGTAGTAAGTCTTGTTACTACTCTTTACTTAGCATACATAGGTAGTCAAGAATTTAACTATTAGATCGCCAAAAAATAGTAATTAAGAAAATTACATCAATAAATAATATAGTTTGTTTGTTTGTTTGAAAAGCTTTATTGCACACACACATAAGAGTACAATGTGGTGGGCCTATTGCCAAGTGGCAATATTTTACGGCCATACTGCCAGGGTTATTGTGACTAAAGGTTTATGTGGGCAAATTTATTCACAAGTAATAAATGATTACACTTCAATAAAATATAAAACAGTGATTAGTAACATATGCCAACTCGATATTGAAGGAAGGAGTGGAATATAAGGACAAGTAATTCAATGTCAATTATTTGATACCTACTAAAAGATATTATTAGAAAAAAAATATGAAGGCTTATTGATTAACCCTCCAACCGCATGAGAATTTTATTTTTTCGTACAAATTTGCGGGGAGATTTCAGTAGTTATTTTAAATATTTGCATGTCTATATCATTGGCCAGGTATATATAAAAATCGGTTGTCACCTCAAGACTATCCCGTCAAGTAGACAACCCCCTCGCCCCCCAAACACCCACCCTGCGCCAGCCCAACCTCCTCCGCGTTAGTGTGGTAACAACTAACAATTGACGTCGACTGATCTATTCTACCGTCGATCGATGACCAATCGATTGGTGTGGTGGCAACCTAACTTGTGGATTTGAAAATACCAATCGTCTATGTTGACGGGAAATAGCGTCTCCTTATGAAGACATTACCCAGAAATCATATGGAACGCTATAATAGCGTGACCCGCGATTTCGCACGGAAGGAGCTAGAAGCGTACGTGTGTGTCGCCCGCGGCTGGAGGGTTTCGTTTTCGTAGTCAATAATTCGAATGAGTATCTATTAAAATTTATTAATCGTAATAAACAAAATAGTCAGTAAAAAGTTAAATAATCAAAATAGAAGCCTAATAATTAAATTAGTCAATAATTCAAATAGATACATACTAAAAGCAAAATATTATTACATATTATATCCTCCAGTTGCGTACCTTATAATATTATTAGGTATATGACTTAATTTTTACAGATTTTTCATAGAATTTATTTAACATAAAAAAAATAAAAAACAACAAATTTAATCATGAAAATTATGTCCATAGTTATATATATAAAATTATATGACTTAGCGCCATCTCTCGGGTAACATACTGATTCCGTCGCCAAAGAAACTTTCAGGCTTCGAGGCAATAAAGTCATCAACGAATTTAACCACATCGTCCAGGGTTTTTGGACTGTTTATCAACTAAGGCGCGCTGTATTGGCCTTGACAAATAGTAGTCGGATGGAGTCAAGTCTGGTGAATATGCCGCATGTGGGAGAAATTCCCATCCCAAATTTAAGAGGGTCTTACGAGTCAAGCGAGCAAGGTGAGCTCGAGCATTGCCATGCAGCAACTAGAGCTGTCAAATACAACGGGCGAACCCGTCACCTCAGGAAGTTTTAACGAAATATGAACGTTAAATCTCCCGTGAAGTGAACGCATAAGACTTAGGACAAAACAGTCCACCGTCAAGCTCCGCCACATGACGTTAAGAGGCCAACACCTTATCTGCGAGATAACCAGGTATGTTACCCAGCGGACTTACACTCACGCCCTTACTTCCGATTGCGACCAGATTACTACGGTCTCTCGACTGGTTACGAGTTCGAGGTCGCTTGCGCGCTCCTCTTCCTTACGAAGCGGTGAAACGGTGTAAACCGAATCTATCGCGGACCAGGGCATCCTTTGCCCGCAGCAGTGCAACAGTATGACTTGCCATGCAGCAGTATGACTTGCCTGTTTCTTTCCAGTAAATGACCTTTTCTAATCAATTTATTCGCTCAGATTGTTTAATTGTCCGCTTTAGCGTTCCGGAGTCACCGTCTGACCAGTTTCCAGGAGTCCTTCATAAAGTACACCCTTCACATCTCACCAGATACCCAGTGAAACCGTCTTCAAAAGGATGTCTTGTTTTGGCGTCGATGTACTGGGTTTCCCGGGATCTAACTACGAATTTTTGCATTTGGTATTCTCGTAAGAAAGATACGTTTCATCACCCGTCACAAAATTGCCACAAGAGGTCTTTTTTTATTGCCGGGCAAGCAGTGAAAGGCATTGTTCATACATTGACCTAGGTTGTGTTTGGTCAACACACGTGGGACCCAAAGTCCAAGCTTTTGATTTTTTCATATTTGGTGCAAACACTTGGAAATAGCTGTTTGGGTGACTCTTAACTAAACTGCAAGCTCTTGTTGCGCCTGGTCACTAGGATTAAAATCACCACTTCTAAAGCGTTTTACCAATAATTACATGTTTCATAATAAATAGCATCGGCACCAAGAACACTACAAATTGATTTCCGTACTTTAGAAGTATTTTTTCCATTTGGAATTCGTATAAAATGCAGTGCCGAATGTGCAGTTTATCGGTTGCCATTGTAAACTCTGCTATTCTGAGAGGTTACGTAATTCACATATACTTGTCCTTCGGTGTTCTAAAACCTTGCTTCTGCTCCTTTCAAAACCGCAATAGCATGTGAAAATACTTTTATTTTAAATATAATATCAAGCTCGAAGAAAAAATCTGTAAAAATTATGTCATACACCTAATACTATATGGCACGCTGGGCACATTGAAGTTAAACAAATTACATTAATCAATTATTACACAATTAAATTTACCTTTTGCCAGTTGCTGTCATTGAGGCTGGATCCAATGAATACTCCTTCCCATTTGTTGAGGAGACTTGAGTGAAGATTAAGTCTCCCATTCACAAGCTCCAGTATGTAGAAAGTTAGACCCTTTCCGATGGCTAGCAGACCGTTGCCGAGGGTAGTCTTGAATCGGAATTGAATGTCGTAGCCTTCGTCACGGGATACGTTTACAGCTATGTAGCTATGACCGCCCAACGACATTGTTGTAATCTAAAACAAAGCAGACATATTCTAAGTTAACCCTTTAGGCCACGGCCTCTCAGCCGATTGTCAATTTGATGTCCCAAAAAATTTTAGTAAAAATTAGTAAAGAAATTGAATTATGACACTGTCTCACCAAAACATTAATTACTACCAAACCACTGTACCCATAATTAAAATTATTATGTTTTAAATATATTATTATGTCTTATATTATTACAAATATATTATTATGTTTTAAATATACATTATATTATTATGTTTAAATAAATTTAAACATAATAATTATAAATTTACTTTATTATGTTTTATATTAGCGAAAAAATTGGCAAACTGCAAACGCATCTTGGATAGCGGAACAAACCACTGCAGCTTCCAAATCTCACTGTGCTATCCAATGAAACAAAAATTTTTCCCCGCATAATTCGGGAAGGCATACAGAAAAAAAATCCTAGCTCCAATAGAGACGAAGATTTCTAATTCTCCACTAGGTGTAACGCTATTCTTAAATAAACTTAGGTAGTTCTGGATTTGTCAATGGGCCGCCATATAGGCGGCGGCCTAGGGGCGGCAGACTTCAGGGGGCGGCAGATTTCAGAGGGCGCTTGCTTTAGTGTAGTTGAAGCCGTCAAGTTCATTCATGATTGTGATTGGAATACTCAAGCAAGTCACTTGTGGATAAAGTTTTATATCTATTAACCCTTAGGAAGCTAGCCATGGGAAGGAAACTCACAAACGGCATGTTTCTAACCCGCAGAAATATATTTGTAGGGGGTGTTAGTGTACGCATACTAATGTACAAGGGCTGGGTAAAAAGTAAGTCTCTCCCCTCCACCTCCTTGAGGAATTTCGCAACTTCGACCTTCTCGAACGTTTGCATATCTGCATCGGCGGAGTAGCGGCCACATGGCGGCCATAAGTGAGCTTGCTTCGGTTTCAATTTTGTAAGAGAAGCTACTGTCTTTATACTGTGAACGCGGTGACCAGTTTTAGGGTTACCTTCTCGCATGTGGTGCCGTGATATCCGGGTCCGCATGTGCAATTGAAGCGGTGCACGGTCTCATGCTGCAGCCAGGGTTTGCAGTCTCCACCGTTGAGGCACTTTGGCTCAGGTTTAGGCTCACAGCCGGTCAGCTGAACGGAACAGTTGTGTCCACCGTATCCGGCCTCGCATTCGCAGTAGTAGCTCGCGCGGCGGTCGTAGCAAGTTCCGTGCTTGCATGGTTTATACCTACAACAAAAGATATTTTACATAATATGAGTATGTGCACACGATCCACAACTAGAGCTGTCAACTACAATGGGCGAACCCATCACCTCAGGAAGTTTTAACGATATTTGATCGTTCTATCTCCTGCGAGGTGAGCATAGAAGACTTGGGACAAAAACAATCCGCTGTCTAGTTACGCCACTCACCCGTAAGAAGCCAATACCTTACCGAGAGATAACCAGGTTAATCACCCAGCGGGCCGACACTCGCCCTTACTTCCAGTTGCAACCAGATTACTTCGGTCTCCCGACTGGTTACAGGTTCGAGGTCGCTTGAGCGGTCCTCTCTCTTATGTAGCAGTGGTTCGGTGTTTACCGAATCTACCGTGGACCATGGCATCCTTTGCCCGGCTGTTCACCCGGTAACGGGTAGCCGATTGGTCGTTTCGAGAGCAGTTGCCGTAAGGTTAACAACCACCCCCGCTCTATAGGAAACAAAGCCGTTTCCAGACTTAACCGGCTATGAGTCGGAAAGCACAATCGATTGGCTGACGCCGCACAGTGTGCAAACCGTCCTGGAGCGATTTCTAGGGGAAACTGGCCTGCAGGCCAGAGTCTTACCCGGGCTCGCACTTCTGCATGGAGGTCGCCGGATGGGTGTTGACCTCGTGAGTTTAGCCGACCCTAACACATGCGTCTTAGTGGCCTAGCTGCAATTAGCTCCCAAAATGGTCACATAGTCCACAATGCTGGGCAATAATCAGCCCCTGATCTAGGGAGGGCGGAAGGATGCAAATTGGGGACCTGCCCTGGGCGGAAATTAAAGGGGCCTTTTCAGACGGAAGTCTGTCTCTGAATCTCTATGTGTGTCTGTATGTATTCATCTACGATAGCGCCTAAACGCTTCATCCGATTGATCTGACATTTGGCATGCAGGCATCATTTCGTCATGCCAAGAGTTGAAAACATTGTGGTTAAAATCGGTCCACCAGAGGGCGGACTAGTCATAACTCAGTCTCCAAATATGTATTGAAATTCGGTACACGGTGACTTGATGGGCTGATATCACATTATGAAATTGTCAAGCAAGCAGTGTGATTCATACAAAGGGGTCATTTGAGCGATGGTGATCTTGAGCGATTGACTTGAAATTTGAAACGTAGACTCCTGGGGGGTTACGTATTTATAGAAAGGGATGATTGCAATCGGGTAGCCAATGGGCCGTTTTAAGAGATGGTGATGTTGGGCGATTGGAATATGAAACTTAGACCTATGAGTGGTATAGTAAGCGGTTGATTCATAGAAAGGGATCGTCGCAATCGGGTGACCAAAGGGCCGTTTTTAAGCGATGGCGACCTTGGGCGATTGATTTGAAATTCGAAACGTAGAATCTTGAGTTGCCAAGTAAGCGGTGTGATTCATAGAAAGTGATGATAGCAATTGGGTGGCCAAAGGGCCGTTTTTCATCCTTCAGGCCTCGGCCCCTCAGCCGATTGACAAGTTGCTGTCCCAAAAAATTTTAGTAAAAATTAGTAAAAAAATTGAATTACGACACTGTCTCATCAAAACATTAATTACTGCCAAACCACTGTACCCATAATTAAAATGAAACATATTAACATAATAAAATAAAACAAATTAAATTAAAATTAAATTAAAACGTGGCCGTCGGGGCCTGACAGGTTAAGCGATGGCGACCTTGGGCGAATGTTTTGAAATTCGAAACGTAGAATCCTGAGTCGTCAATTAAGCGGTGTGATTCATAGAAAGGGATCATAGCAACTGGGTGGCCAATGGGCCGTTTCTAAGGGGATGTGACCTCAGCTGATTGACTTGAAATTTGAAACATAGACTCCTGATGATTCGAGTAAGCGGTGTGATTCATAGTGATCAAGAAATCGGGTGGCCAACGGGCAGTTTTTGCGCGGTGGGGGGATCGTCTACTTGCCGGAAAAAGTCTTGGGGTGACACAACCGATTTTTTTCATGATCTGTGTAATATTCTCACCGCACTTTATATTACTTACTATTGTTAGACCCATATCCTTTTTATGCTTCACGACACTTTGTAACAGCGCAGGCCCTAGATTGCACTGATGTTTGGGGTTTTTCTTGTAGCATACTTCTGAACTAAGTATGATCGAAGGAAATAGGTGATTGCTACTATACCTGTCGCACTCGTCAATGTCGATCTGGCAATGGTCCCCTTCGAATCCGGGTTCGCAGTCGCAATCGTAGCGCCCGACGCGATCGACGCACGTTCCCCAGGCGCCGCAAGGCGATGATTCACATTCATTTACATTCACTTGGCAGCGCGGACCAATCACGCCGAACACGCACACGCATTCGTATCTGAAAAGGAATAAAAAACTTGAACATTGCGGAATTTGAGGGAAAATTCTAAGTTGAAAGTAAGCGACTTTAAATCTGAATATTTCAATTTATCCAGTGGAGTTTTTATTTATTTTATTTATTTATTTAACCCGTTGAGTATGATACGACCAAATCTGGTTGTGGAACAATTATCCGTTGAGTATGATACGACCAGATCTGGTTCTGCGTTTTTTTCACTTCTTTGACGTTCTCATATTTATTCATAATTATCTAATTGTTTTACAAAATGATATTTCAATATTCTATATTCGAAATTTCAATGCAATCATTGTGCAGTTGTTCTTTTTATGATTGGTGTAGTAGTTTCGTAGTTATAGTACTTAAAGGTCGATGTCGCCGAAAATCCTGCAAAAGAGACAGATGCATCCATGAAAATACCCATTTATTCCAAGGGTTAAGAATTAATTACTATAAAACAATGATTTGCTTAAAAAAATAACAGGAACCGGATGGCAAAACCTTAACCTTTTGCTTATTTGTTTCTGTCACCCAACTGGGACTAGCCCGTTCTAGGGTGGACAGGACTCTAATATTACTATCAAGTTTACTTGATTGCTTGATTGTTTCCAAATGTACAAGTTTTAGTAAAAAGCTAATAACACTAAATTGCCCTAACATGTGGTCTTCAAAATAAAAAATAAATAAAATAAAAATAATAATGTAAAAAATATATATTAAAAGATAACATATTAAATAAAATGCAATTCCATTATATAATCGGCAATAAATACAATATAAAATTCGTTTAAATAATATAAATAAAGTTTCATGTGAGAAAAGAAAGAAACAGTCATTAATATTTAATATATGTTATAAATATAGCAATATAAGATTTAATATAAAAATACATAGTCAAAAAAGTACAATTCATTGTCAAAATAATATATAACAACAAAGTAAAATATTTTTGGTAGTTAGTTCAAGGTTAAAAAATACTCAACATACATGTTTAAAAATATGTTAATAATTTGTGCACTTAAGTTTTATTAAACTATTATTTCTAACATTTGATGTATGGTTAGTCTGTCATGATTCGATAACCATTTCTTTAATTTATTTTTGAATACCCTAAATGTCAAATTCATTTTTATTTCCATATTGATCAGATTGTACCCCAACGGTCAGTGCTGGGTCCAGTTCACCTTGTATATATGGATCTTCAAGCGTCAATCACATCGCAGAGCAGCTACTTTGTAGATGACACATTTCTGCCACAGGCTCATTATAAAGGAGCTCACCTCCCCCCACCCTCCCTCTTCAGTCAAGTCTAAAAATAAATAATCCTAATAGTGGAACACTACACAATAAGGTTAGCCACCGCTACTACAGAGGATACATACCCGCTGGCGTTTTCATAGCTGAAAGGCTCGTAGAAGATGTCTGGAAGGACCATTCCAGTTTCTGGACCGACTTGAATCGGGGCCGGGCGACTTCCGTCCGGAAGAAGGCTCTGATACAAGCTCTGGTTACTTCGCTCCAAGCATATCCCGTTGTACTGACAAGGTGATGAGTCGCATTCCGCAACGTCTTGTTCGCAATTTTTCCCTACAAACAATAAAAGTAATGATGAGCGGAGATGATAAAAGAAGATGACAGATTTAGAATTATTCCAAATATATTTATAGCTGTTAATGAAAACACTGGTGAAATATTTTTCTTTCGTTTATTTCCAAAACAACATTGAGGATAAATAGTTTAGGGCATTATTTTGACAAAATCAAGGCAACAATCAGACAAAATTTACAGACATACAATACATACTTTGTCTCTTAGAAAACCTGAACGGGTTTTAAATAATCTGTTGGCTCACTTCAAGACTATCCCGGCAAGCAGGCAAGTACTGATTTCATCTGAATATTAACTTCATAAATAAAATCGATGAGCGCCCTCTCTCAATCGAACCCGGTTGGGTTCCATTGTGACTTTGTCGACATTTCCTCATTTGGGGCCATTTTTGAATGTCCACTGCGTGGTTCATCCTTCGTACTCATACGGCCACGTTTGAACTCGCTCACCGAGAAACATAAGAAAATGAAGGTGTGGAGGTGCCGTGAACTTTCTGCAAAATACCTCATATTTCTGTCGTCGTTTCCCCATTCATCCAGAAATCTTTAATCACTGCACGAAATACGTTTTTTTCCATTTCTGCAAAAGTGCCTGACTTGCTTCGCGAAACCGCCTAATAAACAAGAACTGTATGATGTATCTGTTTGAAAATTTGATAGCTTTTTTAAAAGAGGTTAGTGTTGCGAACCATCACAATCATTTTGCAATACGCGCGCCATTTCTTGCCCTTCTGGAAACTTTTCAATCTACCCTCGTATATTGTTAATCACTGTTTTATTATCATTATTATGATTATTATGTGAGTGTATTCAATAATTATATCCAAAAGTACTCTTTGTAATTTAATTTTCGCACATAAATCTTTAGTCACAATAAACCTGGCGGTATAGTCGTAAGATATTGCCACTAATGATGAACGGAGCTAATAGGTAGGACAGTTTTATTTTCTATTTCATGACAACTTAACTGATAAATCTCACGTCAAAATGTTCTAAAGTAAGTTAATGTTCTAAAGCAAATCATGTATTCAATGTATTGTATAAACAAACAACTAAACAACTATGTATAAGGTTTTGAAGGCAATAAACTTGATTTGATTTTAACAACAGGAAACGGCAGTTTTATAATTATCCCAAATTAATTTTTTACTGTTAATCAAAGCACGGGTAAAATATTTCCTTTCTGTTTATTTCCTAAACAAAGTTACAGATAAATAGTCCAAGGCGTTGTTTTGGCACAGGCAATGTTTACAGACATATAATATATCCTATGCCTGACAACTTGAAAACTTGAAGCGTGTTTGAAAAGTCTCTAAAGAGACATTTACTCGACGTATGAATACCCTCTCCCCACCCACCGTCTCCTTTGCTTGTCCTTATATACCATTCTTGCCTTTGATGTTGACACATATGTTATTAATAACATATATCGATGACATATGATATTAACCCCTCACGTTGCGAGGTAAAAAGTCACCTATCACTTTTGCGCGCGACATATTCGCGCAAAAAATCGACGCGAGTCAACGGCCTTGAGAAAAACGATCATAACTTATAAACCACTAATCGGATTAAAAAAAGATAAAGAGAAAAATGATCGCATTGAAATTTGACATATAAAACATTATAACCTTATCTCGTAAAACAATTAGGATAATAATGAATAAATATTACAAAATTGGCAAACTGAAAAAACTCGCCTATAAAATCATTTCGATTTTTTTGTAAATACAGTTTTTGTAAATATCAAAAATTGTAAATACAGTTATGTTCTCTATTAAATGCTTTACCAAAACGATATTTTTTTTTACTTATTTGCATACAAAAATACGGAAAAAATATTTATTTATTCAGCCAAGAAAAATTGTATGTATTCTCGTAAAAAAAAAATTTTTTAATTTTTAATTTGTGACTACTTATGGTATTTTTTTATATGAAATTCTTTCAAAATAACTTTATTACTACATCACTTCTTCTTAGAAATCACACCAGAACTTTGAGCTTTGTCTGATATTATAGAAAAATCTAAAGTTTTGAGAGTTTCCGCGTCTGAACCTAATAATAAACTTTGAATGCCCATAATATAAAATTCGTTAGATTTTTTCAATTATATTGTCTTATCATAGACTTATTATATGTCTAATAACTAATTACTATACTCCAAAGAGTCACATTTCATCGAAAAACTATGGAAAATCGCACTTTTTTCTCTCATAGTAATTATCAAAACAAGTTTCATTTTCGCGAGCAATATTAGAACACAACATATAATGTTCAAAATACGCCTAATTATGTGATAACTTAGGATGTAAATGAAGCAATACCTATTTTATTAGTAAATTAAAGCGACATTACGTCATGTTTCGCGATATAACGGGATATTTCAAAAACATTACAAAATAAACACGGCCATTTTTGACGCGAGCCTTGGTTTGTTGACAAAGTGTTTTCTTCGAAAATTCGTGAAAAACAGCAAATGGATTGTCGAAATTATATAATCCTACTGGCTAATCTACTTAAAAAGGGAAATACTCACTTTTATCCGGTATAAACTGCACTTATATCCAGAAAACACTTCACAACACAATCACTTCGGCGAACATCGCGCGCGCCGCCGCCATGGCCGATCTGCGACTGTCGTCAGAAATGAGGTCACCGATTTTGTAAGGGATGTAGTAATTCATATTTCTAACATCGCATGCGGCAATCGAGCAATTTCATAGTGTTGCATATTTGGCTATATTATGGCATCATTCGATAGAATATACAATCGCATTTCGAAATTTAAACGACATTTTCTTGAGCGGCGAGCGCGATATCCCGTATGGGATAGTTTGGATTTCAGCCGGCCGCCATACATATCCCGCAAAGGATGTTAAGTGCCGAGCGGGTTAATTACTGTTTAATTATCTGTTAGGATTATTCATTTATTATGTCCCAAATTACTCGTTTTATGGGCAGCTGCTTTCAAGGGGAACTTCACTGGCTTCCTACTCGCCATCGAAGAAATTTGCACACATTGTCGCTACTCTACGACAGTGGTTTTCAGTGGGGGGGGGGGGGGGGGGGTCGCAGGCTATGTAAAATCAAAAATTTAAAATATACTAAAATATTTATTTATCTAATATCCTAACATATACAGTTTCGGTAGAAAAACATATTTATTGATATTGCTTTCAGAAACATTAAGTTGATCTGGAAACAAGCCGGAAGATGGAAGACGGAAGATGAAGATGGAAACAGTTAGGTACAGCTTCAAAAGTGAAAAACAGTTAAAATTAATTTGGTTTTCGATGTTGGTTTTATAAAAACTGTATTTATTGGATGCTTACAGTTACAGCTGTGAAAGAGACTAAGAGTGAGAGGGGGCTAATACAGTCTAAGGGGGGGTCGCAAAAAAGTTTTTTTTTTTTACTAAAAAGGGGATTGCGATCTAAAAAAGGTTGAAAAACACTGCTCTACAACATCCTTACTTGGCTCTCCTATCTCAAGGAGAAATCCCACCTTTTGAGCGGCCACGGTCTTCCTCTTCCATTCTGTTACATCACTATTCTGTTTACAAATACTCTTTTACGGTCTATCCTGCTCTTTCTGCATCACTATTCTCGGTCTATCTCACACTCTCTCAGGGATGCACCTTTGTTGCTCACTTTCAAAAAAGTTGTTGAAGGAACATTTGCTTACACACAGCCACTAACCAAATACCCTACCTTATCCTTGAGCAAAAATAGTAAACAATGGTTTATTGAAACCCTAACATAACTTATTAGCATTACTTATTAGTATTCGTTTATTTTAAATCTAACTTTTTTACTTCGATGTGTACTGGCCGTACCAGATTTGTCGGTCTCTCGCCCACACGCTCAGATCACTCGCATTGCATTTATTGAATACCAATACACTGAAACGAAAAATAGAAATCTTAATCCTTTCAAGGATTTCTACGCCTTTTTGGTTTCAGTGCAATGCATGTGAACTGAGCATGTGGTCAAGGTAGTGATGGGTGTGATCACGAATAGCAATAACAATAACGTGTGATATTTGCAATCACGAAGAACGCGTTACGAGAATTTGAAAGAACATGCTATTTGAATCACGGCTACGAACAGCACCGCGTTGCCATCACTCGGCGCCGCTACGACGCGACCGATCACTGATCAGTGATTGGCCGTTCTCACTGATCGCTGTCGAACGACCGCACGGCGCGCCACTGAACGATGATCGGTGAGCGCCTAATTGAACCGTTCACTTGGTTTCGTTCATTCTTATATCACTAGTGATATGATCAGTGATATGATCAGTGGATCAGTGGTCCGCCGTTCGTTCTGGCGAACGCCCGCGCCGGCTGGACGATGACTGATGAGTGGGCGATCATTTCGTTCGTAACGTGAATTTGGACACTGTTATCGTATGAATTTGGACACTGTTATCGCTCGCGTCGTAATCGTTCGTGTAAATGAGTTTGCTCATGATTTGTTAAAGCAATAAAATAACTTTTGGGGACAAGTGGCTTACATTATTTCAGAAAGACGAACTCGGCTTAGCACCAAAAGAACGAGAGAGTTAATCTTTCTGAACGCTAATTCTTCTAATTACTAATAAATATTAAGCAAATATAATGCGCGTTTCTGTTATTAGTTATCACATTGACGAAACTTTGTTACTTAACGTTTCACAGTACATTTCAGTACAATCACGAAAATAACGAGTAGCAGTTATTATCACGCGTGATAAAATACCAGTAACGTGATCGTCGCGTGATTTAAAATTGAGAATCACGCCCATCACTAGGTCAAGGGGACAGAGATATTTGGCGCGGTCTATAGGTACTGTAAGACGACAAAATAATATTAGGTTTTCAAAAGGTTATTAAATCTACTAGTTTTTTCAACCAGTCGGTGGTGACCCCCTGGGGTCCGCGAAGAGACCCCTGATCCCCTGGGGGGTTGCAGGTTGTATAAAAATGACAAAAATAATAATATTATAAAATCTTTATTTTTCTATGCCAACAAAACTTTATGCTGGTATAAGATGGAAACAGTTTCGAAAGTAAAAAACATTTATAATAAATGTAGTTTTAGCCAATGTTTTTACAACAACTTTATTTATTGGATGATTACAGTTACAGCTGTAGAAGAGACTAAGGGGGTCGAGAGAACTAAGTTACAGTGTAAAGGAGGTCGCGTGAGTTTTTTTTTAATACCAAAAAGGGGATTGCGATCTAATACAGGTTGAAAAACACTGGTTTACTGATAAGTCCGCCATTTGTGCATAAATGGTTTTGTTTTAAATTAGAGAAATATTTAATATTGTCACGTTTTTTACTAAATTAATTACTTCACTAAATTAATATTTTTATTTGACACAAATCGACTATGGGTTGACAATTTTGATCTAAATAAAAGCGGCCTATACGGTAACTGCCATTTTACTTTAGGCGAACACCGACCAGGGAGTCGATCCTTTGGCACGCTTTGGACCTCTAATCTTATTCGGTAACTCATTTAAATTAAAATATTCGGGAATGCCGTGACGGTTTCCGATAAGTGCACGTAGTTTTCTGTGAATTCACATTGCTAAAAATAGCAAAAATAATTTCTATACTTTTTTTATAAAAATAATTTACCCACATTAACCTTTTATTCACAATAACCATGGCGGAATGGTTGTAAAATATCGCCACTTGGCACTAGGCCCACCTGTGTACTCTATTTATTGTGTGTGCAATAAAGTTTTTCAAATAAACAAACCTGTGTATCCCGGATAGCAGAGGCAGTCGTATCCGTTGACCTGATCGCGGCAGGCCGCCCCGTTGCGGCAAGGCTGCGGTGCGCAGTCGTCGATGTTCACAGCGCAAGTTTTCCCATTGTAGCCTGTCCCAGTGCAGTCGCAGTTAAAGCCGTTCAGCTCGTCTTGGCATACGCCTCCATGCAGACAAGGTGCCGACTGCAAAAAGTTTAAGGACAAAGGGGATTGGTGAGATTGGGCCTGGTTAAATCTGGATATGTTTACCATATGAAGAGGTGGGGGTAACATAGTGCCAAGCGCCATTTCTGCAAAAATCGAGCTGGTGGAGAATTCTGGTGGGGAGAAGTAACAACTATGATTCTGTTGAGTCGATTTCATGATTGCACTGATAGAGCGCGCGGGAGAGCCATTGCACTGTGTTAGCCTTAGTTATTGTTTACGAACCGCTCGAGGCAAGATAGTGTCAAGCGATAATGCAGCACAACAATCCTGGTAGATCCTGTGTCCGACGGTTACAATTTACTGAAGAAGAAGATAAACATGTCTACAACGACGACTACTAGCCCTCATCTGATGACTACACGAGCAATTCGGACACCGAAACTTTATTAAATGTAAGTGGCGCTTGGCATTGTCTTCCACCTAACCTCAATTCCCAGTTTTGTCGTTTAGCATCTCAGCACTGTTCTTCATTCCTTTGTTGGTATAATTTTGACCTTATACGTTTATTCTTATCTTTGATCTTATAATTTAGAGTAAGAGAATAACATTCTAGTCTTCATTATTCATTGATAATTCCACTCTAGAATGCGATATACCTTAAAATTTTAATAACTTTTTGGTGCAACATAGTGCCAAGTGCCTAGACAAAAAAAAACAGAAATCTAAAAAAATACAAAAAATAGCCCTAATGTTAACAAAAATGGGGTGATATGCTCTTGAAGATATGTACAACTGCTTTCGAAACTCATCTAGCCTCCAAATCGAATTCCCAGATTTGAGGATTTGTGTATTTCGTGTTTTCCTCGAAACTTGGAAAATGGCGCTTGGCACTATGTTACCCCACCTCTTCATATATTCATATTCATTCTATTGTTATAAAGGTACAAGTCATATTGAAGTTAAGCAAGCAATTTTTTTATCGTAAATATAACTAACATGAGAACGTAAGAAAATACAAATACAAAAGAGAAAATACAAGAAAAAGAGAAAATACAAGAAAAACGAAAAATACGAAGAGATAAATAAAATAATTACAAAGAAAAGCATTTAACCCACTGGAATGCTAATACCACCGATCGGTCTTTTTCCGTTGCGACAACTCGCAGGCGGCTGATCTCTGTATTTATGCAAATATGTAATTACAGTAAAACCCGCTTATATCGAATTTTAAGGGGTCGGAGTAAAAATTAGATAAAAGCGTGAATTCGTTATAAGCGGCAAACGTCTATTTTTGCTTGTAAAGGCCAGAAAATGAGTAAAAATCAAAGATCTTGAAAATAAATGTCTTTCCACTACTAGCCTCACAGTCTCTCAATAGAGGACACTAATATTACGGGTTAAATGCGTGTTACGGTTTAAACGTAACTGCGTGTTAAATGCGGTTTAAATGAGTGTTACGGTTTTAATATTACGATTTAAATGTAATTAATATGATGAAATACAAACATATTTTCAGACATATTTCTTGTCTGCGACTCATATAATTTTGAACTTGCAAATTTACGAGATATTCAGGATGCTGGACAAAGTAGAGAATCTGACCATCTCTGCAGCTACCCAACACCTTAAGCAATCAACCCTTGATGACTTTTTCAAGAAGTTATGAGTACATTACTCAATTTTAGTCGTGCCCAAGTGAATTGTTCTGTAATTTTCTAGTTAATGATATCGTCAGGCTTATTTTTTTTTTACTTGAACGTTCAATAAAAACATGTTTATCATTTATAAATGTGAAATTTCCTGTAATCATTGTCTTTCCCTTGTTTTAATCCAACACATTTCAAGAAAATCTGAATGTTGTGGCATTTTTCTAAGACCTTTGATATATCTAAGTAAAATTTGGACTAAGGGACTGAAAATTTGGTTCGAAATAAGTGGAAAAATTAGTACTATCAGCATAAGAAAATTCAAGGTACCGCAAAAATCTACGATACAAGTGGGAAATCGTTATATGCGGGATTGATATAAGCGGGTTTTACTGTATATGCAAAAAAAGTCGCCTTCATTGAATAAGCCCCCATTATACATTAGTATGCTTGCACAAACACCCCCTCTACAAACAAATTTTCGAAGGTTGAAAACTTACGTAGTAAGTTTCATTCCCATGTCTAGCTTTCTAAGAGTAATATTCTTCCAGTGAGTAAACGCCTTATCTGTGGGATACTTCTAAAGTGATTGACGAATGTGGTCGCCGAGTTTGTTGTAAGCCACAGGACGGCGACATATGCTTGCCTCTCCGACTTGGATAATGCATGACCCACCGAACAGAGCTTGCTTCTAGATCATGTTCGATAGTGGTGATGCAAACCATTCGCTCCAAAATCGGCAAGATTTCTGCAAATTCAGAGCGCTGCTTCCATTATATAGATGGACGGCAGTGTCATTATGCACAGATCTCTTAACAGGCCTTGCAGGCGTATCGAGCAGCACACGCGCTGTTGTGCGTATGGTACGCTTCTGCCTAATGAAGGCTCTCTGCCTGATAGCTGTACGCCCCCATAAACGATTTTGAGCTGATAGGCCCGCACCGTCCGATTTTCTTTATGTCTGTCCGGTTAAGAAAATCTTGGTAAACCAGGCGATAAATTGGTGAACCGACAACCTACAAGTAAAAACTCAGACTGTGACAATATTAGTTCCTTGCTACGCTGGATCAATTGATTAAGTTATGGTCATTATCTGCATGGAAGCAGCAAACTCCGTCTGAAAACGAATATGAAGAACTGGATGTACTTCAAATTGTTTTTCCTTCTTTTGAAGGCAACTCCCTTAATATGTGGTGCATATTTTTTAAAATAAAGCAGCACCAACAAATTTCTTGAAAAGTGTGCAGTATGTGTGTAGTATTCCTGTATCTATTGTGTTTATAGAACGAATCTTGAATCACTGTAAAAATTAAATTGTGCATTTTCTTTAATATAAGTGCTAGTTGCACTGCATTCAAAGATGCCATCTCATGCAAGAAAACTTTATAAAAAGCAACTAGAGTTGTCAACTACAACGGGCGAGCCCGTCACCTCAGGAAGTTTTAACGATTATTCGTTCTATTTCCCTGGAGTGAGCGCAGAAGACTTGGACAAAACAGTCCCCCGTCAAGCTCCGCCACAAAGCCCGTAAGAGGCCAACGCCTTAACCGCGAGATAGCCAGGAGTGTTACCCAGCGGGCTTACACTCACGCCCTTACTTCCAATTGCGACCAGATTACTCCAGTCTCTCGATTGGTTACGAGTTCGAGGTCGCTTGCGCGGTCCTCTCCCTTACGAAGCGGTGAAACGGTGTATACCGAATCTATCGCGGACCACGGCATCCTTTGCCCGGCTGTTCACCCAGGATCAGGTAGCCGATGGTCGTTTCAAGAGCATTCGCCGTAAGGTCCGCAATCACCCCCGCTCTATAGGAAAAAGTACTGCTTCCAGACACCCCTGACTGTTAGTCAGAGAGCGCAATCGATTGGCTTATGCCGCACGGTGCGCAGACCGTTCAGGAGCGCCAGAAGGTTGATTCCTAGGGGAAACTAACCCTAAGGCCAGAGTCCTGCCCGGGCTCGCACTTCATGCGTGGAGGCCGTCGGATGTGTGTTGACCCGTGAGTGTGACCAACCCTGAACAGAATGGGTCTTCGTGGCCAACTCAGCAAGGGCCCCTTAGCCCCTTTATAAAAGCAGTGGAATCAAATGCTAAATATATAGAAATATTAATTTAGCATTCGATTCCAATTACTATAAAATTACTTAACATTTTAACAGCGGCCGATTTATATAGTGCGTTATGTTGCCCGCGGTCGTTTTTTGGCATTATTGTAACGGCTATAAAAAAATAACCTGATTAGATATAGAAACAATTTGTTTTGTATCTATTAGACTGACTTTTACATCTTCCGGATAATCAATGAAAGAAATATTATATGTTATGAAATTATTTATTTAAAAATGGGCATGTATAGATATGTATGTATAGAAAAAAATGGGCATGTATAGATATGTATAATGGGCATGTAAAGACAATAATTCTTTTTTGTGTGGAAATTTTTGAAACATGGATAGTAACATAGTGGTAAGTTGCAATCTGGGCAATAGTAGACTGTCTCATTGTGTCCTCGTTTGCCAGTTTGCTTCTTTCCAATGTCTGCGCAAACTTTGCAGACTCTCGACACCTTGGTTTTTTTTGGTTTACTTTATGAATTCACGCGATTTTTTGTTAACGCTATGAATTCATGCTAATAAATCGCATATGTATGTATAGACAAAAGACTAAGCTACACGCTGGTATGACGCGAATAACGAAACGAGTACCTGATTTTTAAACAAACTGTATGAAAGTTGATCACGCCCTCAGTATGTTATTGGCAATATTTTGGAATATTTTGTATCACGAACTTTTATATTTTTAATGACTTTTAGTAAATTCATCAGTTAATTAAAAAAATCTAAACCATGTCTGTTTTTTTAACACATCTGGCAACCCTACCCATATCTAAATATCAAATTGTTGGAAAAAACCATCGCAGAAAAAAAAATCGCCACGCTCGCTGGAAAAAGAACAAGCTCGCTGAAGATCAAAGGCTTACCTCACAATCATCAATATTGATCTCGCACGTAGCCCCAGTTAAGCCTTCCACGCATACACATCGAAATGTGGCAACGCCGTCTATGCACGTTGACCCAGCAGCACATGGCGATGATGAACATTCGTTTATATTGATAGAACAATCCTTTCCTATGGATAGAAAAATAAATGTCAGTTATACTGGGTCGAAACACCATATTAGCACCGTATACTGTGTACCTGGTATAGGTATATACCAGGTATACCTGGTATATACCTATATACATTATACCAGACAGTACCGTCTCTCGGAACAAAATTGAAATTAAAGCGATTTACGTCTAGAGTGCTAAGGGCTTGCTAGAAATAGAAATAGAAATATATTTATTGTCCGAAATTGTGGTGGTACATTTATGGTGATTATGCGTAACATTACGTCTCTCACAATTTCCTGTTATTGTAACAGATTGACAAATTTACTTATTCGCTAAATTTGTAATTTCTCATTAATTAATGACATTATTTCACTGGTTTGCCTATAACATCTAAATCGAATCAAATAATAATTCGTAATGTTCATTGAATGGCCTGAAATAAAATTAGAAAATAAGAAGATATAACAGTAGAATAATAAAAAAAAATAATTCACCAATAATATAAAAAATAAAGGAATAATCAAAAATCCACATATAAATACGAAATGTATATAATTTAAAATGCATAATCTTCCTAATTGAATTATTGTAAAACAAAAATGAATGCCCACATATTAGGAGAAATATTCATTTAACGTGTAAAAGCTTTTTTCGATAAGCCATTTCTTCAACGCTGTGGTAACTTTTTAATATTGCAGGTAGGTGGTTATATATATTTATTGAATTGTATAAAATTCCTTTTTTATGGCCGCCACTGGTCTACTACTCCTTTGACGCCGATGTCAAACGTTGTATAAAGTTTCTCGAAGGTTGGCTACCAATCGCCAACCTTCGCACGCAAGTAATGCTAACCAAAGGCGTTCATCAAGATGTACCCCCTTCCAAATTCCCTCGCATCCTATCACTGCAATGCCTTGTTGCCCGAGAGTGAATCTGCTTATCTGTCAATATACTGTGACATAAGTGTATATACACCATATATACAGTGTGTTCGGGATGGTCAGGCATTTTTTTTCAATGAGTGATTCTGTACATAAAAATTTTGACTTAACTAAACAAATAAAATTTTGAAAGCTTTTATTTTTTTTTTGAAAGAAGAACAGTTTTTTTTTTCATTTCTTTTCCACTTAAGAGATTTTTGTTTAGAGGAGATTAGTCTACAAGAAAACTAAGTTTAAAAAGTCTAGCGGGGTCAAATCACACGATCTTGGTGGCCACTTCAGGTCACCTCCATAGTTCAAGTTCAAGTTCTTTATTGTGTGAATTATTTAAAAAAAAACATACAATGTTTAAGTAACAAACTGCCCAGAGAGCATACAACATTTCGTTTTAAAAGAAACCATAAAGTAGAAGCTATATAAGGCGCAATCAACAAGCAGTAAAACTAAAACCATTAACAATTAAAATAATCAATATCAGAAATGATCAAACAAAAGCAATAATCATCAATAATCAGATAATCAATCAACCTAATTTTTATAATGTTTTGTCCAAGAAGAATCTAAATACATTAGAGATAACCATGCTCTAATGAACACTCATTTTGAAAATAAAGTTTTGGCGTGCTGCTCAATCATTTAACTTGCCATGGCGATTTGGCATCAGTGACTGAATAATTTACAACGGATTTGACAGACGCCACCAAAACAACATGGCCACCACAGACTGTCAACATCGACCCGCCCTTATCGGAAAATCCCTTATAATGAAATCACATTGTAAACTTCTCTTTCACATCTAAAATCTTTACACCATGGGTCAAAATATACTGGGGGGAAATTGTCAAAAAGCACTTACCAGTAAATCCGGGCATGCACACGCACTCATAGTTGTTGATTTTATTCTGGCACGTGCCGTTGTTCTGGCACGGTCGCGAGAGACACTCATCAAAGTCGACGTCGCAGTGTTCGCCCGTGTAACCAGGTTTGCAGTAGCACTCGAATCCACCCGGTTTATTGACGCAGATGCCCTGGTTGCAGATGTCTTGGATTTTGCACTCGTCTATATCAGTTTCGCATTTCATTCCTGAAACAATAAATACATTCTTAACGGTCAAAATTCATGAATGGTGTACAATATAATTGATCAAGCTAAATGCAGACAAACGCATGGTCCTTCACAAACAACCCCTAACATCAGTAAAATCTAGGGCCGGCGCCGTTACAGTATCACGAAACAAAAGAATCTGAGCATAATGGTGGTGACAAATCTGAAGTGGGGTGAGCATATTACATAGATTGTGAAAAAAGCCAATTCAATCAAGTACATCATCCGCAAATCATTCAACTATATCACAACAACCTTATTTTTGAATTTTTTGACAATATTTAGGTAGTAAATCAAAACTGACTAATACCTTTTTGACTAACACCCGTTCCATGGGAATCAAATATCCCAAAAGACCACGAATACAAACTAAATAAATACCATGATCTTGCAAATGATCACCCGGAACGACTTCACTGTTCACCTTCTCGCGGTGGAAGTAGGCGCATGTGGTCTGCCAGCCAAATCTTTGTTTCACCTCTTTACAGATCTTGGTCTCTCCAGGAAAATATAATCAACACCTTCATAGAAAAAATATCCAAAACTGCGATTCCCGCAACTCAAATTCTATGGCTTTGAAGGGGGAGTGAATGGTTAGTAAAGTGCACGCTCACATGTGGCACGACAGCTGTCCTAAACCTACCACAGCCGGTCGTTAGTCCGGAATCCACTGCTCATCCCCCCAGAAGTGTAAAAAATAGTATTATGATGGGCCCGACTCCGGTCGGTGAATTCCATGGCATTCCATGGCGGCCGTTTGTATTTTATTTATTAAAATTGTTTTATTACCTGATATACCTGATAATTTTAACAAAGGATTTTGTTTTTGAATTTTTGTTTGTCTCTCCAGTAACTGCTTTATACTGCTTTTGTTCGGACGTCTTATATTCGTGTTTCTGAGTTCATTTTGTTTTTATTATATATTTTTGTACATAAAAAAAAGAATTACACATACTTTGCTAGGTAAATAAATGCAGACGTCTTTTTAAAGTAAAACGCTGAAAGTTTCATTGAAAAATATCAAATAGATCGTAAGATATGAATATTTTACGGAAAGTCTAGCGCAAAAATTTAAAAAAACACACGCGCTACGCTGCGATTTGGCGGGAAAATGCCCGACTACATAGAGTTAATATTAAAAATAACTGCGTTCCGAGTGAGTACTTTTATCTTATCCTGAAATCTAAAGCGGTAAGTAAGTTTATGGATAAAAGAGAAACAGCCATTAACCGCTTGGAAGCCAGCCTTCGCGTGCCAAAAACTACACCGCAACTTTTTGGATGATTTTATGAAGAAATACTAAGAATATCGTTTTTTTTCCTGAATTCCCTCTTGTTACCTAGTAATTAATCTTGTTAGTTGTGTATATTATATATTTATATAATATATATGGAGGCCGGCTGAAACGGTTACGCGTAGATCTGTCAAACGACGCAAAGTGCCTATAGGCACTGTTGGCGTCCGACAGGTTAAGTAACGACTTCAGCTTTAACCCTTAGAAAGCTAGCCATGGAAATAAAACTCACGGCGGCATGTTTTCAATCCTCGAAAATTGCTTTGTAGAGGATGTTTTGTTTCGCATACTAATGTATAATGGTGGCTTATTCAATGTAGGCGACTTTTTTCATATATAATTACATAATTGCATAAATACGGCGATCAGTCGCGGGCTGGTTGTCGCAACGGAAAAACCACCACGGTGGTATTAGCATTCCAGCGGTTAAAAATATAGCTGCTTCTACATAATAAGTCATATTAAAAAATATTTAATAACTAGATTTTTTCCCACTAAATCATCCAGATATACAAAACTTTGGATGTGTATAATTCTAATATGACATGGATTCATAATTTATATTACTTCTTTACAAAAGCACATTTAATTATTAACCCCTTGAGTATGATACGACCAAATCTGGTTCTGAAACAATTATCCGTTGAGTATGATACGACCAGATCTGGTTCCGCGTTTTTTTCACTTCTTTGACGTTCTCATATTTATTCATAATTATCTAATTGTTTTACAAAATGATATTTCAATATTCTATATTCGAAATTTCAATGCAATCATTGTGCAGTTGTTCTTTTTATGATTGGTGTAGTAGTTACGTAGTTATAGTACTTTAAGGTCGATGTCGCCGAAAATCCTGCAAAAGAGACAGATGCATCCATGAAAATACCCATTTACTCCAAGGGTTAAAAGTCCCTAGTTATTACACTCTGGGTATACCTTTCGTACAAAAGTTCCCATTGTCTTTTTTGTTTATTGAGGTAGTTTATACTGTACAAATCAAACTGTTTAACTTGAACAAATCAAGCGCGGTGTTTGGCATAAAAATGCTGTTTAGGTTGCGGGCTCTCGGACTAAATGTGTGAACGGCAAGTGTATACCCCGACGGCTCTTAGTTGTTATAAAACTATATATAGTTGTCAATATAATATACTATATAAAGTTGTGATAAATTTTGTACACTCTGGGTACACTTTTTGTACACACACTTTCATACAAAAATGCCCATTCTCCAATAAAAGCGTATAAATCAAAAAACAGTGAAAAAATCAATCAATACAACACAAATTACCAAAAATAACTAATCACGCTTATTTGTAACAAGTATATAATTATGTAAAAATTCAAGCTATGGACCGCTTTAGTTTAAAATCCAACATCGCCGCGTTTAAAATCCAAAAAGAAGAAGAAAAATAAATCTGACAAGTGACAGCTCGGCTTATGTTTATTTTCTAGTGTTGACGAAGTGTTTTACATTGAAATTGTTGTAAATAGTCATATTTAACGAGAAGAAACAAGAAATATAAAAATAAAAGACATTTTTGCCGCTCGGAGCATAATAATTTAAGAAAAAGTGGTCGAATTTCGCGATGCTTCACAGCTCGAGTGCGATTTTGAGGTTATGTCGGCGCGGTGGGCGCATTTTCGGCAGAAGATGTGTCGCTACGTTTAAGAACGGCGACGATGCGCCGCAGGTTAGTTTTAATTAATGGGGAAGAAGCGTTTCAGCGAAAACAATGAAGTAATTACAGTTTTGCGTATTACTTTTGACCGAAGAAAAAATACGGAATCAGAGATTTTTGTGTTTTACCATAAAATATCTGCTAGGACCAACCTAAAGATAGGACAACGCATCTTTAATAAATAGGTCCTAATTGGTGATTAATAAGAAGCCATTCTGCTATCCAAACAATTATTTACCGACTTCAATATACCTACTTGACATACGACATTCTGTATATAATAACGGTCCAAACATACTACCGCAGATATGACAGAACTTCATCAAATCTGGAAGACCATAGGCAATACGAGACAAATATACAGAAAACCGGAGAATCCGTAACTTGAAAATTTATACACTAAATATTTATACACTAAATAATATATTTTTAATACACAATGAATTTGGTATTATTGCATTATAGGAACCTTTTCTACATTGTTGATTTTTTAACGTCACCTATATAAATAAATACAAACGGAGCTGCCATGGAATTCACCGACCGGAGTCGGGCCCATCATAATACAATTTTTTTTACACTTCTGGGGGGTGAGCAGTGGATTCCGGACTTACGAACCGGCTGTGGTAGGTTTAGGACAGCTGTCTTGCCACATGTGAGCGTTCACCTTGCCACCCATTCACTCCCCCTTCGAAGCCATAGAATTTGAGATGCGCAAATCGCAGTTTTAGATAATTTTTCTAAGAAAGAGTTGATTATTTTTCTGGAAAGGCCAAGATCTTTAAAGAGGTGAAATAGAGATTTAGCTGGCAGGCCACGAGCGCCAACTTCCACCGCGTGAAGGTGAACAGTGAAGCCGTTCCGGGTTACGGCATTTGCAAGATCATGGTATTTATTTAATTTGTACTCGTGGTCTTTTGGGATATTTGATTCCCATGGAACAGTTAATTCTACAATAAGAGCCACCTTCCGAGATAGAGAGTAAAGAGTTATATCTGGACGGAGGGCTGTGCATCCGAGACTTTCAGGGAATTTATACTGCTTAGAGACCGAATCAACCTCCAGAATACAATCTGTAGCTTTCTCGATTATTGAGAAAGGTTTTGTAGTTAAATGTTTTTTGCCTTTAGAGCCATCCCGCACAAACTGTATTGGGGGTTTGGAGGATACTGTCAAACCCTTGTTGGCACGAGCCACTGAGAGACTAATTACCTCGCGAATAACAGCGAGAACTTTGTCATGGCGGTAAGTGTACCGTCCTTGATCTAAGGCCACCTTGCAGCCAGCTAGAATGTGTCTAGCTGTGCAAGGGGTATTGCTACAGAGGGGACAAGAACTATCCTCGGCAAAGCTCCAACGAGCGAGGTTACTGGGGTCTGGAAGTGTATGCTGAAAGGCATTCAAATATATTCACCCCACTGATTCCGAATCAATAATAATATTTAGGTATTATTGCAGTATAGGAACCTCTTCTAGATTGTTGATTTTTTAACGTCACCAGACTATATTCACCACGCTGATTCTGAATCTGCAATAATATTTATTCGGTCTCAATAAATAAGCGAGATATAGGCATTCAAAAAAGCGCCAAACCCATACATTTCGGTAGGTTAAGTTTTTTTAATTTTAAGTAATACATAAACACCTATTTAGCGGTAGGTTAGATTAGTTTTTTTTTAAAACAACCTTAAAAACTGAGTTTAAAAAAAAATTATTTTGTTTTTTGTATGTAAATTTGGTCTTGAAATTTTACGCGTCCGAAGCTTTTTTCTTTCATATTTAGCATTACAATGATCGAATCTAGTAGTATTTCTTTATTTTTGCGATTTCTGAGAAAGGTTCCTATACTGCAATAATTCCAATATTTATGCAATAATATTTATGCAATAATATCAATGCAATAATATTTATTCGGTCTCAATAAATAAGCGGGATATAGGCATTTAAAAAAGCGTTAAACCATATATTTCGGTAGGTACAGTTATTTTTAAAAATAATAATACATAAACACCTAAATGGTGGTAGGTTCGATAAGTTTTTTAAAACCAACTTAAAAAGTGAGTTTAAAAAAATTTTTTTTTTGGTTGTAAATTTGTTTTTTTTTGTCTTGAATCTATAGGCTTCCGAAGTCTTTTTCTTTCACATCTAGCATTACAGCGATCGAATCTAGTAGTATTTCTTTGTTTTTTAGAATTTTGAGAAAGGTTCCTATACTGCAATAATTCCATGAATTTAAATGCCTCTCAGTATTCACACATAGGTGGCATAGTGGTTAGGATGCCTGATCTTACATTGTAAGGTCCCGGGTTCGATTCCCGGCTGGGTCACCATTTTCCGTTGGGATCAAATTAACGGAATTGCATTTTTAATTCTGTCGATCGAATGCAATAACAAGACACACTTACAGACATATTAGACACACACATACATATAACACGTCATAGTAGGGTTGGTTGTAAGAGATTGTCATATGACAATAAACCCACCTATTGTGACATTTTTACAATAAAGAGTATAAAAACAAACAAACTTCTAGACCCCAGCAACATTTATTTATGTATTAATTTATTCAACAAAAAATGTAAGAAATATTTAAAAATGCAATGATTCTGCGTCACTCCTCACTATACTATCCGCATTACAAAGTGGCGAGTCAGGTAATTTATCATCGAAATCGTGCTATCTCTTTCGCACTTGCACGGCCTTACGGAGCGATACCTGGAACCGTAGTGTAGATAGTTTTACGCATACGAAAGGAATGTCGATAAAGTAATGAAACGAGGGAAATAAATATTATTTCAGTATTGTTTCATTACGATAAATATTAAATAAGTTAAAAATATAAATATTGATATTGAATTATTAAAATAAAAATATAAAAGTATCAAATTTATAATAGTTGGCAATAAAATAATTGTTATACAAAAAAAAATAAAACTAAACAAAGAAAGTCAGCAAGCTATTCATATTCGTCTTCACTGTCACTGTCGTCTTGTAGATTAATAACATGACAATGGGTGTCAATTATATGTGCTTTGGCCGGGTCTTCGTTCTGGAGATTTTTGAATTCGATTCCGAATTCGATCTAGAGTTCGTTCGCTCCTTCCACAAACTAATGCTGCCAACTTTCTTAGTTGTTGAAAATCAATGTTCCTTATGCCATCAGGGTCTTCTTTCAACTTATGCAACCACTTATAAATGTTGAGAATGACATGCCGGCTTTGCTGGTTAACATCACTTCTTAACTTGGTCAAATTAGTTTTGCAAAAATCTTCCATCATGATGTAGATTCACAAATAGAGTTCGTATAACGAATGAGTTATGCTCTTTGACATTAAGCCTTTTATAGCAGAATATTTTGTTATCAATAATGCCTAATGACCTACATAATACGCACAATAATTATAGTAGACGAAAACTAATTTGGCAAAAGTGTCGTTAAAATGTCATAAAATGTCGAAATCGAACTGTTACGGTAACCACAATTAATAGTCCTAATCGGTTAGCTACTTACCACCTATTACGGTATTTACTCACCGCTTTTGGCTAAATCTAGGAATTTTATCTATCTATCTAATTTTAGCACGTCTTTTCATTTTTCGGATTAATATATAGCCTATGACACTCACAAATAATGTGGCTTTCTATTTGTAAAAGAATTTTCAAAATCGGTTCAGTAGATCCAAAGATTACTTCCTACAACGTCACAAACTTTACCTCTTTATAATATTAGTATAGAAGTATAGATTCATATGAATTCATAATTAATAAAATATAAAAGTTAGGCATATGCTGTCGCTGACTTTTTTGTAGGCATTATCAAGCTCTACAACTTTACTCTAGAACTTAATCATATGTCTCTCATCGTTAAGGCAGTGTTAGTTAGAAACGTTTTTGTTCGACCGGTTATTCTCCGACTTACTTTGCAAATCCGACTACCACGAAAAAGTCTTTTCATTTTTCGAATTAATATATAATTTATGACACTCACATATAATGTGGCTTTCTATTGGTAAAAGAATTTTCAAAATCGGTTCAGTAGATCCAGAGATTACTTCCTATAACATCACAAACTTTACCTCTTTATAATATTAGTAGGTATAGATAAATATTTTATCGACATGGTACCATTCCTATGGTAACTGTCTCTAATTGCCCCAGTCGCCAGTTTGTACTGCGGATACTATAGATAGTGGCTGTTTGAAGGAAGACAGAAATTTTGTATAAGGGGGCGTCCACATATTACGTAAACACGTTTTTGGGATTTTCGACCCCCCCCCCTCCGCCATGTCAACAGACGTAATCATCAGCGTCCCCTCCCCTCCCACCCTACCCTCCCCTACCACAAGATTAAGTAATCAACCAAATTTGCGGAAAATGTGAAGAATCGTGAAACCAGCATTTGTAAAGTGTTTGACGACGGTAAGTGGAAAAAACATTTTAGAACTCCATGTGTAAATCCGCCATAGTTGGAACGCCACACAACCACAATGATCTTTCCGCGATCGAGTTAGAGCATGCAGCGGCGCACTAGTCCAGAGTTGCAGCGGCGTGCCTGCCGTGCCTTGCCGCCGCGACGCAGAGCGGTCAGTGGCAGACCGCAGCTGGCCTACCAGCGTTTCACGCTGGACTCAATCGCAGACAAGCGCGTGGACTATCTATCAAGCACATCGTGCATGCAAAAAATTGCAATGCAGTGACGAAAGTTGATTACGTAATTATTACAGGTACCCTCTCCCCCCCACGTAATCAAGCCCAGCTCCAGCTCCACCCCCCCTCCTCCCTCCCCCTAGGTGATTAACATTTTATCTTAATTTAATATGTCTTTCCTTGACATTGCCATGAAAATGATAATAATAATTTGTCTTTGCAGAATGATGAACTAAGCAAACTAATTGAGAAAAACCGTGAGAAAATCCTCTTCAATTCACATTTAGACGCCGATAAAGTATCGATGAGCGGCACGAAATACTACCGAAAGCTCGAGTACGACAAAAAGGCGGAAGTAAGGCGGATATTCCGAGAGAAGTTAGAGGAACCGCTACCGATATCTCTGAAGTATCTACAGAGGGTGGCGGAATCGGAAAAGCCCCAAGATGAAATGACCGTGAAAGGTGTCTCCGAAGTGTTCCACTTGCCGTTCAAGGTCGCCGAGCGAGCAAAGCCGCGGCGGACGCTCAATAAGGACTGGATGAAAGATTACGAGTATTTCGACGATACTAAATTGGATGAAAATGTAGAAAAAGCTGAATCCGATACTAGATTAACTCACAGGGGGAGAAGAGGAAGAGGCAACCGTAGTCAAATAGAACTGGAGCGTACAAAAATAGATGAAGCAGCGAAATCCGAAGAAGTCACAGAAGAGATCTCAGCGCACCCAACACCTGAGGTATTGCTAATATTGAATATCATGGTTTTTGTTCAGCGTGTTCTTAGAAATTTACATGGTTTCACTCAGGGGCTTAACCCCTGGGTGGCCAAAAATGGCAATCGGTCGTTACGGTGGTTAACAGATCCGCGCGTAGCGATTTCGGCCGGCCTCCAATACTAATAAATAACCTCCAGGTACTAATATTATAAAGAAGTAATGTTTTTATGTTTGTAAGTTTGTATGTGGAGGTAATCTCCGAAACGACTTATCCGATTTCAAAAATTCTTACACTATTGGAAAGCTCCATTATCTACGAGTGCTATAGGCTATATTTTATTGTAATAAATATTATTTTTCAACAAGAAATTGCGATATTTCTAAATGAATTCGGAAAAAGATGGGCTGGTAATTTTCTTTATCGGCAAGTGGTGAAGAAACAGTTTGATATAAGTGAAAACAATATGTGAAAAAAATATCGGCCTTAAAGAGATCTATAAAAAAGTCGACGACAGCATATATCCAACTTTTATATTTAAGCTACAATAACTGCTTTTATGTCCCAAAAAGTAAGAAAAAAGTAGGCAGTCTTTTTGGACGACTTTCGCAACAAAATAAGAATCCTTATCAAAATAAATTTATCTATTATCACGGGTGTTAAATAGAGAAAAAATAGCCACTTACTGTGTGTTTAGGTGGTATAGTTATAGAGATATAATGAAATTAGTAACGCGTGGCGAGGAACAAGACGCGTACGTCTACAAGATAGTTATCGTACATCTGAGGGGAAACGTCTTGCACTATATATCTAAAGGTAGAGTCTAAAAAGGTAAATAAATGCCACCCTACTTTATTATTATTATTATTATTATTATTATATTATACACTAGCAGCTTAAGGCTGATGCGTGTTTATCACATGCACTTGTTTTTAAACTTGTGACTGTTTTGCACTAAGAAAATTGTCCAGTTTATTTTTAAAGCTACTGACAGAGATAGCACTGATCACATCCTCTGGCAACGCATTCCAAGCATCCACTACACGATTTGTCAAAAAATATTTCCTGGAGTTC
>OX155973.1:8928893-8998989 GCA_944548615.1 Micropterix aruncella | reverse complement strand
ACAAATTGGGCCCAACGCGGTGCAAACAAAATTTTTTTCAAACTAATACATAAAATTTATTTTTTAATTTTTTTTCATATCAACTATTTTTTTACTACAACAAATTTCCCGCCCTCCCACCCTTTCTTTCTTATATATCGCAACTTTTCAAAATATTAATATATTACTGTTGCGAAACTATTATTAAATATTTATTATTATTTTTATACAGGCAACGAACTTGGTACTAATTAATTTTTTTTAAAATATAAAATAAACACAACACACACGTACACGTTTACACACCGGCACGCCCTTAAAACACTTTAAAATTTTAATAAAATTTTCATAAAATATTTATAAATACAATTTTCATACAACATCTCTAATAAATGATTCAGTTTTAGCTTTTATAAACGAAAGATAAACATTGCGTCAACTATACTAATAGCAAAAAATTTCTCTGTTCTTATATAAAATTGCAAGCACTTATACATTGACATGGAATACCTAGCGTCGCAAGTGAACCATAAGGAACTCTAACAAATGTGAAAACTAGAAATACGTACGAACACTACTGTGTGCGTCGAACAGTACATGGGCTTTAGGCACTTAGGAAAATTACGATTACAGGAAATTTAATATATCTGATAGTGACAAAATAAGTAAATGAATGAGAAACAAAACACTGCAAACAAAAACGTAAAGAAAGGAATAAACTTTAGGAAAAACGAGACAAACTAATTTTGAAAAATAATAATATTAAATTATGGTAACAAGGAACTACACTTAGAGGTGCACACGAATACAGGGTGTCAAAAAAAAATAATACACGCAGTAAAATTTAAAACTTACTTAACCTCATGCAAATTTAAATAACGTATTTCTGGCGTACGGAACACCTGCGGTAATAACGTTAGACAACGCATCATATTTTAGGTCAAAAGCATTCAAAAATTTTACGGAAAAATATAAAATCCCAAAATTATTCTATGGATGCGTATATGCTCCTCAATCGAACGCAGTCGAACGTTATAATCAAACTATAGAAACGAGTTTATCAATTCTAGCAGGAAAAGATCAAAGATCGTGGGATAAACATTTATCTTTAATCCAAAACGCGTTAAATAATCATCAAAATCTGGCAACAGGCTTTACCCCATCATACCTTATGTACGCTCGTGAACCAATGGTTGATGGCCGCTACCATAAAATGTTTAGTTTCATTCCAAAAGAAAAATCCAAAATAGCAATAGACAGTCCACAGGAATTCGCAAAAGGACTCGAGACGCTCGCGGACGCATATGACGTCGTGCGGGAAAGACTCATGGAAGCTTTCAAAAATAACGCCTCAAAATATAACCTGAGGAGAAAGCACGTCGAATTCTCAGTCGGTGATTTCGTATGGGCGAAAAATCACATGCAATCGCGAAAAGCAGAGTTTTTCTCAAACAAACTAGCGCCCAGATATTCAAAATGCAAAATCATCGCGAAAAAGTCCCCCATAGCCTATGTATTGGTTGACGAACACGGCAAAAATCGTGGGACGTACCACATAAAAGACCTGTGTAAAAATTAGGGTCACAAAAAAATACGCAGAACATTTCACATTGCAAATAACATTCGCATAATATCCACATGTAATCCGGAATATGCAAAATCACAAAAAGCAACGACTATATTGGGTACACCGTGAGATAGTTGCAAGTGAAAAGTAAAAGAAAAAATATAAAAACAGAGCAAAAATACAAAATATTAAGTAAAAAAATGTAACAGATAAAGTATATATGTATTCGATACAAGTATTCAAGGCTAAAAAAAATAATAATCACACATAAAGAAAAAGTAACAGACACATAAGGGCGTAGCATGATAAAAATAAAAACACATACAACACTAAATTTTCAATAAGTAAAATAAATAAATATATAATTTCACATACAATAGATAACATCATTAAAAAAAAAAAAAAATTTTTTTTTAAATAAAAAAAAAAAAATTTTTTTTCTTAACATCTTATCCGGCTAAGAACCCGGATTGTCTAAAAAAAAATAGGGAGAAAGAATAGTACCAAGTTTCGCGTCAAAATATATTTATATAAAATATCATATATATGTATATATTTAACATATAATATAGTAAAAAGGAGCCATGCGGATAAGTCTAAGGATTGAGATACTTCTATACCTATCATTTTATACTATATATTTGCATATAAGCAAAATCTGAAGGGTTCGGTGATCTAACCCTGCTCATGGAGTAAAAACACCTGGGTGCTTGATACCCGTCTATTGAAAACATCACCTGACAGGTAGAATTAAAATTTACTTTGATCAGCTCTGAAGGATACAAATTATTTTATAGTATTATATTTTAAATAGAGTATACCGGACGTTAAGCCGTTCGCGTTCAAATTAAAATTGTTCACGGACAAGTCCTAAATTCATTTATGAATAAACTCTACTATTATTATTTATTTCTACTATTATGTAATTACATGGCAAAAAAACTGCTGACATTTCTAATTAGCGACTAGAAGGCTCACGATAAAAAAAAACCATTGTATATTACAACATATAGCTACAGAAAGATCTCATCCGATCCTGAATTTATCAGGACATGGAATATATTTCCATACCATGAATTGTTTTTATTGTCTTTTTTCTTCAAAAAAGACTTATAGATTTTCCGTTATGTCCCGCTGAAACGCTGCTCAAAAATTAGTTTGTCCATAAACGCTCATAGTTAGTAGCGAATTAATCTTAGCTGAACACGTAATTTCTGATGGAGTGTACAATACTGTAGAGAAGAGTCAATTTGTACTGTCAAGAATTGGTAAAAATAATAAATACAAGGCAGACAGTTTTAGGTATGAAAGGTTAAACATAAATAGGGCTTTGAACGGAGAGGTAAGAAAGTAGAATGAATGAGCCCATGAAAGAGAAAAACTTAAGCTAAATATTGAAAATTTTATCATTCACACTCAAGACAACAATAATAACATCTCAGTAAAATATATGTTCAACACAAACATTAAATTCGGAAGGCTTAAAAACCTGATAAGTTAAATAAATTCTTGCCGAACAAGGTATATAAGATTTACTATTAACTTACTACTACTAGAGTAAATTACGTAGTTAATATGCGCTTTAGATCGCAGAACAGTCACCATATATAGTATCATAAAAAAAAATTTTTTTAAAAAAAAAAATCTAAAGATTTCCCATATTTTTCTATTAAATTAAAGACTATAGTGTCCACGCTTCCGCATGAATTAAAATTATGTGGATCGACGTCTATTATTGTTTCAACAGAGACTGGTCACCAATATATAGTTCATTTCTATACAAAAAAACTTATAAATATTTTTAAAAAGGGAAATCTCATATATATATATATCTTATATTTCACTCGGGGAGACCAATACCACTGAGACGGTGAACAATCTATTATATGAAAAATTATCAATGTCATTGGAACCCTCACCATGACATACTATTAACAAAAATACTTGGTGTAAATTATATAAATAATTTTTTTAATAAATTTAACATAAAAGTGCGAGATACTGTCCACGTCTCACAACACATAAATTTCATATAATTATACACTCTTCAATTTTTCCATACTCTTAAAAAGATATCACGCTAGAAATCTGCCCATAATTTATTAAGCCAGCCACACATATAAATAAAGATCGACGTTGAGACATAATTTACTTTGTAACATTTGATTTTGTAGTAATTAAGATAAGCTCTCACAAGAAGTGGAGCGTTATCAAAATGTTTATTTTTCTTTTTACTTAAATATTGAAATACGAAAAACCTCAACACTTGTTTGAAGAAGAAAATCTGAAAAATCGGAAGGTGTATCCATACGAACACCTAATAAAATATAGTCTTAAATTTAGTTACTGGAAGCTTATTTGAAAAGCAATGTGGGAGAATTTTTGTTTAAAAAAAAAGTAAAATAAAATTTTTTTTATTAAATAGTAAAATTAGATGTAGTAGTTTAAAAATGTCTGTAATTTGTAAAGAAAACGCAGAAGCACGTCTCTTTTGTTCCGTCAAATTTTTCGAAATAAAAATAAAGTTGTATACGAGAATATGCCCTTCCTGTCAAACCCTTCCTAATGAATTGCCAGCCAACCGTAACCCTAGTAAAAAATAAGAGACCATATGATGCAGCAAAGAAAATTATACATTCCAGAAAGAGACAGAGCGACGAGAAAGAGGACGCCGATAATAAAAGGACAAAATGGAAACGCTATATGGCAGCTGGAAGAGCCACGACGCAGACGACAGAGATCAGCAGCAATGGCTCACGACTCCTCGAAAGCGCAGCACACCCACACAAATAGCAAAGGAAGATACCGAGGATCGACCGAAGTAAATAAGATCCAATCACGCTTATCCGACTCCAGACCACGCAGAAACCTAAGGTAAAAAGTCGAACTATTTCCTTTTTCACCGCAACAGGAAGGCCAGGAGGCACGTAAATAGACGAAACTACCTATGACGTCAGCACCGGCAACATGCGACCTGCAGTATTACCAGGGACGGTATCGTGGACCGACCAGTAAAGCGAAAACGGACAAGCGCGTGAACGAGACAATTCCCCCAAGATTGTGAGAGAAAATGCGGACTGCATTGTTTAGATAGAGACTAATATACCAATCGACAGTGCATTGATCTTCAATTCAGTGTAGCAACTTTTGAAAAAGTGCATTTGTGCAGTGAGGGGCAAAAAGGGGAAAAACGGGATAAAGAAGTTAGAAATTGGACAAAATTTTAAACATTTTTTTGAAGCAGTACATCTACACTTCGATAGACTTTATAAAAGCATCTGATGATGTGTCTAGATTTACATGTATAAATTGACATTTTCGTGTTCAAGCTCCGAAGCAAAAAGCTTTGGGAGCGAACCTCTACTAATATGACTTTCTTCTCTACATCTCTTACCAAGGTGACGAGTTCCGGACGTAACGAGGCAAAGACGACAATTGAGCATCATATGGGCTAATACGAACACAAATGAAGGAAAAATTCATAAAAGGAAATACGGCAAAAACGGCAGACAATGACAAGACCCTGGACGGAGCGGAATAGACGACACAGGCCACTGTATTCACTGTATCAAAATTGTAAAATGTAAGGTTATAAAGGACGTGTTTCGCAGAGCATTTTTTCTAACTTGGATAAATAGCTTTCTTTTAATAACTTAGTAGAAAATCGGAAAACCTCAAAAATTTCCAACTTCGGAAAATTTATTATAAAATATAATTTCTTTAAATAATACGAGACTAGAAGCAGGGGTTATCTCTTAATAATAATGTACTTTAAACTGTCAAGACAAAATATAATAAAACTTTTAGAAATTTTTATGTCGTAGCAAGCGTAGCACGGCAACTAAAGAACCGTAGCGATGGCTACGCTTTAGGTGGTAGATTCTTATAGTAGTTCGTTTAGTCTTTGGTGTTTAAGGTCTTCGTGGGCGAAGACTGAACATCTTTTCCGGCATGTAATGGTCATAAAACCATTACGGGTTTAACAGTCAATATAATAAACAATTATTGACAAAATTAGTTAACAAAAATAAAATAACAATAATATAGGATACAAGCGAATTTTATCGCACAATAGGCATCACTAGCGATTAGATGGAACACGGGTGTAGAGAATCGCTAGTGAGAGTAGTTTTTTTTTTTTTTTGGCCCGAAGCATTCGCCTGGAAAGGTCGTCGTTTCAGCGCGGCGGTCGGTTTTTGCCTCGCGGCGATTACCGGCCGCCGGAGCTCATTTTACGACTTCGAAGTGGCCTACCTACATCTACGAATAAAATATAAAAGTCAAAGTCATCTTTAGAAATTATAACTAGAATCAAGTGCGGCGCAGGCAAAGCATTCCAGCGTGATCTCCACATCCTATTTGGGGCAAGTAGATTATATTCTCATTTTTCGGTTTTTTTAAAGTAAAATTCGATTTCTTTTATTCTAACTTGCAATACCACAATCGTGCAATACTTTTAGTCCTTCAGACCCGTCTTGCACGACATATACGTGCTAACCCGTTTTTCTGAATATAGGAATCCGTAGTTTCTAATATAGGATCAACGATAGACACCGCCAATAAATCTAAAATCATTTCGGCGATCTCTACTTAAAATGTAGGCTGTAAAAATATATAAATATAATTAAAATCCACGTTAGACAATCTTGGGATTAAAACGTGGCGAAATCAGAGTGGCATTGAGTTCTTCCCGAGGCAATTAAAAATCAGATAAATTAATAAAATAGCTTATGAAGTAAAATACCAAATTATAGATAAATATAAATGCAAGTCATCGTCAGGGAATACGTAATATTTCCAAATTTAAATATCAGGGAAAATGATAGAGCAAAAGACTACCGTCGTTTACGATAGTTGAAAGTGCAGCGTACCCGACACTAAAATTGCCAAATCATTGTAGGGCAAAAATAGGAAAAACCAGTTACGAATAATGCTCATCGAAACGCGAGTAAAATGTAATAATTGTAACGTACGCTCGTAAAATCTCGCAAGGCCTTCGACGATCGACGGATTAAAATTAAGTTTCATAAATAATATAAATATTCAATATCACACATATAGTTTCGGGAAATGTCTTCGCAACAGGTTATAGAAAAATAAATAGTAAATTTGGGTCGGAAAAGTATCTTTTATTTTACTCATAATCATCTCAATATCAGAATAATTTCATTTTAATATCATCATATATCATATATTTCATTTTCATTTTTTATATAAATAAAATAGAATAAAAAACCATAAAAGGAAAGGATTGGTTGAGATACATTTATAAGATATCAAAATCAGTTTCCATTATTATTTGGGGAAATTCATTAAATTCAGAACTCTTTATCAAGGAAAATAAAGCACACTTATTTATGTTACAAGTTGATTTTGCGCATATTCCAGCAAGATTTAATTTAAATTAACCGAATCCGCCGTCGCGTCCGCGCCATCTAGCGGCGAAACGCGGGCATTAGTAGCACAATGCAGGTTGAGCAAAATGATGTCCATCTTTGCTAAGTAACTCGCCGCGCCACCGCTAGAGGGCGTTCGAACGAGAATAATAATATATTATTTAGTAAGGGAAATGGTTCAAATAATTTAGCAATTCAATATCCATAAAAGGCCGTTCATCCCATAGGGATGGTCATCTTACCGTAGACTGGGTCACTAAGGGATTCTAAATACCCCCGTGCCTGAGATGGACTGAGCGAACCGACGCAAATCCCGACGCAGCCTACATACCCCTGCCCCAGAGAAATTCTAAACGGTGGAAGGACTCTGGCACTTGTTCATAGATCCGAAATAAATCTTCTTCTTCTTCCGGGCTGGCGCCCATTATATAAACAAATCTTTCCATATCGTCCGGAAGTATATTGGTAAAATAATAATATTGTAATCTATAAAATAAACTGATATATAAAAAATTATTCGGGTCTCATGACAAGAGGTGAAATAGAGATTTAGCTGGCAGGCCACGAGCGCCAACTTCCACCGCGTGAAGGTGAACAGTGAAGCCGTTCCGGGTTACGGCATTTGCAAGATCATGGTATTTATTTAATTTGTACTCGTGGTCTTTTGGGATATTTGATTCCCATGGAACAGTTAATTCTACAATAAGAGCCACCTTCCGAGATAGAGAGTAAAGAGTTATATCTGGACGGAGGGCTGTGCATCCGAGACTTTCAGGGAATTTATACTGCTTAGAGACCGGATCAACCTCCAGAGTCCAATCTGTAGCTTTCTCGATTATTGAGAAAGGTTTTGTACTTTAAGGTCGATGTCGCCGAAAATCCTGCAAAAGAGACAGATGCATCCATGAAAATACCCATTTACTCCAAGGGTTAAAAGTCCCTAGTTATTACACTCTGGGTATACCTTTCGTACAAAAGTTCCCATTGTCTTTTTTGTTTATTGAGGTAGTTTATACTGTACAAATCAAACTGTTTAACTTGAACAAATCAAGCGCGGTGTTTGGCATAAAAATGCTGTTTAGGTTGCGGGCTCTCGGACTAAATGTGTGAACGGCAAGTGTATACCCCGACGGCTCTTAGTTGTTATAAAACTATATATAGTTGTCAATATAATATACTATATTATAAAGTTGTGATAAATTTTGTACACTCTGGGTACACTTTTTGTACACACACTTTCATACAAAAATGCCCATTCTCCAATAAAAGCATATAAATAAAAAAACAGTGAAAAAATCAATCAATATTTTCGACATCGATATTTTAAAGAGATCCATCCGAGTCTATCTGCTTAAAATCAACATGTATGCCCATAACGACTTCTTAAAATATTTGGAAAATACATAGCATCGTATCTACCCATTTAATCTAATACATATTATTTACCGTTAATTGTTTTGTTGTAAACTGTTATCATATAGTCTATGTTTTCGTAAATTGGTAAGTTTAAAACTATATATTGTATATCATCTCTTGTCTAAATTGAGTAACTAATTTAAGATTAATTACTGTCATTCCTACACAATTGTATGGTTGTATTGGAAATAAATACCCTTTACTTTACTTTACTTTAATACAACACAAATTACCAAAAATAACTAATCACGCTTATTTGTAACAAGTATATAATTATGTAAAAAATCAAGCTATGGACCGCTTGGGGGGCGCCAGTTTTGCATGCGGCAATTTTGCACAAATGTCACTTTTGACAGGTCCAAATTTGTTGAGGGCAGATTTGCAGGAGGCAACCTTGCAGGAAGCAACCTTGCAGGCGGCAACCTTCAGTACAGTTTTTAAGTTTTTCTGTTAGGTTAGGTTAGGTTAGGTTTTTCTTTGCCTAAAATCGAAGTGACATTAATTACCGGCATCCTTGTAGTGGATGACTTTTATACATCAAACTAAACATTAAAAAAAATGTTTCAAGTTTTTCTGTTAGGTTAGGTTAGGTCATTTTGACATTTGCAAAACTGCCTTCTGCAAGATTGCCTTCTGCAAAACTGCCGCCTGCAAGAATGCCGTCTGCAAGATTGCCGTCTGCAAATTTGCCTTCTGCAAGTTTGATGGGACCCGACCGCTTTAGTTTAAAATCCAACATCGCCGCGTTTAAAATCCAACAAGAAGAAGAAAAATAAATCTGACAAGTGACAGCTTGGCTTATGTTTATTTTCTAGTGTTGACGAAGTGTTTTACATTGAAATTGTTGTAAATAGTCATATTTAACGAGAAGAAACAAGAAATATAAAAATAAAAGACATTTTTGCCGCTCGGAGCATAATAATTTAAGAAAAAGTGGTCGAATTTCGCGATGCTTCACAGCTCGAGTGCGATTTTGAGGTTATGTCGGCGCGGTGGGCGCATTTTCGGCAGAAGATGTGTCGCTACGTTTAAGAACGGCGACGATGCGCCGCAGGTTAGTTTTAATTAATGGGGAAGAAGCGTTTCAGCGAAAACAATGAAGTAATTACAGTTTTGCGTATTACTTTTGACCGAAGAAAAAATCGGAATCAGAGATTTTTGTGTTTTACCATAAAATATCTGCTAGGACCAACCTAATGATAGGACAACGCATCTTTAATAAATAGGTCCTAATTGGTGATTAATAAGAAGCCATTCTGCTATCCAAACAATTATTTACCGACTTCAATATACTTGACATACGACATTCTGTATATAATAACGGTCCAAACATACTACCGCAGATATGACAGTACTTCGTCAAATCTGGAAGACCATAGGCATTACGAGACAAATATACAGAAAACCGGAGAATCCGTAACTTGAAAATTTATACACCAAATATTTTTTAATACACAATGAATTTGGGTATTATTGCATTATAGGAACCTTTTCTACATTGTTGATTTTTTAACGTCACCTGATTATATTCACCCCACTGATTCCGAATCAATAATAATATTTATGCAATAATATCAATGCAATAATATTTATTCTGTCTCAATAAATGAGCGGGATATAGGCATTTAAAAAAGCGTTAAATCATATATTTCGGTAGGTACAGTTATTTTTAAAAATAATAATACATAAACACCTAAATGGTGGTAGGTTCGATAAGTTTAAAAAAAAATTTTTTTTTGGTTGTAAATTTGTTTCTTTTTGTCTTGATTCTATAGGCTTCCGGAGTCTTTTTCTTTCACATCTAGCATTACAGCGATCGAATCTAGTAGTATTTCTTTGTTTTTTAGAATTTTGAGAAAGGTTCCTATACTGCAATAATTCCATGAATTTAAATGCCTCTCAGTATTCACACATAGGTGGCATAGTGGTTAGGATGCCTGATCTTACATTGTAAGGTCCCGGGTTCGATTCCCGGCTGGGTCACCATTTTCCGTTGGGATCAAATTAACGGAATTGCATTTTTAATTCTGTCGATCGAATGCAATAACAAGACACACTTACAGACATATTAGACACACACATACATATAACACGTCATAGTAGGGTTGGTTGTAAGAGATTGTCATATGACAATAAACCCACCTATTGTGACATTTTTACAATAAAGAGTATAAAAACAAACAAACTTCTAGACCCCAGCAACATTTATTTATGTATTAATTTATTCAACAAAAAATGTAAGAAATATTTAAAAATGCAATGATTCTGCGTCACTCCTCACTAGATAGTGGCTGTTTGAAGGAAGACAGAAATTTTGTATAAGGGGGCGTCCACATATTACGTAAACACGTTTTTGGGATTTTCGACCCCCCCCCCTCCGCCATGTCAACAGACGTAATCATCAGCGTCCCCTCCCCTCCCACCCTACGCTCCCCTACCACAAGATTAAGTAATCAACCAAATTTGCGGAAAATGTGAAGAATCGTGAAACCAGCATTTGTAAAGTGTTTGACGACGGTAAGTGGAAAAAACATTTTAGAACTCCATGTGTAAATCCGCCATAGTTGGAACGCCACACAACCACAATGATCTTTCCGCGATCGAGTTAGAGCATGCAGCGGCGCACTAGTCCAGAGTTGCAGCGGCGTGCCTGCCGTGCCTTGCCGCCGCGACGCAGAGCGGTCAGTGGCAGACCGCAGCTGGCCTACCAGTTTCACGCTGGACTCAATCGCAGACAAGCGCGTGGACTATCTATCAAGCACATCGTGCATACAAAAAATTGCAATGCAGTGACGAAAGTTGATTACGTAATTATTACAGGCACCCTCTCCCCCCCACGTAATCAAGCCCAGCTCCAGCTCCACCCCCCCTCCTCCCTCCCCCTAGGTGATTAACATTTTATCTTAATTTAATATGTCTTTCCTTGACATTGCCTTGAAAATGATAATAATAATTTGTCTTTGCAGAATGATGAACTAAGCAAACTAATTGAGAAAAACCGTGAGAAAATCCTCTTCAATTCACATTTAGACGCCGATAAAGTATCGATGAGCGGCACGAAATACTACCGAAAGCTCGAGTACGACAAAAAGGCGGAAGTAAGGCGGATATTCCGAGAGAAGTTAGAGGAACCGCTACCGATATCTCTGAAGTATCTACAGAGGGTGGCGGAATCGGAAAAGCCCCAAGATGAAATGACCGTGAAAGGTGTCTCCGAAGTGTTCCACTTGCCGTTCAAGGTCGCCGAGCGAGCAAAGCCGCGGCGGACGCTCAATAAGGACTGGATGAAAGATTACGAGTATTTCGACGATACTAAATTGGATGAAAATGTAGAAAAAGCTGAATCCGATACTAGATTAACTCACAGGGGGAGAAGAGGAAGAGGCAACCGTAGTCAAATAGAACTGGAGCGTACAAAAATAGATGAAGCAGCGAAATCCGAAGAAGTCACAGAAGAGATCTCAGCGCACCCAACACCTGAGGTATTGCTAATATTGAATATCATGGTTTTTGTTCAGCGTGTTCTTAGAAATTTACATGGTTTCACTCAGGGGCTTAACCCCTGGGTGGCCAAAAATGGCAATCGGTCGTTACGGTGGTTAACAGATCCGCGCGTAGCGATTTCGGCCGGCCTCCAATACTAATAAATAACCTCCAGGTACTAATATTATAAAGAAGTAATGTTTTTATGTTTGTAAGTTTGTATGTGGAGGTAATCTCCGAAACGACTTATCCGATTTCAAAAATTCTTACACTATTGGAAAGCTCCATTATCTACGAGTGCTATAGGCTATATTTTATTGTAATAAATATTATTTTTCAACAAGAAATTGCGATATTTCTAAATGAATTCGGAAAAAGATGGGCTGGTAATTTTCTTTATCGGCAAGTGGTGAAGAAACAGTTTGATATAAGTGAAAACAATATGTGAAAAAAATATCGGCCCTAACCCTTGGAGTAAATGGGTATTTTCATGGATGCATCTGTCTCTTTTGCAGGATTTTCGGCGACATCGACGGCGCTCGACTTAAAGTACTATAACTACGAAACTACTACACCAATCATAAAAAGAACAACTGCACAATGATTGCATTGAAATTTCGAATATAGAATATTGAAATATCATTTTGTAAAACAATTAGATAATTATGAATAAATATGAGAACGTCAAAGAAGTGAAAAAAACGCGGAACCAGATCTGGTCGTATCATACTCAACGGATAATTGTTTCAGAACCAGATTTGGTGGTATCATACTCAAGGGGTTAAGGAGATCTATAAAAAAGTCGACGACAGCATATATCCAACTTTTATATTTAAGCTACAATAACTGCTTTTATGTCCCAAAAAGTAAGAAAAAAGTAGGCAGTCTTTTTGGACGACTTTCGCAACAAAATAAGAATCCTTATCAAAATAAATTTATCTATTATCACGGGTGTTAAATAGAGAAAAAATAGCCACTTACTGTGTGTTTAGGTGGTATAGTTATAGAGATATAATGAAATTAGTAACGCGTGGCGAGGAACAAGACGCGTATGTCTACAAGATAGTTATCGTACATCTGAGGGGAAACGTCTTGCACTATATATCTAAAGGTAGAGTCTAAAAAGGTAAATAAATGCCACCCTACTTTATTATTATTATTATTATTATTATATTATACACTAGCAGCTTAAGGCTGATGCGTGTTTATCACATGCACTTGTTTTTAAACTTGTGACTGTTTTGCACTAAGAAAATTGTCCAGTTTATTTTTAAAGCTACTGACAGAGATAGCACTGATCACATCCTCTGGCAACGCATTCCAAGCATCCACTACACGATTTGTCAAAAAATATTTCCTGGAGTTCGATGCTGCAATTGTCTTATTTAGCTTCAACGAGTGTCCACGCAGTTGCTTATTGGTGTTCAGGGTATACATGCTCTCGAGGTTGGGCACACTGTGATAACCGTGAAGCATTTTGTAGCTTTCTATTAACCCTTGGAGTAAATGGGTATTTTCATGGATGCATCTGTCTCTTTTGCAGGATTTTCGGCGACATCGACCTTAAAGTACTCTAACTACGAAACTACTACACCAATCATAAAAAGAACAACTGCACAATGATTGCATTGAAATTTCGAATATAGAATATTGAAATATCATTTTGTAAAACAATTAGATAATTATGAATAAATATGAGAACGTCAAAGAAGTGAAAAAAACGCAGAACCAGATCTGGTCGTATCATACTCAACGGATAATTGTTTCAGAACCAGATTTGGTCGTATCATACTCAAGGGGTTAAGTCTACTTAAATCACCAATACGATTCGAAACTTTACGCAAAGCGGGCAACAGCTAATATTATACAAATATATGATATACATGACTAATAAGATTAATCATTAGGTAACAAGAGATAATTTATTAAAAAATGTTTTTTAAAAAATTTAGATACAAAATTAACCAAAGAGTTGCAGCGCCGTTTTTTGCACGCGAAGGCTGGCTTCTAACAGGTTACCTATCGCATCCCATTTCCAAACTTGCAGATTTTGAATCTATCATATGATTGCATAAGTTCATGCCCGGTTTTCAGAGATGGCGCCAACTTATTCTATGGCAGATATCCTGTGTTTATGATTCGTTTTGTTTCATACACTGAAAGGTGTTGTGTCATCATCATGTCGCACATAGTTCAAATAAATTGATTTGTAAGCGTTTGAGATTTTTTTTAAAATGGGGCCGATATTGCGGCATGTAATGTTATACGAATTTCTTAAAGACAGATTCAGTGTTTATTTGGACCAAACTGATGCCATTAAAAAGTGGTTTGGCAGATTCCGAAACGGGGATTTCAACTTGGAAGATCAGCCTTGTTTCGGACAACATTCTGGTATTGTAGATGACGTTGTGTGTTCAATAGTGGAAGAATTTTCAAGGATTACAACTGATGAGATTGCTGGGAGATTGAATATTGACAATTTGACCGCTTATCGCCATTTATAAAACCTCACTGAAATGAATAAGTTAAATCGCATGAATAGGGTCATTTCTCTACTAGCACAAAACGAAACTAAACCGTTTTATGGATCGAATCGTAACAGACAATGAGATGTGAATCCTAACTGCAATAACTGTCCGGTTTTTGCAGAACAGTTCGAATGGCAAAAATCTTAGGTCTGTAGAAGCTGTTGAAAACCACCTCATTTACTGTTATCGAGGAAAACCTAGCAGTTTTGTCAAAAATGGAATGGACAAGCTTGTTAATCATGGAAGACAATTATAGAGAAGAATGTATACTATATACTTGATTAATAATACTCCTGTCTTTAACATTTAGAACGTGTTAAAGTTTGTTTTCTACTCTCTGTTTCGTTTTCTACTCTTTATTGTGAAATTTCACAATGGGCGGGTTTATTGACGTGTGACAATCTCTTACAACCAACCCTACTATGAAATGTTTATATGTATGTGTGCATGTAACATGTGTGTAAGTGTGTGTCTTGTTATTGCATTTCATCGACAGAGTTGAAAGTGCGATTCCGTTAATTTGATCCCAACGGAAAATGGTGACCCAGCCGGGAATCGAACCCGGGACCTTACAATGTAAGATCAGGCGACCTAACCACTACGCCACCGGACCGTGTTTACCCTTAATTCGGGCTCGAAGTTATGCAAACATCTGATACATTTCCAAAATTGCAGATTTCGAATCTACTTAGGGTACTCAAGTGCGTTATATCAGACTTATATCCCACCCGGTTATAATCCAATATATTAATAATTACGCCGCAGATGCGAAAGTGCATCAACCCAACATCATTTTACACACCCCCCATTTTTTCCATACCAATCTAACCTGTCCCGATTCATAACATTGAGCATGTCCATTAGTAAATAGAAATGATAGTCAGCAAAATCAACCAAGCAAGGTTCTTGAGTTTATCACTATCGAGCAAACAGACAGATTATAGGGACTGTTTTATAAATTGTTCGGATATGTATTTCTGTGATTTTAGAAAGTGGATCACGAGGCTATATTTGAATGGCAAGCGCAATACGGTACTCCAGATCCATTTCAGCCAATTAGCAACGTCCCGTGCAGTGGATGCGGAGCTCTCCTGCATTGCACGGACACGGCGGTCCCGGGTTATCTTCCCAGCGAGATATTTTCCAGAAGGACAGAGCCACAACTCTCGACCATGGTGTGTCAGCGGTGTCATTTTCTGAAGGTAAATGCTCAAACAATTTCTTCCTAGAGACACAAAGAAAACCAGCAGTCTCTCCTCTTACCCCCCAGAAGTGTAATAATACTATATGATGGGCCTGACGTCGGTCGATGAATTCCATGGCAGCTCCGTTTGCATTTTATTTATTGCTTTCCTCTATCGCATACTCTCCCAATCAACATAATCCCTAAATCAACGAGCTTTTCGAACCATATGACAATTTACTCAAAATTCCTCGTCATAATACTGTTTTTTCTCCTACTCTTTCGGTGTCCATGTTGAAAGACTGGAACAATCTCCCAGCAAATATATGAAACTCCCTTCTTAAGAATTATTAAAGAATCTGCTCAAAAGGTATTACTTTTTAAAGAAGTAACCAGGTTATCGCTCGAGGTCACTGCACTACCTCTACCTGTTTTTGACCATTACATCCCATGGCTCCCTTTGCCCCCGGTTGTCACCACTAGGATCGGATGGCCAACATCTGAATTTAAAGGTAAGTGGAGTAAACTACCTTTCCAGACTCCCCTAGTAATCCGCCGGATACAACACTGCTTTTTCCGGAGTGCACCGCCCAGAGCTCACCCTTCATTCAATTCACTTCATCGAGGAGACTCCCATGAGTTGGACAGGCCGCAAAAACCATTGAGCTACGTCATGGCAAAACGTCAAGGTGGATAATGCTCTGACAACCTCTCAGTGAAATTAAAATCAAGCGATAAGTGATAATACTGCAGTATACAATGTCGAATAGTGATTTTAATATAGGTCTATGTTACTTTAGATTGTGAACCTGTGAGCTCAGTGAAATGCGACCTTTGCGGATCTTTTGTGCCTCTGTTATATTTTGTTATAGTTTGTTACTCAGTCTTGCACTTTCTACTGGACCAGAGATGTAGAGATATTGGCCACACATGTATTTACATGCGTTTCATCAATTTTGAAAAGATTTTTAGACGATTGTTTAATTTTAAAATCTGTCCCTTTTACAGGAGTTCAATATAGCGTTAAACATGAGTGTCTCCCCCGAAGAATATCCTAGAATGCTCTCGACAACGAGAGGGAAGAATGGCCTGGTCATCATCATGGTGGACCTTTTAGATTTTCCCGGTTCACTTTGGCCAGGAATATTCGATATCATCGGACCGAATAAAACTGTGATAATTGCTGGAAATAAGGTGGGTGGACACTGTCATAATTGCTGGAAATATGGTATGTGAAAACTATGATTTAATCGATGAATTGGGAAAGAGCACATGTTGCACATTTCACGAAATGCATTTTTTTATGAAAATATATTCGTCCTATTGGTGACTTGCATTTCCCCTCATATGCAGATTTATTTAGAGGATAGTTCATGTGCCCTCTAGCAATATTTGTAGCATTATCTTCTAGCAATATTTGTAGCATTATGTGTCCGAGACTTTCAGGGAAATAATACTGCTTACTGTATATTTACACTAAACAAACATAGAGCTAGAGCACAAGCATTCTGCTCTTTCTCTTCCAGTGTAAATGATTATTAGCCATTCTTGTTCGTCGAGTAGCCATTCTTGTAGATCATTTACACTAAAAGAGCCAGAACATAGAATCTGTTAAAGCAAGAACAGTAGAACGATTTTGCATTATAGCTGTTTTTTGGCCCTAGAATATAGCGAATGGATGCTTAGAAAGTTATCAACATCGCCGAGACCGCACGTAATAGCATGGACGATGTCTGACGACGATTGTATAATAGCAAGTGCTTCTTTCATCGTAATGCCCCAGGTAATTAAAAAGAAAAAGAAACGAAAAGAGCGCCGTTGGTGGATGACAGCTCTAGTGGATAGCAGACCAAGAGTAAAGTGGTCAGTCATTTTTGCTCACGATATAATTTAATTAATTGAAGACACACATCGTTTGTCCAATCTATTTTGAAAACACAAACGCAAATGATTTTGCCATGTAGTATGCTAGAACGCTTTGAAGAGACCGCCTAGTTAAGCGAGCGCGTCTGAACACGGACAAATGCTCTAGGCTACTGTGCGCGCAATTCTGTTTTATAGAGCATTCTATGTCGTTGTCGCCGAACGGCGGTTAGAATGCTCTTAAGCTTTTAACCAGAGTGGGGACTCTAGTTAAAAACACGTGGTTTTGGCAGAGTTGGGGTAGAATGAGCATTCGCTCGCTTGGTGTAAATGCACTGTTAGAGACTGAATCGACCTCTAGAATTCAGCTGAAGCTTTCTTGATTATCGAAGGAGGTTTTGGAGTAGAATGTTATGTGCCTTTTGAGTCATCCTGCACAAATTGTATAAGGTTTTGGAGGATTCTGTCAGAAAACCCTTGTTGGCACGAGCCACTGAGACTAGACTAGAAACTAATGACATTGCGAATAACAGCAATGACTTTGCCATGGCGGTAGGATACTGGCCTTGATCTAAGGCCACTTGCAGACAGCTAAAAGATGTCTATTTATGCAAGGGGTATTTAATGATCAGCAACTAGTTCTAGAAATATGTTACTATACATTAGAAGTAAATTTCTTAGAACTGCCAAAAAACAATACTTTTTTGATATATTTCTTACATTTACTTCATACAACGCAAACAGCCAAAAGCCTTCCAGATTGATTTTCAGGTAATTTATATGGTGATGACAATGTGTTCTTTCCGCAGATCGATCTATTACCACAAGACTCCGAAGGCTTTCTCAAGCATATAGAAGAGTGCTTGATAGAAGAAATTAAAAGGCTCGCCCCTTCTAACGCAAACATCAAATGCGTAACTCTGATATCGGCGAAAACCGGATACGGAATTGAAGACCTGATTACAGCTATGCATTTCTTTTGGAGATCAAAAGGCGACACGTATTTAGTAGGATGCACCAATGCCGGTGAGTCAAATAAGTATATAGCGAATGTAACAATTAATTGGTAAGGTATTTATAATTGTGTATTTATTGTTATCAACGATTGATGAATTAAGGCTTGGCGCACGCGGCGGCACATGCCGGTTACGAACTGCTTTAAGTTCGGAGATTGAGAAGGCAGTAGTAGTATCACATAGGCAGTAGCAAAGTGCAATGAATATTTGCTATAGGTCGATCCGGCACAGACCTTTCTAAAGCATTTGACTGCAAATACCACAATATTTTATAGAGAAAACTCAAAAACTATGAAATTGTAGAAAAGAATGTGGTTTTTTCTATACCTTTTGGATTAATTTAAAAATTATTTTACAATGTTTGGAAAATTGAAGTGCTCCCTCCTGAAGTATCTTCAATATAAATTTTCAACCTCAAATGAAATACATACGAAGGTGTTCAATAACCCTTCACCAGTGACAGCTGGTGGCATAAATAAGCCATTGTCTGCTGCGGATTGTTTATGAATTAGTAATAAAAACTCCAAGGATCTGGAATATGTTTATTATTCTTTGAAAAGTCGTACCTAAGCATCATTTTAATATAAATTATGAAGACCTACAGCTTTTAATGTGTAAGACAGTTCCAAGGTCGCCATTGAGGCAGTCTTTCGTATTTTACAAGTGCCCAGTTATATTTTATCGCAAAATCAATGTAAACTGGAGTAGGTATGAGATAGTAACACTTTTACTTAATTTCCTTGTAAAATAAGCTGCAAAACTTACGATAAAAACATTACGATAACTGTTTCATGGGAATCAAATATCCCAAAAGACCACGAGTACAAATAAATACCATGATCTCGCAAATCACCCGGAAGGGCTTCACTGTTACCTTCAAGCGGTGGAAGATCTAAAACCGCAATTTCCGTATCTCAAATTCTATGGCTTCGAAGAGGGAGTGAATGGGTGGTAAGGTAAAAGCTCACATGTGGCAAGACAGCTGTCCTAAACCTACCACAGCCGGTCGTTAGTCCGGAATCCACCGCTCACCCCCCCCTAGAAGTGTAATAATAGTATATGAAGGGCCCGACTTCGGTCCTTGAATTCCATGGCAGCTCCGTTTGTATTTAATTACTTATGATACTGATACAAACAACTTCTAAATTGACGTTGGAAACTGATACATGCCCACCAAGCAATAGTCTAAACTTTAAGCATCTGTATAAAAATAACATGAAGGACAACACTCGAAGGACGACACATGAGGGACGGAGAGTATGCGAGTGTGCGGGGAAGCTACTTAACCCCTCAAGCGGGGTGTAAATCTTGGCAGTCACCTGTCGTTTCTGAGAGTTACAGGTCAAAAATATAGCACTTTAGAAAAACGATCATAAGAAAGAACTACTTGATGGATCATGAAAAGATAAATTGTAGAATGATCGCATTGAAATTTGAAATATAAAACATTAAACCCTCATTTTGTAAAACAATTAGATAATTTTGAATACTTATTAGAAAGTTGGAAAACTGAAAAAACTCACTTATTCAGCGATATCGACGTTTGATCTCAAAATACGAAGCCCTATCTAGAAATTGTGAACACATTTGTGTACGTTATTACATGCTTTACCAAATCTATTAGTTCGTCTTATTTATGTTCATACATATATCCGAAGAGAAGCACAGATCCGAGCAATGGCAGCACTCGACTAAGTGCCCCCACAATACAAACAATTATATTAGGGATTCTAGACTGCGAGAAGCACGACTGAATAATCGTACTCACACATATCTATCAGGGGGTGGTTGCACTGTGATTTTGGTGTAAATTCAGTTCGTTGAGAGTGGGGTTTGTCGCGCCGCACTCGAAACCCGTTTTGGGACGTTACTGAGCATTGACTACAATACATCGTACCCGATCTGGGGGACGTTACTGTCTTGAGGGGTTAATAGAAAAAAAATACTGTGTTTCTAATCACTTTACACTCGCTTTTATCACTTGACAGCGAGACTGTTTATTTGTTGATTTTACTAATCACTTAACACCTGCAAATGATATATAACAAAATGTAAATTAGCTTTAAGCCGCAGCTGGGAGGTTGAGAAATGAAGTTGGCGAAAGTTGGTTCCTCGCACCCATAATTTTTTTTTTTTTTATTAGGTAAAAGCTCTCTATTCAACGCTTTACTCCAGTCGGACTACTGCAAGGTTCAGGCAATAGATTTAGTGAGACGAGCAACAGTCAGTCAGTGGCCGGGTACTACGTTGAACATGCTCAAGTTCCCCATACAAAAACCGACCGATTGGAGGCTGTTTGCGAGGAACAAGCGTCTCATAGCCGAGCGACATACGCGAAGAGCCGAAGATAAGCTGCGGCGGCAGCAGCTGAGGCTGACAAACAGTCCTCGATATGCGTCTCTCGTCGGACACATTGGCCGAACGGAAACCAAACCGGAAGATTATGTCAAACCAGGCGCCACTAATGCCTACACCATGGATTCAGGTAATTATCTTTACTCGATACAGTTTGACGTCATCGGCGTAGTAGGATACTAGTTCCTTTGGTTTCTAATGGTTCCGTGCAGCTTGATTGGTGTTAGGAAAAATTTTCTGTTATTTTGATCCCGTAGCCTCCTCGGAGAGGGATTTAACCTGTCAGGGCCGATGTGGCCTCTGTCTGAGCACAGTATACCAGACAGTAGCTTCCCTTGGAACAAAATTGAAATCAAAGCGAATACGTCACGAGTCGTAAAACTCGTGACGTATTCGAAGCCCTTACGGGTTTCTGTGTGAAGCAACCCTAACCCAACCTCCTGGGTGAAGCGACCTTCACCCAGCATCCTGGGTGAAGGTTGGCGACTTTTTCGAATGTTTGCATATCCGTGTTGGCCGAGTAGCGGACATCTGGCACCCATATGCGAGCTCTTAAGACTCGTGAAGACCTTAAGACCCTTACAACTTATAATGTATTCGCTTCGATTTCAATTTTCTTTTAAGAGAAACTACTGTGAGTTTTTATTAACTGGCATCCTTCAATCAAGGTGAATCAGTACGAGCAATTAAACAACTTTTAATTAAAAAAAATTGGGAAAAAAAAAAATATTTTTGATTTTTTTAAAATTTTCAAATTTGAAGAGCTTGACTTAAATAAGAGTTTGACAAGCATTTGAGCGCGTTGCGCCATCTATCGGTACATAAATAATCGCTAAGAATATTAGCGATATTTTACCTACCGTAAGATAGCGCATCACACTCAGCGCTTTTTATACTATTTTTCAAAAAAGAAAATTTTCAAAGTTTAAAAAAAAACATTCCACATTTTTTTATCAAAAGTTGCTTATCTGCTCGTACTGATTCACCCTCTTCAAGGGTGCCGGTTAATTAAAACTCACCCCGTAATTAAAACTCATAATTAAGTAACAATACAAAAGTAATTAACCGTCTATACGAACGTAAGTGCGGCCGCTATAATATCGCCCGAACGCAACAACCCGTATCACGTACGTTTGAATACGCTCAGATACAAAAAAAAAAACAAAAAAATTAAAAAAAAACAAAACCCACAAAGCGTACGTGATACGTCAAATTGTTCCTACGATTCTAAATACAAAAAAAAGTAATAAATGGGTCTCCTGTGTAAAAAAAAATGACTGGTTTATTGTAAACAAGTATTGTTATTAAGAAAGCTAATGAAAAAAACCAACAATTATTACCTACTTTTTGAATAATGTAATTAAGTATCAATACAAATGGTATTTGCGAGTATAAAGCTTTTCCAGATTTGTAAACTTTGGTTTTATCCCTGCAGATTTTGAGAACGAACAACCGATCGCGATGCTAGACGAAAACAGCAAAACGTATGCGGAAAGCCGCTGGTGCTACGACACTCCGGGAGTGATTCAGCCACAGCAGCTGATCAATTTGCTGACGACGGAAGAACTTCTTTTGACGGTACCGAAGTTTGTGATGGTTCCCCGAAATTTTTACATGCACCCAGGACAGACCATGTTTCTGGGCGGTGTGTGCCGCGTCGACTTTGTCACATCGGGGAACGCGGTACGGTTCACGGTGTTCGCAAGTGATACCATACCGGTCACTGTTTGCAAAACGGAGGAGGCGGACGAGCTCTACGCGACGTTCGCTGGAACGGAGGTTTGTAATTTATTCATTGAAGTGTATTTTATTTATTTATTTTATTTTATTTCATACTTAACATACTTAACAATTCAACTATCACTACTGAATTTCCTGGTCGAAAAGAACAGGGTAATTCTAAGATGGGTTCCCGGCCATGCAGGAATCGAGGGAAATGAAAAAGCCGATTACGGCCCTGAATCTTAGCCCTGAACCTTAGGCTTCTTGGTACGCCCTGTGGCGTACCAAGAATCCTTGCAAACCTAATGCTCAAACAAATATGTTTAGAACAATCCGTCAATCACTGGAACAACACCAGGGTTGAATCAATCCCAAGCGCTAATTAAGGCTTACGACCCTAAGACGGCCCGTGAGGCCTTATCGCTTAATAAGAACTATCTACGCATACTGGTGAGGGTGCTCACGGGGGATTGTGGCCTTAACAAACACATGTACAACCTCAAGCTCCGAGACACAAAAATGTGCAGGTTCTACCAAGGGGCCGAGGAAACTCTCCTGCATCTCATGTGCGAGTGTGGCCCGCTGATGCGTAAAAGATACTCCTCCAACCTGAGGAGGTAAAACAATCTGGCGGCAAAAGCCTGTTGCGGTTCCTAAAGGAAACGAGGCCAGAACTATAGTAGGTGGCGAACACAATAGATCAGCAATGGTCGCAGTGTTACAAAGCTCATAAAGACCTTAGAAAAGCCCCACACAAGTAAAAAAAAAAATGGTGTCGCGTCTTAAATGGTAGGCCAAGGGGTTAACCCCTGGGTGTATTATTTTCGTATTATCCGTATTATTGCAATTATCGGTTCTATTTCTCCCTCCACTGCGGTAAAAGCCTGTCATTGAAGCCTGCCATGGAATAAGCCACATGTATATATTAGTATGCTTGGCGTACACCTTATACAAACAAATTTTCGAGGGCTTTGAAAATTTTGCATGGAATGATGGAATGACTGGCTTCCGAAAGGTTAAAGGATCTATAGAAAGTGGTTCATTTTTGATTCACCACTCTGCTTGGGATATGAAAGCGTGTTTCTATTATTATATTTTACAAACAGGCAGCATAATTGCTGATAGGTCTGAATTTAACACTGCCTTTATTTACAATAATTTTAAAAATATACGTCTTCTATTTTTAAATAAGTTGACAATACAAGCTTCAACCACTTCGGCAAGTAAACTGTTGCACTGTAACTGCAAGTAAACTGGTTCACAGTCCAGTAGGCTAGGAAATGTTTCTCCTGGGATTGGTGTAGAATTGTGTATTTTCCTGTTTGAAGTCAAGTCTTGCAGGTGATGTATGTGGTTCCGCTTAACTCCTCAAGACCGCACTAGAGTACCTCTTAAACGTGAGACCTCTGGATCTTGTCATCCAAGAGGAGGCTAAGGCAGACGCTCTAAGACTAAGAGCAAATGGACTGTGGAAACAAAACACAGAAACACCACATTCAAAAATTCTGAAACGGGTTCTAGAAGAAATACCTCTTCTGGATGCACCCATGGACAGAATATTATGCCATCATGTCTTTGATCGCAGATACAATATCCAACTCATTGCAGAACCAGCAGATCACTCTGGTACAAATGAAGCAAGGATATACACATACGGCTCCAAAACCACTCAAGGTATAGGAGCCGGCGTCTTCTCAAATGATCTAAACATCAAAATATCAACTACCCTAGGCAACTTAAATACGAACATGCCAAATTAAAACATGGCTACGCAGGAACACCGATGAAACCCACCTTACAGAATGGAAAAAAAACGCAGGATACAGGCAAAGAACGCCGTTCCGGGAGCGTCTAAAAAACTTGCCCGCAACCTCACCAGATTAAAAAGGGACAAAATCCGTAAAGTCATAGGTACTATGACAGGCCACTGTCCCCTAAACAAACACCTGTTTACCATAGGTGTGACAGACAGCCCTCTATGCAGAGGATGCATGGAGGAAGAAGAAACGCCACAGCATGTGCTCATGGAATGCAGGAGCGTGGCAGAGCAACGGGCAAAAATACTACAATCTTCAGCATCTGTCCTGGAGGCCTGTAGCAACCCAAACAGGCTGCTAACCTTCTGGGACAGCCTGGGTTGGCTGGAGTAACATAAATAGAAACATGAGCCACGCACAACGGCCCAATCAAGAGGCCAAGTGCGGGAAAAAGCCCAGATAAACTAACTAACTAACCCCTCAAGACAGTAACGTCCCGAATCGGGTACGATGTATTGTAGTCAATGCTCAGTAACGTCCCGAAATGGGTACGAGCGCGACGCGACAAACCGCGCTCTCAACGAACTGAATTTACACCAAAATCACAGTGCAACCACCCCCTGTTAGATATGTGTGAGAAAGACGGATAAATTCTGTATTGTACGATTATTCAGTTGTGCTTCTCGTAGTCTAGAATCCCTAATATAATTGTTTGTATTCTGGGGGCACTTAGTCGAGTGCTGCCATTGCTCGGATCTGTGCTTCTCTTCGGATATATGTATAAAAATAAATAAAACGAACTAATAGATTTGGTAAAGCATGTAATAATTTACACAAATGTGTTTACAATTTCTAGATAGGGTTTTGTATTTTGAGATAAAACATCGATATCGCTGAATAAGTGAGTTTTTTCAGTTCTCCAACTTTCTAATAATTATTCATAATTATCTAATTGTTTTACAAAATGAGGTTTTAATGTTTTATATTTCAAATTTCAATGCGATCATTCTACAATTTTTCTTTTCATGATCCATTAAGTAGTTTCTTTCTTATGATCGGTTTTCTAAAGTGCTATATTTTTGACCTTCAACTCTCATAAATGTCAGGTGACTGCCAAGATTACACCCGCCGCTTGAGGGGTTAAAGATTGAAGACAACTCGGGGCAATTATAGCATCCGTTGAGGATCTTATACATCTCAACGAGGTCACTCCTGATACGACAATCCTTGAGTGTGCAGTTGCAATCTGTGGGTATTCCAGCATTTTAAAACCCATTGGCATCTTAGGTCGCTCTGTGCTTGACTTTCTAGAGGAGATCCTCATCTTTCACAAATTAAGGATTCCATATCTGGAATCCAATTATGTTTGGTTTTTGCTTAGGATTCCTGCTGGCCTCGGGCTGAGAGGTTTTGAAAGATTCAAGCAATGTTGACGCAACCTACACTTGAATTTTTCTTTCTTTTAGAAATTATCTCATTCAGTTTTTTCATCTACTTGCAGGTTCTGACTGTGCCGAAGGGCGGACCGGCCCGTATGAACGAATGGCCTGGAATCACGAAGCTTCCTCACGAGTTTGAGATCAAGGGTGTGGAATGGATGGAATCGGCAGCGGATATCGCATTTGCGTCAGTCGGCTGGATCGCCATCGCTCCCAGCAACGACGACACTTGCATCTTGCAAGCTTGGAGCCCCCACGCCAGGGGAGTCTCTCTGAGATCGCCACCGCTCTTACCATACGCAGTCAATATGAAGGGGAGGAGAGTTCCTGATACTCCTGCATATCGGATGGGTCGACTATCAAGAGGAATGCGAAATGAAACCGAATTAAACGAAGACTGATAAAAAATATTATTTTATTATTAGTGGGAGTGGGAGTATAGTCCAGAAGCATAGAAAACAATTTAAAATCTACGCGAACTGTTTAACTTTTTGTTGGATGGGTCGGGTTTTTCTTATTTTTGTTGATTTTTCCGTAAATATGCAAAATTCATTAAAACGCATCGCTAGAAAGTTACTTCTCATGTCTCAGATTGCTAAATGCCATAGTACGTTTTGGTAACTCTTCAGTGACATGCAGGTAGCGCTGATAGCATTGCTTATGAAACCAATAGCAATTTATTTAGCCATCTGTAATAACATTGATAATGTATGGTTGTTTATAAAGGATGTATATATTTTCTTATGGTTTCCCTTTCTAGATGTTACTGTGCTTGCGGCTGCAACTTGCAGATATCTATGTGATTTGACTAGTAAAATAGCTTTAATTCAACCTTTGTTTTAATTTGTATTTAAAACGCTATGTTGACCAATCCATTCATATCCGCCTTTCTCTTATGGGTAATTTATACATTTTGGTAAGTAGCAAGTGCGGGTGATTACTAAAATCAATGTGTAAAAGGTGACGCTATTAAGTGATAAGTGCGAGTGTGCAGTAAAGTTCTATTTTTCAGTAAGAGCATGGTCTATTTTTTCTGTTAAGTAACCCGTACTCCCCGCACTTGCAGCGTCGCCTGAACCAAACGCTGAAAATACAGCTTATCCGTATAAAAACCCCAAAAGTACTGCAAATAATACTCGGATGTTGGACTTAGTATCTCAAACTTGGTACTCTACCAATAATAACAATTAAATTCGAGCCAATGTAAACAAATGAGGGCGTCCAATAGCGTTTCTTGCGATATCTAAATTGGCGCGAGCACACGAACTTCGAGGCATATGAGGAACGAGCGGAACTTTAAGGTTGTACTGCTCTATAATAGACGGACCATAACCGACATGACTTTTCTATATGACATTCTTCATAGTATAATAGACTGTCCAGCTTTAACTGAGCGGATTTCCTTGAGTGCCCCCAGAGGAATCCGAGTTTCTCGTTGCCAGATGCAATACAAGCCACTTCAGCAACTCTACTATGATGAGGTTACACAGCTGTTTTAATAACAGGTTTAATGACCTTGACATTTTTTCTCTAGACAGGAAGCCTTTTCTTTACGCAGTCGAAGAAAAGCTCAGGAACGATAATTAATTTAAATATTTATAAAATATGCACTACTAAGTATTACTTTATTTATATGCAGTGTATTTATGTCTGTATGTATGTTTATATGTATATATATATGTCAATAGTATATGTATGTATGGCCATTTATGTACATATAGTACATATAGTGTTATAACAATCTCTCCCTTCCCTTTCTATTCCCCTATGGTACTTATAAGTTTAAATTTAGAAATGCTTCTTTTTTCTTGTCATGTTACAAAATTATTATCTTTTAAATAGGTGCTTTATATTATTTGCTAATTTGAAATGTATTAACCCCACAAATGACTGGCGATTAGCTCGGGTTTGCCTACGGCAAAATGTATATAAATTTATATTTACATTTACATTTACATAGAGCGGGGTTTACTATAGAGCTATAGCATTACTATAGAGCGGATTACTATAAAGCGGCGCACATTTACATTTATATTTACATTTATATAAATTTATATACATTTTGTATACATTTTGCCAAGGCATCCTTTAATGGACGCCTCACATTTGAGGGGTTAATGGTTATATTAATGTTAATTTACAATGTTCTTTCATAAAATGAATATGCTGTATACATTTAGCTAATAAAAAATAAAAATAAAGTATTAATAAATACATTTTGGTTAACACCTACCTACATTCTTACTCTTTTACTGACCTTAATGCTTGAGAGAATTATATATAGCACCAAACATTTCAGGAATCATGAATGATATAGCTGTTTTGGATACTCTGAGAGTTGCACTTGGGCCGCGCGCTCGTGCTAGTTTTCTTACTTTGAGCAATATCTCGTTGGCCGCCGCGGCCAGGCCGCAAGTGCGCTCCGGGGCTTAATCACCTATACATTACCATCACCTATACATTACCATCACCTATGGCTAGTAAATGTAAGGACTCACCGGTGAAGCCTTGTTCGCAAGTACACTTGTATGAATCTCCATCTTCGTGGCAGGTTCCATTCCCGCATTTGATCCCAGCGCATCGACCCATTACAGTCGAAACCTACAACAAACAATACAAGGTCATCATCATCATTTATTTGTTCTATAAAACTCGATTTAAACACACAAGTAACTCGTGATATCAGTCCGTGAATAGTCAATAAACACAAGCTCTGATAATACAAATACATACCACCATCTTTTATTTACTTATTTTTATTTCAAGAAATATACAGCATTGACCCCTGGGTTAATGCTGTATATTTCTTACCCTGCACGCTGATCGGCGTTTTTCGTATTATATCCGTATTTATTAAATTATCGGCTCTGTTTATCCCTCCACTGCAATAAAAGCCTGTCATTGAAACCTACCACTGAATAAGCCACTGTTATATATTAGTATTCAACAAACAAATTTTCAAGGGCTTCAAAATTTTTGCGTGTAATGGCTGGCTTCCGAAAGGTTAATACGTACAATCAATAAATCTATAAATATTCAACTTATACTAAATGATATTTCTAACGATTTACAATATTATTCTAGTGCAAATATAAAAAAACCAAATATAATAAAACATACAAAAAAAAAATTAAAACAAAGGGTAAGGATTTTGTTATTGACATTGAAAAGTGCAAATCATTACTAAAATGCATGGTAGGTCTAAAAGTATAGCAAAGACTGTAATGGGTAAATGACATGCGGCCCTCTAACAGAATATATATTACATGGTCAAAGACAATGAAAGATGTTGGTCTAATTGTTGCAAAATATCTGCCAGTTTTCATCCTCTGCAAACGCTCAAACGAATTCTTCCAATGGACACAAAGAAATCTTTTGCACAGTCTCCCCTCTTACCTTTTCTTGACTATGCGGATGTGGCTTATCTCGATTTATCCGAGGAACTACTCTACAAACTAACGTTCGCAAAATGTATGCTTACAATGAATCTTCGGCCTTTGTCAAGTACATGCTTACGTGTCCGAATACAGGGTACGATTAAAGTAGTTGCCAGTACGCCAAAGGAGAAATGTTTATATACTTGCTCTCCTCTATCATCTATCCAAATCTACAGTATCCTATCTCCTCGAGCTTTTCAAATCATTAAGTTCCCATGGTCTTGTACTTTGGTGAGCCTCTGTCAGAAGAGTCAAAATTCCTCGTCATAATAGTGATTTCTACTCCTCTCTGTTCTCTGAAAAGATTTCCCAGCAAATAATTCTGTACCTCAGAGGTAACCTGTGTTAACCTCCTGGGTAAGTTTCCGTTAAAAATGGCTTGCATTAAAAATGGCAACAGCGAAATATGAAAAACCATATTTTCCAGTGCATGAATTTTTAAAGTATTTTTCTCATAAGTCATTATTAATGAGTGTACTGGAAGTCTCAAAAAGGTATTCTAGAAAATGCACCGTATTGCACCTATATGCACCTAATGCACCTATATGCAGTACGGTGCAAAATGCACCGTACTGCATATAGGTCCCAAGAATCCGCATCACAAATACACGATCGAGGGAACCCCTGTACACACAGTTACCACACAGAAAGATCTTGGAGTAATTGTGTCCCAGGACCTCAAATGGGAACCGCATATAGTAGAAGTTGTAAAAAGAGCAAACTCACTTCTTTACATGATTAGGAAAGCTTTCTCCTACATAAACTCTGATTTGTTCCTCAAACTCTACAAAACGTACGTCCGCCCTCTCCTCGAATACTCTTACCAGGTGTGGAACCCCTACTTCATAAAAGACATTGAACTGCTGGAGAAAGTGCAAAGGCGGGCAACCGAGATGGTTCCATCCCTAAGGAACGAGCCTTATGAAAACCGCTTGGATGCACTGGGTCTTACTACACTTGAGCAAAGAAGACAAAGGGGGGACCTGATCGAGACGTTTAAGATTCTGAATGGTCATTATGATGTAGCCAACCTTAATGCAATGTACACAATGAACACCAACGAGAAACTCCGTGGACATACCTTAAAACTAAACCGAAACAGTTTTAGTTCCAACCCAAGAAAGTACTTTTTGACTAACCGAGTGGTGGACTCTTGGAACAAACTACCACAAGAAGTGATAAGTGCTATCTCAGTGAATGGTTTCAAAAATCTACTAGACAAACATTTAGTAAAAATGGCAATTAAAAAGTGTAAGGAATAAAATAAAATAAAGACAAACAGTACACTCAACACATGAAGTACACGCACCAGCTGCAAAAGCTGCTAGTGTATATAAATAAATAATAATAATAATAAAAAGGGTGTCTGAACTCAGGAGGCTGTCACATATTGCAATTTTTTATCTCGATGTGTTATGTGGGACATAAATCCGCTTACCCCGGACCTAGAGAGTGTAATGACATATATTCCAATAGGCTAACAATGAATTTAAAATACTAGCGATATCCGGTAATATGCCGCTGTGTAGAACCCACCATTTGGGATATAACAAAAACACTGAAAAACAAAAAAATGGACTTAACACAAGTTACCTCTGAGGTACAGATATAAGAAACTCGCCTCGTATAGAATCATTCAAGACACCTCAAAAAGTATTATTTTTCTAAGAAGTAATCAGTTCTTCCCTTTTTCTCAACTTCCTCTCCCTATTTCCTTTCCTCTGACATTCTTAGTTTTAAATATAGCAGTTTGTATTTCACACGGAATAAATTACTTGTTTAATACGGAAATGTACTCCGCTGCTAGAGGAGTACATTTCCGTAGCCACGACACTCCTTCAGTAATTAGAGTGCACAACCGATTGGCTGATGCCGCACAGTGTGCAAACCGTCCAGTATCGCCGGAGGGCCTTCTTCCAGGGAAAACCAATCCACAAACCGTGAAGCCTGGGATGCGAGAGTCCTTCCCGGGGTAATTCCTCACTCGAGGATGCTACTGAATAGGAGCTAAATCTAGACTTGGGCCGACCCGGAAACACGGTGGATCTTATGGCCCAAGCTGCACGAAACCATTCTCTACCCGGTTATTTATCCAATTGGGTCGAAATGTATAATAAAACCCATTGGCACAGGGTTATACAAGAACCGCACTGTGAGGAACCAAACCTATGGCAAGCAAGGCATGAAATTAGGAAACCCTGATACTTCTTGGATACTTCTTGAGCCTCCAGTGACAATCTACAGAAAACGGTACTCACGGTAGGCTTTTCGCAGAGTGCTCCTTCAAATCCTGCAGGACATTCGCAGATGAAATCTCCGAGGGGCGTAGGAGTGGCCGTAGCTACAACGGCCTGTGACCCTGTAGATCTTCTCATTCGGCAGATGCCACCATTCAAGCAAGGTCTCGAAGAGCATGCATCCTGGCCCGCTACCAGAGGACGTTCGCATAGCTTCCCTAAGGAGAACAAAAGAAAATAGCTTAGGAAAGCTTGGAAAAGTTAAGGCATCCCTTCACTCAGAATGGCTTCACTGTTTACTTTCATACATCGGCAGTTGGTGCTCGTGGCTTGCCAGCAAAATCTCTGTTTAATCTCTTTAAAGATTCTGGCCTCTCCAGAAAAATAATCAACTCTTTTCTAGACAAATATTTAAATTGCGATTTCTGTACCTCAAATTTCGTCGCTTGGGAGAGAGAAAGAATAGGTGGTAAGGTGAACGCTCACATGAGGCAAAACAGCTGTCCTAAACCTACCACAGCTGGTCGTTAGTCCGAATTTCACCGCTTATTCACCTTACCGCCCATTTACTCCCCCTTCGAAGCCATAAAATTTGAGATGCCGAAATCGCAGTTTTAGACAATTTTTCTAGGAAAGAGTTGATTATTTTCCTGGAAAGACGAAGATCTACAGGGTCTTTCATTAAGCGCTTCCTATCTTTAAATTTAAATAAAACAAAGTGTGTGTGAGATATCATCGAAATTTTTTATTTGTTTGAAAGACCTGTTGATGCCATTATGTGTGGAATATAACATAGTTCAAATGTCCGCCACGGCTTCTCTGGGTGGAGCGCATCCAAAATGTCCAATTTTCCATGACTCTAGCGCATAAATCAGGCTGAATTTTACCAATGGCATGGGTTATGTTGGCTTTGAGTACCGCTGTGGTTTGTGGCTTATCCGCATACACCTGCGACTTAAGAAAACCCCATAAGAAAAAGTCTAACGGGGTCAAATTGGACGATCTCGGTGGCCAGTTCACAGCACCTCCACGTGAGATGACCATGTCCTCAAATCGCTCATGCAGAATATCCAATGTGGAATGAGCTGTGTGGCACGTAGCGCCGTGCTGTTGAAACCAAATGTCGGTGTCCAGATCATCCAATTCAGGCCAACAGAAGTTGGTAATCATCGACCTATAGCTCGCCGTTTACAGTGATGACCTGGCCAACGTCGTTCTCAAAGAAATATGGACTGATGACGCCGCCAGCACAAAATCCACAACAAACAGTGACTTTTTCGGGATGCATTGGATGCTCTTGGATCTCATGTTGATTGGTATCGTCCCAAATTTGTCAATTTTGTTTGTCCACGTGTGTGATGAATGGGTATTCATCCAGAAATGGGCCTCATCGCTGAAGATGATTTTTCGATGAAAATTAGGGTCAGTTGCCAACTGCTCCAGAGCCCATTCAGCGAACAAACGTCGTTGTCTATGGTCGTTTACCTTTAGTTCCTGGGTCAGTTGAATTTGTACGGGTACAGGCCTAAGTCACGATGCAAAATTCGCCAAGTTGTGGTCTGCGAAAGGCCGAGTTCTTGTAAGCGACGCGAAATCGACTGCCTCGGATTCTCCTGCACACTCTCATGGACAGCGGTGATGTTTTCGGCAGATCTTTCGTTTTGTCGGCGTACGGGTGTTGGTTGATCGTTTACTGAACCAGTGGACTTAAATTTATCCACCACATTGCTTACCACATTGCGAATAGTCATCTCGGTAGGACGATTATGGCGACCGTAAAATGGGCGAAGCGCACGGTACGTTGCCCGAACAGAACACCCACTTTGATAAAACAATTTTACTACTTGCACGTGTTGTTGAATGCTATATCCGTCCATGGTGATTTGGCAAAACAGACTGAATAAATGACAACTAATTTGAATATAATAGTAATATTATGACAAAAATAAATATATTATCTAAAATTTTTGTATTGTCCTTGGCCACTCTACCTGTAAATCCGCTTGGGCATCTGCAGAAGACAACAGAACCGCTTTGTGAGCATTCTCCTCCATTTTGGCAAGGCTGCACCGAACAGTTGGTGATCAGGGTTATGTCGCAGTTGGTGCCCGCCCAGTTGGGGTCGCAGTCACAATAATAGCCCGATGACTGAAAACAAAAAAAAAACAAAAAATTGAGAAAGTATATTTTAATAGAACAGTCACTAATGCAAAAGCAAGTACCAAAAATGTAAATTGACAAAGATTTTATGATTTCACAAGGCTTCAGACCAGGGGCGGATCCAGGATTTGAAATTGAGGGGGGCCCTCTGCGCCTCGGGCTACGTTTTAAGATTTAAAAAAATTAAGTTAGAGCCACAGACACAGACCCAAGCCGAGACTTCATACAGAGAACATTAAAACAATAAAGAATATTGAAATTTTTTATTATTATTGTTTTTATTGTCGTTTAACATTTTACAAAATTAAATCTATTTTTCGTTTACCCCTAGCATACCGATTTATCACGTTATCAACATTAATATTTAAACCCCTATGAACATGTAGAAGCGCAAGTCCGGTAAGACGCTCTTCTGCCGTTCGCGTACGCAGCCACGGTTTTAGGCGGCGCAGGGTGGAAAATGATCTTTCGGCCGTTGCTACACTCACTGGTAACGTCGCTAAAATGTTGAGCATTATACGTATCGCTGGAAACATGTCTTCATCAGTAGCTTTTAATATGTCCAAAACGGTGGTCGGAGTTTCTCCATTTTCCCTATTTAGACGTAGCCATTTTTCTGCCCATATAGCATACTCTGGCTTCAGACTCACTGCATAGTCATTCAGCGCACGCTCATTACACCTGCGATACTTTTTGAATTCTATTTTGAAGATTATTATTAGCCTCTGCCACGTTTGTAGACTCAGTGATAGTTTTCACAATAACCGAGGGCATAAGCAAGCGAAGGTCAAATGTATTCATGACATCATCCGGTAGACAATTCCGCAGGTCATTCACAATTTGGTCCAAAAGAGGTATATAATGGAAGGCCTTTTTTATAGAAACTGACACAGTTGGCTACATCACCTACATACAACATTCGTGATGTCAGCCCATCACCGGGTGAGCTAGGTGCCATCCTTGGGGGGGGGGGCATGGCTCCCTGGGCCCCCCTCCTGTATCCGCCCTTGCTTCAGACTCATTTACAATGGGGTGATTAGATCTGCGATGTAACAAAAATCACTTTCCTTTCTATTTTGCAAGGTATTGATTATGGGTTTCTCCGATTTTCATGACTATTCCTTTGGTTATTTTTTGCCCTAATAATATTTTTTTCTTTCAAAGGATAATTGAGTTTAATTTCTTGCTTTGGATTAAAAAGGGTTGCCAGAAGAGTTGCGATTTTTTTAAAATATTTAACTGATAAATTTAGTGAAAGTCACAAAAAAGCTTTTTGTTAGTAACAAATTTCACCTCCCGTGAGGAGAGCGCAGAAGACTTGAGACAAAAAACAATCCACTGTCTAGTTACGCCACCTGCCCGTCAGAGGCCAACGACTTACGGCGAGGCACCGGGAAAGGTACCCAGCGGGCAGCCGCGCCCCCTGACTAGCAGTTTGGCCCCCTTATAATAATTGAATCTGAAATTAGAATAATGAGAAATATATATTTTATTGCAGGCGTTAAAAAGTAAATAAAAATAAATTTATGACCGGGTATTATTGACACGATAGTGAGAGGTCAGCTTAATACAACAGAGAATCGAGCGAAGTGTGATAACATCTTTGAACTTTTTGAACCACTAAGTTCCCACGGTCTCGTACTTCGGTCAGCCTCTGACAGTTTATTAAAAATTCCGAGTCATAATAGTGATTTCTATTCCTATTCTTTCTGTGTCCATGGTGCAAGACTCTGGAACGATCTCCCGGCAAATATACGAAACTCGCCTTCTTTACCATCGTTTAAGACTCACCTTAAGGATTACTGCCTTTCTAAGAAGTAACCAGTTCTTCCCTTTCTCTCCTGTTCCTCTTCCAATTTCCTCTCCTCGGGCATTATTAGTTTTAAATTCTTCCACTTGTCTGTATGTTATGTAATAATCTTTATTTTCACAATGCGCGCATGTACCACTGTGTTTAGGTTAGTTTTAAGACATTGCCATGTGGCAATAAGCTCGCCTTTTTGTATACGAATTAAGTGCAAATAAAGAGTTTATTATTATTATTATTATTATTATTATTAGAAAGTGGTTCTAATTCAGCTTGCAAAATTTGCCCTAAACAAACTAAAAAACATTGCAAGGTAAATAAAATCTTGTAAAAACTGAAAAACTTCATCTGCAGATCCCACGCAACCATACGAAATCATACAATATTCGCCAATAATTTTTATATAATTTACATAAGGTATTGATGGAAATCTTAGGAGAGAGCTCTTACTTCCATATCTCAATGGAAGGCGTCTCAATGAAGTTGAGTTACTATAAAACTAAATACAACTCTTTAAAAGACGATGTAGGTGCAAAGTGCCATTATCTATCAATAAAAAGGATACACACAGCAGTTGCGTTCTATTTAATACTCAATTTGTGTAATTTCAAAATACAATTTGTGCAAAAGTGTTTACTGTGACCTCACATAATAACTTTTTTTTTTCTCTAGATCGATTTGAGTCATATACAGGTAGCTAGCTGATCATTAAAACCGAAATTGTAGAGAAACTCAGGTTGAGGCGAGTATGGCAAAACTAAGTGTATTGTATATTGTCATTTACAGGTGTCTGTACTGGCGCCTAGAACTGACTCATACTGTTTAGATGTAGTCAGACAGCTGTCGGTATTTCTTGTGTCGGTAGTTCGGTGAAGTCAATAAAAAAAAATAGTCATTTTTGTTAGTTAAAATTTTCCTTATGACGCGGCGCCACCCTACAACGCGTTGCCAGCGACTGTTTTCGGTGTTTACCACCGACGCGGTACTGGTCAGTACCGCTGGCGCGTGTGATGGAGCGGGATTTAAGTCAACACCGAAGCAACAGCAAAGGCACCGTAGGTCAGTGCTGACTTGTTTTGAGTTTGAAGTCAGTTACTGATGTTAATCAGCCTTCACGCCACCCATCTGACAAAAATAAATTCAACAATGCTGCGAAAGAGTTGAAAATTATCCTTAACCCGGTCGCTCCGTAACATCCCCTGGCGGACCAAATGTCGGCCGCCTAACACTCCGTAACGTTCTATACGGGACCAAACGCTCGCCGCTGCGAAAAATGCAATTTACAATTCGACACGCCGTACTATATACTTTCTGAGGGCGCTACGATATGGCCAAAATATCTTTAATTCAAGATTTCCGTCTGGCAATATCGAAGGACGATTTAAAAAGTGAGCATAGACGTCAAACGCTAGTGTCCGCCGGCAACCAACACGGCCGCTTACGTTTCCGCGAAATGGGTGATAAAAATGGTGTGTGTGCAGTGTTTGAGTGTTATTTACTGGAGAACAGTGAGTAATTTGCATTTTAAGTAGTTTCGGAATGAGGATTAGTCATTTGAGATAGTCCATTTGCTGTTTTTCACGAATTTTTAAACAAAAGACTTCGGCGACGACAAACCCCTCGCGAAAAAATGGACGTTTATATTTTGTAATGTTTGTGTATAATTGTCTTATTATATGTATTAGACAGACAATATAATTGAAGAAATCTAACGAATTTTATATTATGAGCATTCAAAGTTTATTATTAAGTTTTGGACGCAAACTCTCAAAACTTTAGATTTTTCTGTAATATCAGACAAAGCTCAAAGTTCTGGTGTGATTTCTAAGAAGTGTGATGTAGTAATAAAGTTATTTTGAAAGAATTTCATATAAAAAAATACCATAAGTAGTCACAAATTAAAAATATTTTTTTTTACGAGAATACATAATTTTTTTCTTGGCTGAATAAATAAATATTTTTGTATGCAAAGAAGTCAAAAAAATATGGTTTTGGTAAAGCATTTAATAAAGAACATAACTGTATTTACAATTTTTGCTTATTTTACGTATTTTGTGACAACAAAATCGAAATGATTTTATAGGCGAGTTTTTTCAGTTCGCCAATTTTGTCATATTTATTCATTATTATCTTAATTGTTTTACGAGATAAAGTTATAATGTTTTATATTTCAAATTTCAATTCGGTCATTTTACAGTTATTCTTTTTATAATCGGTGTAGTGGTTTACAAGTTATGGTCGTTTGTATCAAGGTCGTCGACTCGCGTCGATTTTTCGCGCGAATATGTCGCGCGCAAAAGTGATAGCTGAATTTTTACTTCGCGAGAGGAGGGGTTAATAAATCTGCGGATCTAAGTGCTAAGAAAACCTTCAAAATGTTGTCTCACCACAAATCTGGTAAATTTTCTCTATGGAAAGCGATGAAAAACTTAAATAAACCACAAGAGTCATTTACTCCGATAAGATCTCGGTCCACATGGGCTAGAAGTGATTTTGAAAAAGCTGAAGTTTTGCTTTTTGAAAACATCTTCAAACCAAACGAAAATGTATCAGTGTCTGATATAGACAATGTTCTCTATCGAGATTTTCAAATGTGCCAACCCTAGAAGTATCTCGTCTCGCAAAATCAGGAGAGCAATTAAATTCAAATCCTAGGTAAGCTCTGAGCTTGAATATGTTGAGTATTGTTAGTAACGTTTAAGAGACGAGGCCAATACCTCGATTCCCCTATCTATAGAACTTCTTTTTGATGTGTAAACCACATCGGATTGATTAACTTTTTGTAGCCAGTCATTCCATGCAAAATTTTCGAAGCCCTTGAAAATTTGTTTGAAGAGGGTGTGTGAAGCATACTATTATATGACGGGGGCTTATTCAATGGCAGGCTTTAATGACAGGCTTTTACCGCAATGGAGGGAGAAATAGAGCGGATAATTGAATAAATACGGATATAACACGGATAATACAAAAAACGCCGATCGGCATGCGTGGCCACCCAGGGGTTAAGCAGCTCAGCTGCGAGGGGATTCGGATGGGATGCCAATCGTTCAGCATGTTGTGTTTTGTATCGCTCAATTTCTGTGGCACTAGTGGGGAATTTCAAATAGTCATGAATTTCATCATTTCTTGTAAACCACGGTGCATTTGCAATATTCCATTTCTACTGAAAACATAGCAAAAATGATATAAATAAATTAACGTTTTAAAAAAACTTGTTAAATACGCAGTCGAAGAGAAATTAAAAATTTAGCCAATTTTGTTATTACAGTACTCCCTCTATAATCTAGTAATACAGTAATATCCTGTATACAGCGATACATCCAGTAATACAGCGTTTTTATACAGGCCCCTATCAAGCTCGTTAATTTCGAGTGTGAATTGGAGACAAGCGACTGCTTGTCGCGGGATCATTGACCGCTGTGTGGGATGCATAAGTCTATTTTTTCTGCCTTACGCCAGTCTGATCCATGTTGTGTTAGCTCGGTGACATGCTATATTGCATCAGTGATTACCGAGAGACCCCTAAATTGACACCTCTCAATGTATATTTCTTCTAGTACGGTCTATGTATGTACATGACTCATATCAACAACTACACACAGCTTAAAACAAACTCATCTAAACAAACAAAATGTACGATCTACAACAAGGAAAGCGGCAAGTTACAGTACAAAAGCATACTCACGTAGTCTTGGCACGACTTGGCATGCACGCAAGGCTTATCGGCGCAGACCCTCGACGCCTTGGAGGCGGCCGGAATCGGTACGGAGCTGGATTTGGTCCCGGAGTCATCGAGCATGGCCTTTCCGGTTGGGGTCAGCTCGCAGTAAGTGCCTAAGACCCGCGGATCACAGACACAAACACGCCACGATGCATCACAGAGAAAAATGGAGCAAACACAACACTTAACATATAAAATCAAACAGAACACATGCTTATATATTACGACAAATTCAAAGTACAAATACATAAAAGAAAGCATCGCTCCCAATTTCATATCGCTTCTTATTAAAGGTGTTGCTATTCAAAAACGAGACAGGCCACTCTGAGTAGGTTCAAAATGAATGTAAAATCGCTTCCATTTATAACAAATAGAGCTGTCAACTACAACGGGCGAACTTGTCACCTCAGGAAGTTTTAACGATTGGTCGTTCTATCTTCAGTGAAGTGAACGCAGAAGACTTGGACAAAACAGTCCACCATCAAGTTCCGCCACATGCCCGTAAGAGGCCAACGCATTATCCGCGAGATAACCAGGTATGTTACCCAGCGGGCTTACACTCCCTTACTTCCAATTGCGACCAGATTACTCCGGTCTCTCGACTGGTTACGAGTTCGAGGTCGCTTGCGCGGTCCTCTCCCTCACGAAGCGGTGAAACGGTGTCAACCGAATCTATAGCGGACCACGGCGTCCTTTGCCCGGCATGTTCCACCCGGGATCGGATAGCCGATGGTCGTTTCAAGAGCAGTCGCCGTAAGGTCAGCAACCACCCCCGCTCTATAGCAAACAGTACTGCTTCCAGACTCCCCCGACTGTTAGTCAGAGTGTACAATCGAATGGCTTACGCTGCACGGTGCACAGACCGTCCAGGAGCGCCAGAAGGTCGACTCCTACGGAAAACTAGCCCTAAGGCCAGAGTCCTACCCGGGCTCGCACTTCATGCGTGGAGGCCGTTGGATGGGTGTTGACCCGTGAGTGTGACCAACCCTGAACAAATAGGTCTTCGTGGTCAATTCAGCGAGGGCCCATTAGCCCCCAAAATTTATAACATTCATTACAGTAGTATAGATACAAGGTTTGAGTCGGGGGTGCAATTTTAACAGTGGCCCGGTTGACGCAGAAGTGGCCAAAAAAGTACAATTTTCGTATCAGTCTCATTTTTAAATAGATACACCTCTACCATAGTAAAACAAGAACAGTATAACATCTCCATAGTACGCACCGATTTTGCACTCATACAAGCGCCCGTTGTCCGTATGCTACCACTCTATAAATTCTCAGGCGCCTCGGTGCCAGCCAGTCAGGGCTGGCGCGCGACAGCTAAGTATATAAAAGTGATATGTTTTCTGTACAGGCTGTTATGCAACCTATCAGAAATTACATTTACGTTACGAAATTACATTTAAGAGGTAACGTTTATTGTTCATTTGCGTAGGTAAGTAAGTGTCTAGGTAAGTAGATACATAGGTATGTAAGTGCATAGGTGATGAATGCTGTCACACAAAGTCAGCACTAACTCATATATTGTTACAGTAAAAATTTGGGAACCGTCTTATGATATATAAACCAAAAATACATAAACGTACATAATCATTATAAAGAATTAAATTTCTACTTTGATGGGACCATAACTTGTCGATTGTGTATTTATTGTGGCAACCCTGGTGATTCGGCGAAGTGTAGGTACTTATTTCGAAAACGGGCTCGAGATGTCCTACTGTCATTATTTTACTATGACTCTTTTATGGATGTACATGAGACATAATGGGACACTTATTAACTGTGTGTCAAAGTAAACTATTCATTGGTTCCTGTCCACGAGTTTTACAGCAGAGGAATTAAGCAACTCCCATTAAAAAGACAAATCTGCATAGATATTACGGGTCAATATTTCTATTAATTTAATATATATTTTTCATATAAAGCTTTTGGCCTTAAATTTCCTTCATAGAACAGCAACTTTATAGATAAGGACCCAATATTTCAACTTTCATAACAGAAGCACAATACAAACAAACATTGCCCCCCACACATCATAAAATTAAGTATTTGCAAGTATTCTATGTACTTAATTAAAATAATCAGAAATGGCCCGGCAAAGAGGCCTGTTAAGTTTTTCGTATCTTAGGGTTTTACCCAACGAGCGTATAGTGCTCACTTGGGGCGACCGATGTGTCCAGTGGGTTGGAAAATCAATTTTCCGTGCTGTGAAACCTATTTGCCGTGAAAAGCTATTCTCCGCCGTGTCCATCAACAAGCTTCCCTAGAAATCCACACAACACTGACGACCGTGCCTAGACATGACGAATTAACCATTGGTTTTCACACCAAAAAAACGTGTGTCGACAAGTGGCCTCACGGTTTAGCTCGCATACGTTAGCCTCCTCGAAGAGGGACTAACCTGCAAAGGCCGCAGTTACTCTGCCTGCAACTGTAACCTACAGTCGCAGACAGTTGACATCGGATGTTCCGATCCGGGGAACAGCCCAGAAGGAATTGGGCAGTTTGCGCACCGTGCGGTGCTAGCCAATCGACTGTGCACTCCAGCGAATAACCGGGGCAGTCTGAAGGCGTACATTTCCTAAGCATGAGGTAGTGTTCGACCTGACGTTAGCAATCTTTAGAAACGATCCGTTGGCCACCCGATCTCGTCTGTTTGACGGACAAAGGGCGCCATGGTCCGCGATAAATTTAAACTGAATTACCGCTAACGTCAGGTAGCTGAACTTACCCCTACACACTCACTTAAAGCGTGTACAGGCTGTCTGCCCGGGAGAAGGCAAACTGGATCTCACAAGCACTAAGATCAGTTCTTGACTCAGTCAGTGAAACTCCAACCCTCAACATGGTATCAGACACCATGCTTCCACTCCTAAACTTTGGAAAACTCTTAACGGTGGAACTGCCGCCCAGACGACTGGCTAAAAGACCAACTGCATTAGGAGGCCGGTAGCCTTAAATGGTATACTGATGGGTCCAAATCGGGACTGGACATAGGCTGCGGTATATATGGAGAGCAACCAAACTTCGAAAGAAGTGTAAACTTGGGGAAATACGCCTCCATATTCCAAGCGGAGAAATACGCCATTATTGAATGTGCGGATATCAACCTCCATAAGAACTATGCCAACCACCGTAACTATATCCACTCGAATAGCAAGGCAGCTCTCATGGGACTAGCCTCGAATACCATTAATTCAAAGCTGATGCAAAACTGTGTATCACTACTGAATTCCCTGGGAGAAAAGAACAGGGTAATTCTAAGATGGGTTCCCAACAACACGCCAGGGTTGAATCATTGCAAAGCGCTAATTAAAGCTTACGACCGTAAGACTGCCCCGTGAGGCCTTATCGCTAAATAGGAACAATCTATGCATACTGGTGAGGGCGCTCACGGGGCATTGTGGCCTAAACAAACACATTTACAACCTCAAGCTCCGGGACACGAAAATGTGCAGGTTCTGCCAAGGGGCAGAGGAAACTCTCCTGCACCTCATGTGCGAGTGTGGCCTGCTGATGCGTAAAAGATACTCCTCCAACCTGAGGAGGTAAAACAATCTGGCGCCAAAAGCCTGTTGCGGTTTTTAAATGACACGAGGCTTAGCGCAGAACTATAGTAGGTGGCGAACACAATAGATCAGTAATGGTCGCAGTGTTACAAGGCTTATAAAGACTTTATAAAAGCCCCACACAACAAATAAAAAAATTATAAAAAAAACGTCAGGTAGAGCAAGCGACTTCGAATCTGTGACCTGATTGGGGGATGAAAAATCATCCTAATCTGACCCGCTGACTTCACTTTCCAGTGCCTCGCCTTAAGACAGACTCTTACGGGTTTGTTCGTGGAATTAGACAGTGAACTGTCCTTTGTCCGCTGAAGTCTTTCCTTGTTTACCCCATATGAGTATAATTTATTTAATTTTTTGAATAATTTATTTTGTTATATTAGCGTTATGTGGGATGAGCCTTTCTCGAACCTAGCGATCTGCCCAACTTGTAGATCAGTGATCTGTATGGACTGGTAAGCAGTACCGGGCTACTAGCAGACCACTGACCCGGCCACAAAGTGGGTAGTTACAAAAGATCTTATAGATCCAGGTGACATCAAGGGCTGGAAACAAGCCCCCCACTCCGTTTACTACAACTACTATATAGCGTTATGTGGCCTTAATTCATAACATGCCTTAACCTCATTCATACGAACTACTAAATATAAACATAGAATCATGTAACACTATTAATATAACCTAAAAATCAGACGAAATAGTATAGCAGTCGCTAACATTGTAAAACAAACATACCTGCAAATCCGGGCTGACACGTACAGTTAAAGTAATCTCGCTTGGGGCTGACGGAGCAAACCCCGCCGTTCAGGCAGGGACTCACTTGGCACATTTGATTTAAATGAGTGCAGTTAGGTGACAGTCCTGGTACACCTATAAATTAAGATACATAATCATACTCATAGTAAATACCTGGCATCGGGTCGAATCCCTGGCTAGCGACCAGGACAGGAAAGATATATATCATTAATATTTATCGTATCATAATATCATTACTTCAAGAATGCATGCATTAAGGCACCAGTCTTCAAAATTTTACGGTTCACAGGTTTTTGATGAGAGGAGATGTGATGAGATGTGATAAGATGTGATGTGATTTTTTATTTTTTAAAGTAAATAGGTACAACAGGAAAAAAATACATTGTATGTGATAATTATCAATATGAGTAATATTTAGGGTTTTTATTAACCTTTTAGTTTGGAATGTTTGAGTAAGTAAATGGACATTTAATCTTAGCTCTCTTTCTTCGAATACGTGGACACACAAAAAAGTAGATATTTTTAAACAAAATTGAATTCACAACTTCTTTAGTTATACGCTGGTAATTTTTTTCATATTTTTTACTAAGATTTTGTCATATATTTTTTTTCAAACCATACTTTTTTTTCTTAAAAACTTACTCAAAATAAGTAATATTTAAATCCATAAAATAGAAGTGTTGACTGATAGAATGAACAAAGTACAGTAGAGCGTCGATTATCCGAACGTCGGTCAACCGAACGACCGCTTAACCGAACTGCTGCAGCCGCAGACTCTTGCTTAAAAACAGAACTCGATTGCCATGAATGTGATGAAAAGACGTTCAAGAATGGATGAGGGTTGATGATGCAGATCCAGGGTACCAAATCATGCAGGACAGCGATATTGTAGACCCCGGGACTGATAATGCTGACGCCGCCAGCACCTCATCGACTAGTGAATCAGAAAATGAAGATGAAAATATATCTACACCTTCTGAAGCATTTACATGTCTAGCTATTGTCTTGCGATGGTTTGAAGCTCAAAATGAAAGCGACCAGTATCAGATATCTGTACTGAAAAAAGTGCGGGAATTAGCTGATCATAAGCGGGTAGGCTTGCTTCGACAGACCAAAATTAAGGACTTTTTTAAGCGTCAATGAGTTCCTCTTCATGTACGTATGTATTACATACACACATATCTATTTTGTTCACGGGATTACTACTCACTATTGTAATAAATAAAAAAAGTTAAAACAGATTACATAGATAATACATATTGTTATGTCCATATATGGTTTTATTAATACAGTTTTTTATACAGTTCGATTATCCGAATAAATCGGTTTTCCGAACACCCTTGTCCCCCAATTAGTTCGGATAATCGACTCTCTACTGTAATAAGTATAAAAAGCATTTTTTTTCAATATTTAATTTTTTCTGAAATTATGCCTAAAATACAGCTTTATTTCTAAGAATATTTTTTTGTTTTTTTTTTATTTATTTTTTTATTTTTTTCTATTCTTTTCTGAGAAATCACACAGTATTACAGTAACAACATTTAAGAAAATATACAGATTTACAACAAATAAAACCGGTTACGGATTTCAATAAAATTACATAAATTACGTTTTAAAAAAACTACCTAATAAAACAAATGTACCTTCAATTTTAGTACTACACAAGAGTCTAGTATTAAGGGTGTGTGTGTATATGTTTGTGGGAGTGTGTTGAGGATGTGGGTGTGGTGTGTGAGCGTGTATGATATTAGTAATGGCGTATATAAAATATAATAATAATAATAATAATCAATAAAAATACCTAATACGAGTCAGTTTATTGTATCAGGTTTGATTTACGGAGTTTTTATAAGTGATTATGGAATTATTAAATGTTTAGTTCATAATGTTTTTGTCACGAGGTGCCACAGCTGAAAGGTTAATCCAAATAAGAATGATGAGTTAGAAATAGGGTTAAAAAATATGAAGGGTCACAGGAAAAATGATTATCAAATTGCATTTTTAAAATTTACTAACTTCTAAAATTACATTTTGGCAAAGGTTTTAACCCGTTGAGTATGATACGACCAAATCTGGTTCTGAAACAATTATCCGTTGAGTATGATACGACCAGATCTGGTTCCGCGTTTTTTTCACTTTTTTGACGTTCTCATATTTATTCATAATTATCTAATTGTTTTACAAAATGATATTTCAATATTCTATATTCGAAATTTCAAAGCAATCATTGTGCAGTTGTTCTTTTTATGATTGGTGTAGTAGTTTCGTAGTTATAGTACTTTAAGTCAATGTCGCCGAAAATCCTGCAAAAGAGACAGATGCATCCATGAAAATACCCATTTACTCCAAGGGTTAGGAAAAAAAAATATTTTGTCTGTAAAACAAATATATGTGAGTTTCCAAAGATAAATACATTTTACTTAAATTATACTCGTACCTTCGAAAAAATCTAAAATGTAGAAAAGTCATTGACCTTGATCATTATTTTCTATCATAGTTCCTTCTCAGCGTCAACCGGATGGTAATCAAAGTACTAGACCTCTGGACCTCGGAAAGGTTGATGAAGGTCCACTGTTACCGAGAGGATTGTGATCGGTCTTTCCCGTCACCCGTTTTCTTCTGACTTCATTCAAAGGTAGACTAAGATCGTTCTTTCGAAAATCGATTTATGCTTCGATTTGTTTGGGAAGAAGCCACAAGATTATTATTTCATTTTCACAAAAAAATTACATTAATCGTTTTTCCCAGTGACCCTTCATATTTTACCAGTTAATCATTAAAATGTTGCAGTCAGGAGTGTATTTTCTACATTTACATAACAGGACATCTTGCGGTGTCAACTACAACGGGCGAGCCCGTCACCACAGGATGTTTTAACGATTAGTCGTTCTGTCGCCCTGCAGTGAACGTAGAAGACTTTGGACAGTACAATTCTACTAATAACAGGACAAACAATAATATGTTGACGAGCGACCAGTCCTAGACATGTCGCCAACTCACCGTAATAGTTGAAATCGCAGACGCACTGCACTTTGCCGGCGCTCTCCCCGCAATGCGACCGCGGCGGACACGTCAGATCCGCGCATGTGGGAACGGGGCTCGCGCAAGTGGGTCCGGTCCAGCCGCGTGGACACACGCAGCCGTGTTCGGTGCAAGTGCCGCCGTTTGAGCAAGAGCATCCTGACGTTTTCTACGAGCGTACAAAAACAGAGTTACGTCACCGTACTTTCGCACCGTATTCTTCAGTCTAAGATCCCACCTGCGTTTCAACGCTCGCTTCCGCTATTTTAATAGAAGATTATAAAGGGTTACGATGAAGATTTGGCCTTCTTTTACGGGTACTTGCGACACGATTTTGCTAGGCAACCGAACCGCGATTAGCGCAATGTATTCCCTTTTTTGCCCCCTTTACTCTTTCACAAATACATGGCCGCATCGCTAAGGTGGAAACGACTTGGCATCACTCGTCACGTGTGAAAAATGTATGGGAAAGAGCAAGAGACATAAGCGATGCGGCCAAGCATCAGCCAACATGTAGAGGGGGCCATGATAATGATGTAACCTTCCACTAAAATAGCATCTATTTAAAATAAGACAAAATCTGACCAGCGAATCGTGACAGTAGGGCGAGATATTTCCGAAAAAAAAATTGGATGATGGCAACATTTCCCCAAATTGTCATCAAAAGATTATTTATTTATTTATATTATTTATTTCTTTATTCACTTATTCCTAACATATGGCGATCATATGGCGTAATAACAAATAGTCAGATCAAGCAAACTTAACTATGTTTCTTCTCTGTGAGTATCTATCCTATATTGCAAACATAGTAGGAATATATAATAATATTAGATAGTAGATAGTCAGGTATTTTAAAATACATGATAGTAGTAGGCAGGAATTTTATTGTTAAAAACAAAAAGAAACTAAACATCAATCTTTATTCCTATACAATCAGTAAATAAAACGATGTATTTAAAAAAAAAACTTTATTGCTTCACCGCTGAAGGCTATTAGTACAAAATATCCATATTTGGAGCTCAATTTTAAACCAAATTGAAGAAAATACTTCAATTTCTCAAAGCAAAGCATGGACTGTTTTCCGAACGTTTAATCCTTGGTTCGTGGAACAAATAATAATGATATGTCTAAATATTTATATTAAGTTTCTCTACTTCAAACGCAGAATGTGGCAAAGTGTATCAAATGGAGCTGCTATAGAATTCACCGACCAGAGTCGGGCACATATGATGGGCACGACTCCAATCTTTTATGAAAAATTTATGAGACATTACATTTTATGAGAAATTACAAGAAAACCCCGCCATCCAACGTAAGCCTTCACAGTTCTTGTGTCGATGCCACTGCAGATATTAAAATGTTGTGTCACGATTGCCTGGCCAGACTATAAGCGTAGAAACCCTACAGCGGAATCTTAAACCACTATGAAATGGCATAATTTACACTGATTTGGTACACAGAAACCGCTCCTGCCCATCACCAAAGTGAAAAGTGATAGATCTTGAATTGTGATGTGATGACTGCTTCAAAGTAATGTGTTCTGCATATGCGTTATTTATATACACTACAACTTTGATATAACGAACTTGAGGAAAAATCATTATATCAATGCATTCGTAACATCGAAGTTATACGCCTACAAAATAAAAGCGCACCAATATAAAACACAGAAGTTTTTCCTGTAACACCATATGAACTTATATGCATACTGTATTCGACTAAATATGATAAATAAATACAAACGGAGCTGCCATGGAATTCACCGACCGGAGTCGGGCCCATCATAATACTATTTGTTACATTTATTTGTTTGAATTTATTTATTTATTTAAAATTTAGACCTGGAATTATTTATAATAAATACAAACGGAGCTGCCATGGAACTCACCGACCGGAGTCGGGCCCATCATAATACTATTTTTTACACTTCTGGGGGGTGAGCAGTGGATTCCGGACTTACGAACCGGCTGTGGTAGGTTTAGGACAGCTGTCTTGCCACATGTGAGCGTTCACCTTACCACCCATTCACTCCCCCTTCGAAGCCATAGAATTTGAGATGCGCAAATCGCAATTTTAGATAATTTTTCTAAGAAAGAGTTGATTATTTTTCTGGAAAGGCCAAGATCTTTAAAGAGGTGAAATAGAGATTTAGCTGGCAGGCCACGAGCGCCAACTTCCACCGCGTGAAGGTGAACAGTGAAGCCGTTCCGGGTTATGGCATTTGCAAGATCATGGTATTTATTTAATTTGTACTCGTGGTCTTTTGGGATATTTGATTCCCATGGAACAGTTAATTCTACAATAAGAGCCACCTTCCGAGATAGAGAGTAAAGAGTTATATCTGGACGGAGGGCTGTGCATCCGAGACTTTCAGGGAATTTATACTGCTTAGAGACCGAATCAACCTCCAGAATCCAATCTGAAGCTTTCTCGATTATTGAGAAAGGTTTTGTAGTTAAATGTTTCTTGCCTTTAGAGCCATCCCGCACAAACTGTATTGGGGGTTTGGAGGATACTGTCAAACCCTTGTTGGCACGAGCCACTGAGAGACTAATTACCTCGCGAATAACAGCGAGAACTTTGTCATGGCGGTAAGTGTACCGTCCTTGATCTAAGGCCACCTTGCAGCCAGCTAGAATGTATCTAGCTGTGCAAGGGGTACTGCTACAGAGGGGACAAGAACTATCCTCGGCAAAGCTCCAACGAGCGAGGTTACTGGGGTCTGGAAGTGTATGCTGAAAGGCATTCAAATAAAATTTCAGCATCTCTGGCGTCCAGTCATAGAGCATTACCTTCCAGTGCATTGGAGGCGGAATGGATTGGAGGCGGAATGCATATTTTAGTACTGTATCACGAAAAGAAACAAAATTAGTGGGTTACTATACTTAATATATTAGCCTACACTTACTATACTTACTGTACTTAATACATTAAGTACATACAGTAAAATTACTGTACTTAATACATTAGCCTACTACTAATCATAATTTTTACAAAAAAAAAAAACAATAATTGTGGTCTGTTTATTTTTGTTCATGTTTATCATATCCAGTGTGCAATCCAGTTCAATATTGATTTGTCGCTCAAACAACCCTTTTTCATAAACACACATTTCAAGACATATTTAGAGGTTTGTAGAGAGATAGATGTTGGTTTGATAAATCACTTTTAGGTGGTAGCTTTAGACGAAGAATAAGCTATAAATTATATCCTTCAAATGACGATTTAACTCCATAAGATGTTATCAATTCGGTTGTATCTTTTTTTCTTTTTTTAATGTTTGTTACCTCAGAACTCTGCCATTTATGAACCGATTTAGAAAATTCTTTTTTTATTTCAAAAGGATATTCTTACAGATTGGTCCCATTTTTATCAAAATCCTGTTCTGATGATGGGATCCATGAGGAATTGAGGGAACTCTTCAAATATTATAATATGAAGTTGAAAATTTACATGTTGGTTCAATTCCGATGACAATGCATTTTTTTATGGTAAGCATGACCTGATTCTACCTGGGTTGACTCATTAACGGTCAACAGCACAGACACAAAGTTTTGTATAGTCATTCAGTTATGATAGCCCGTTCTAAGTTTCACCATGGCATGGCTGCTGCACACAGGGTTGGCTCCAGACGAGGTGACTCCTTAATGGTCAACAGCACAGACATGAAATTTTGTGTATTCGATTTCGACAGCCCGTTCTAAGTTTCACCAAGATAGGTCTGCGGCACCCAGGGTTGGCTTCCAACGAGGGAACTCCTCAACGGGCAACAGCAAATACATAAAATTTTGTATATGCATTCAGTTATGATAGCCTGTTCTAAGTATCACCATGACATGCTGTTGCACTTACAAAAATTTTGGAGTCGGGTTTTTTTTTGTAAAAATTTTGTCTATTATCTTTGTTTGACAGAGTATACAGTGAGAAATGCACATGCAATGGAAGCGTCTGAGTACAATGTTCGCGGCGCGCTTGAGTGTAATTTTGCAACTGGTGTGGCGTATCCCTTGCAATGCCAGCGAGAGAGTATTTGTAAGGATGTGCGGTGAGTTTTCGTATATTCTCGATCGGCGATTGCCTGAGCAAATTTATAGCTTCACGGGCATCTTTCACTGTGAACTCAGATTGGTCACTTGCTCTGATATTCCGCTATACTGAGGTTTATACCGAGGTTTCCGTTATATAGAGGTGTTATTTTTTCCGAGAGGGTCAAAAATTCGCTACATCAAGGTTTTCAACGCATTATATTCGTAATACAGAGGTATATTTAGTATTGTATCTTATGATAAGCTCAAGGAGATCAAAAAAAAATACTGCATCGTGGAATTCGTTATATTTAGGTTCGTTATATCAAGGTTGTACTGTATATACATAAAGGATTTGACAACATATAGCTGTAAAGAGAGTATTTGATAATTACAAAACAAAGAGAGGATCTGATTGGGACATATAAAATGTACTTGGGCTAAATAATATTTACATGGACCTATGACTTGCTTTGCAAATGTATCTTAGGGGCCATTCACATATTACGTAATCACGTTTTTGGGATTTTCAGACCTTCCCCCCCCCCTTCCCCATGTCAACAGACGTAATCAGCAGGCTGAATCCCCGAATCTGCGGAAAATGTGAAGAATCGTGAACGTAAGTGTTTGAAGACAGTAATCTCAAACTCTTCGGTTTATTTTACAAATCCCAATCTTCAGAACGCAGCGCTTCCAGGAACAGGGCCGGGCGACTTAAGCAGACGAGCGCGTGGATTATCTACGCACATCGCGCGTGCGGGGTGGGGGGGGATATCTTTGGCGTGGCACTGCGGTATTTCCGTGCAGGTTTAGACCAAAAAAATTGCGAAACGGTGACCAAAGTTGATTACGTAATCAGGACGGGCACCCCTCCTCATGTAATCAAACGTAAGCCTCAGCTTCAACCCCCCCTCCTCACCCTCGGTGATTACGTAATATGTGGATGGCCCCTTATGTTAAAGAAATTACAAAATTTCATTATGGGAATAATCTTGTATCTTTGTTACCTCGGAGATTGAGCTTTAATTTCTTCAATAGTATTCGGTCATTATATATAATATATAGAATGACAAATAAGTGATTAAAATGAACATGATCATGCAAAAAAGTATACCGTTCTTCCATCGATGACACATAATATATAAAAATAATAGTAGCTGAAATAAAAATGTAGATAGGACCGAACCGAGAGCCATGAACACCAATAGATCTGCCTCCTTATACGTATACACTTCATATTATTACGACCGTAAACCATTCCTCCTTGCCCATGGACCAGTGATTTGAACCAGGACTCTTGGTCTACATACCGCAGTCGGCGAGATTTGGGCCTCCCTACGCTCGAGGCTGTGTTCGTGGATCTCGTCCAGGTATTGCTCCGCATCGTACATCGGATACAGATCGAAATCCTGGGAATTTCATACTAATAGTAAACTAAACCTTTTAAATGCCATGTACGATAACGGCATCATTACTTCAGAATGGCTCCACTCCACATTCGTAACTTTACCAAAAATCATTACCGCAAAATGTTGCAATGAATCTGTACCATTTTGTTGATGAGCGACGTCCTGAAAATCTTTTTGAAGGTTATTCATAAAAGGATATGCCGGAAATGTCTAGACAATATATCAGAGAGACAATTTGGGTTCTGGAATGGCTATAGTACACGAGACGCATTATTTGCCTACCAAGTGCTGATGCAAAGATGCTACGACATGGATCAAATCGCATAAGTCTGTTTGATCGATTACGAGAAGGCATTCGATCGCGTAAAACACAACAAGCTTATCCAGATCTTAGAAAAAGTAGGTCTTGATTCAAAAGACGGTTCAATAATAAAAAAACCTCTACTGGCAGCAGACAGCAAGCGTACGTGTAGAACACAAACTCACAGATGATGTGGAGATTTTAAGAGGAGTGCGGCAGGGATGTATATTATCGCCATTACTGTTCAATTTATAGGCTGAAAAGATCTTCTCAGAAGCCATTGAACACGCAACTGAAGGGATCATTGTAAATGGGAGACACCTCAACATTCGATACGCCGATAATACTATTCCCCTTGCCAGCTCTATCGAAGACCTACAAAGTCTGCTTAAGCGGGTTGAATCGATCAGTGCACAAAATGGTCTGAATATAAACACCAAGAAGACCAAGTTCATGGTTGCCGGACGTATGTACATAGTCAGCTGCCACCTTCCACATCAAGAACCAACCTTTGGGGAGGGTTGGCCTATATAAATACCTTGGCTGTATCAATGAATGATCAACAATACCACAGTGTCGAAGTCAGATGTCGCATCGAACAAGATAGTTGCATTTATCAAAATGAGCCACCTTTCTGCAACTGTAGTCTCAAACTCTCCACTAGATGCCGCCTGGTGCGGTGTTATATATTTTCAGTCCTCCTGTATGGAAGCAGAAGCGTGGACTCTAACCCAGACTTCGTGTAAAAGGTTAGAAGCTTTCGAAATGTGGATTTACAGGAGAATACTGAAAATATCTTGGAAGGATAGTCAGGAATGAGACTGTGCTGCAAAGAATGCACAAAGGATTGGAATTACTGACGACCATAAAGAGAAGGAAATACAATACATGGGCCACATAATACGTGGTAACAAAAACCACCTTCTTCAATTAATCCTGCAAGGAAAGATAAAAGGCCGCCGAAGAGCTGGCTGAAAAAGAACCCACTGGCTTTGGTTCATACGAAGATGTGAAAAAATGGCTCAATGAATGATTCACAGCAAAAGGGGGAGATTTCTACTGGCGTGGTATTCATAAATGGCCCGAAAGATGGGAAAAATGTATAACAAGCGATGGAGCATACTTTGAATAAAGCACTTTGTCATCATACTTCCGAATTTAACATGTTTTTAAAGAAAAAAAAACGGATTTTATAGTTGTACACCCAGCATGTGTGCGCTTAACATGTGTGTGTGGGTCTTGTTTTTGCATTCGATCGACGGAATTGAAATGTAATTCAGTTAATTTTATCCCAAGGAAAAATGGTGACCCAGCTGGGAATCAACCCGATCGAACCCTTGACCTTACAATTAAGATCAGGAGACCTGACGACTATGCCCCCAGGTTGATTAACACCATCGATGAGGAAAATATGCGCAAAAGAATAATGCTTCTGAGACAAATGTATAGAATTTGTAAAACAGCCCCCACCGAGCAACTAGAGGTTATATTAGGCTTACCACCTATACATTTTTTTTAAAACAAGATGCAACAAAAACAAACATTCATCTTCAGCTTGTTAAACCTGAAAGGCAAAGATGACGACCACAAAGCACAGGACAATCCTAAATCAGGGTCGGGATGACTTCTTCTTAAAATGTGCAATAAAGAATTTCTATCTATCAACTTCTCATACTAAAGACGGATACACAGACAAAATTCGCAATTGACTATCTATTGTTTAAACGTAATGAGATCAACAAATCGGCACTAAATGCATAATTATTTATGATGGGAACAGTTTCTATTTATTTTCAATTCTCCTACACTACAGAAAATTGAATGCTTACCATTTGACAACGCTCTCCTGTATACCCTTCGTAGCACTGACAAACGAACGAGCCGTAGGTGTCGAAACATACTCCTCGGTTGCCGCACGGCCCAGCAGCGCCTGTAGCGCATTCGTTTATGTTTGTTTCGCAACGGAGTCCAGTATAACCTGTTAAAAAAAAGAATAAGACATATGATCAATCTATTGTGCTATATAATTTAATTTCCCTGCCTTAATAATAGGAATTTTGAAGGTCATTTGGCATTACTTGCCCTGACTGCTCTCAAACAAAGAAGACAAAGAGGGGACCTGATTGGGACATAAAAAATTCTCACAAATTATCACGATGCATCTGGGCTAAAGTATATTTTCAAACAGAACGTCAACGGGTGTATCTACTTAAAATCAACATGTACGAGAATAAGGTGGAAAGTTGTTGTCCTGACAATGGAAGACTGCGATTTTACAGTAAAAAAAATATTTTATTTTTCTACATAATCTCCCTTGACTTCAACACACTTGGTCTAGTGTTTCTCCAACATCAGTATTCCTTCCCGGAAGTGAGAGTATGGAAGGCTATGAAAATATTCATCTACGGCTTTCTCAACTTCTTCATTGGACGCAAAGCGCTTCTCAAAAACGAAGTTTGTGAACAGATGGAAATCTATGGGTGCCAAATCATGAGAATAGAGGGGGATTGCTGAGCAAATCGTACCCCTAATCCTGCGGTTTTCCCATTACCAACGCACCCTTGTGTGCAGGTGAGTTGTCCTGGTAAAAGATGATTCTTTTCTTCCTCAAGCCGGGCCTCTTCGCGTGAATTTTAGCATCCAGCTGGTCAAGATGGTAGGAGTAATATTCGTCTGTAATTGTTCTGCTTTTTTCAAGGTAATCAATTAACTGGATCTCTTTCGCATCCCAAAACACGCTAGCCATGACTTTTCCGACAGATGCAATCGACTTCGCTTTCTTTGTTGCTGAAGGCTTCCACCCACTGCTTTGTTTCCGACGTGTAATGGTGGATCCATGTCTCATACATGGTGACAAATCACCGGACAAAATCAATCGGATTCCTATTGAACCGGTCCAAATATCGCTGCAAAAATCGTTTGAGCATTTGCTTTCGATCCAACATTCAGCAAATGCGGCACCCATCTTGCGCAGAGATTTCGCATCCTTAATTCTATGTGCAGGGTGTTTCGCACCCTTTCTTCCGATATCTCCACAGCTTCAGCTCTCTCACTCACCTTTCTCACTCGCCTATCGTACAACACAATATGCACTTTTTCAATGGTTACCGGTGTGGTGGCGGTTTTTGGCCATTCGTCACGTGCTCATTTTCGAGGGATGTTCGACCATTTTTAAATTCAGGTGCCCACTTTTTAACGGTTGACATGGAAGGAGCAGAGTCCCCGTAAACTTTAGTCAACTTTGGATGGATTTCCTTAGGGGTCATCCAAAACGAAGAATTGTTTCAATATTCAAGTATTCAAGCAAACTGCTTAAGGGAACAAGTTGAAACTTGCCATACAAACTAATGACAAGTGCACACAGGCACGAAACATACATTTTTACTGATTGGAAAACCATATTTGTGTCAGCCCGAGAGCTTTTCACCTTACTGTCCTATATCAACATTTTAAAATACTTCGAAAACAACATCGTACTTACCACAGCAATTAAATAAAATAATAAATAATAATGCGTCGTTTTGTACAAATGAAGAAAAAGAAAAGAAAACTTACCGGTTCGACTGCAATCGCATGTATAGTTATTCTTTCCATCGATGCACCTTCCGCCGTTCAGACACAACAGCTTAGAATTAGCGCTGACGGCGCACTCATCGACGTCCACTTGGCACCTGCTGCCGGCGAACCCCGGGGGGCACGAGCAGGCGGCGGAGTCCCCGTGCGCAGGCACGCTGCAAGTGCCGCCGTGTCGGCAGGGCAGAGCGGCGCACAGCGGATGGACCGCCTCTTCCTGCTCGCAGAACGCTCCGTGGAAACCGGGAGGACAGTTGCAGAGGACATCTCCTTGCTCGGTCTCCGAACAGACGGCCCCGTTTCGACAGGGGCTGGAGGCGCACGGGGGGCCGTTATCCACCTGGCAGTTGTTTCCGGAGTAGCGGGTGAAACAGTGGCATTCATATCTGAAACCAAACCGACTCGTTTAAAACCTTCCCCGAGTCAGTAGAAAGTGGAACGACAGCTTCCTCAGTGGTTCCTAATAAATGCCTCATTCAGTGGTTAATTAGTAAAGGACCAACGGAAACTGAATGTATCCTCAGGAGAACGGAAACTGACTTATTTCACCCGACTATTCATTTCATAAATAAAGTCAATGAGCAGTTGGCGAAAATTCCTATTAATATGCAGTGCAAAGCAAAGGAAATTTTAATTTCGAACGAGCATCATCTCATTCAATTAAAAATTAAATTGCAAACGCGGGTCGCTGTGAGCCTTTGAATTCCAATTTGAACAATCCATGCATCGCAAGCGTCATCACTTTTAAGGCCCTTACTATTTAATTACCTCTCAAGTGGCGGGTGTAAATCTTGGCAGTCACCTGTCATTTTTGGTAGTTGAAAAGCAAAAATATAGCACTTTAGAAAAACGATCATACGAAAGAAACTACTTGATGGATCATGAAAAGAAAAAATGTAGAATGATCGCTTGAAATTTGAAATATAAAACGTTAAAACCTCATTTTGTAAAACAATTAGATAATTATGAATAATTATTAGAAAGTTGGAGAACTGAAAAAAACTCACTTATTCAGCGATATCGACGTTTTATCTCAAAATACAAAACCCTATCTAGAAATCTTTACCAAATCTATTAGTTCGTTTTATTTATTTTCATACATGTATCCGAAGAGAAGCTACATAATATCCGAAGATAAGCACAGATCCGAGCAATGGCAGCACTCGACTAAGTGCCCCCAGAATACAAACAATTATATTAGGGATTATAGACTACGAGAAGCACGACTGAATAATGGTACAATACAGAATGTATCCGTCTTTCTCACACATATCTAACAGGGGGCTGTTGCACTGTGATTTTGGTGTAAATTCAGTTCGTTGAGAGCGGTTTCTTGCGCCGCGCTCTTACCCGTTTTGGGACGTTACTGAGCATTGACTACAATACATTGTATCCGATTCGAGACGTTACAGTCTTGAGGGGTTAATGTATGGCGGACTACAATAATTAACTCAAGAAGTCGCCTGTGTACCGAATTTCATTCTGTAAGTCCAATATTTCGAGACCCTCCCAACAGGTGTGTCTAAAAATTAACATGGGTAAGACAAAAATCATATCAAATGCTTATGTCGCACCCATATCGGTACATGTTGGATAATTGGCTCAAGTCGCGATTGAGAGTCGCTGTTTGTTGCCCATCCCTATAATTTCCTTTGTCATCGTCCTACTCTACTCCACTATATCCAGTCGTATAGCCACTACTGCCGCTCCTCAACAAGTCTGTCGTTGTGACTAGCTTATATTTCAAAATTATAGGAACTCACCGATCCGGTCTAGAAATACAGACTCCATGCCTCATACAAGGTTCGTGATAACAATGGTCTATAGGTGGCTCCGTTAAAATATCTCTTCTCTCGATACCTGCAAGAAAATACATTACAATAAATACAATTGGATCTGCAACAGAATTCACCGCCCTGAGACAGACCAATCATAATATTGTTATTACACTTATGAGGGTTATTATTAAAGTAAGAGTTATACGATATATATATATATATATATATATATATATATATATATCCTTCTAGCCGTGTTCGGCCATAGCGACTGCATTGTAGATTCTAGTGACTTCTTTAGTCTTCTCAGAGTCCATTGTTCGGAAGCAGTCAAGTGCGCAGGCTATATTATAGTGCACAGGTGGGCGCGCGACCACGGGTGCACTCTCTCTTCCTCCCTCTTCTGAACCCGATGGAACGGAGACCGTTACGACCAGAGAAAAGTTTGGATGCAGATAAAATAAAATAAATTAATTAATCGCCAATACAGCAATGGCTGTCATTGTTAAATTTGTACTCAATATTGCAGAGCTTTTTTTTCGGATTTAGTTCGTTTTTCCACACTGTCATTTATGAAATTGGTAGTTATGGCTTGTGGCGATGTTTGAGGTTTTTCTGGAGCTATTGGTAGAGATGACCGGTGACTTATTGGTAGTTGTTGTAGTAGGCAGTGATGTAGAAGATGTATTATTGGATTTATCCTGGTTTTCTGATGATCTCGTGTTGTTGCTCATGGGGCTGTGTTGAATACAGCATACAGTCTCTTGTTCCGACATTATACAAAATTGTGATAGTTTCCCTTTTGGCAAATCCCCGTCAGTTTTTGGACAATTTTCCGGCCGTAGACATACTCCTAAAACGCCATTAATTTCACATGACTCTTCACGGCAGTGTATATGCCAGGTCCCTTGGCACTTCCGCAAGGGCTCTTTTCAATACTGGTAACGGCGATTATGTTGAAGAGGCATTGGTTGTCAGCTATCGTCACTTGCAGAGGTCCACCACTATCGCCTCCACGATAGTTTCGTCCTCCTTCTAAGCTGCCAGCGCACAATTGATCGTCCGTTATACCTTGCGGTAACCTCCTTCTGAGAGTCTTTGCATATAGTCTTCGACAGGTCGGCTGGTCAATCGAATCCACCACCACCTTCAGTAAGTCGTCCGATGTATCTTCAGCAAAGTCGATCTGCCCCCAGCCAGTAACGACAGCTCGCTTGTTTTCGATGGTCGACTGTCCATAGACACGCTGGTCGAATATTTAAAGTGAACAGCTCAGACCGATAAGATCCTTCGGGACGCGTCCCGTGTTAACCGCGAGTGAATCCAAACTGTAGAATTGCACTATATTCTTTAAATTTATTATTTAATTATTATTTAGAGGTGAGAAAATTTTAAAATGTGTTGACACTTAGAATTTAAATTTCGAATTGTATACGATATACAGAGTGGGCCGACCCAGTTTGTCAAAAAATCAAAAACAAATTTATTTGACTTTTCAAGTCACAAACAAAAACATCAAAAAGTTACAATAAATGTTGAAAATGCCCCCCTCTCTCTCGGCGACAGCGCTCTTTATGGTTAAACATATTTCGGCCACATTCCCCACTTCACTGAGTGTAACCTCAGACGCTTTTAATTTTGACTTGTTTGTCACCGTTTCTTGTACCGGTACTTGGTAATTTGGTTTGAAAATAATTTTGTACTTAGATGTAAGAATAAGTGCAAAAATAAGTCAATAGTAAAAACACATTTTTAAAAACAATCTTTTATTAAAATGCTCTGTCCCGAGACAACCCTGGATACAGCAGCCATGTCATGGTGGAACTTAGAACGGGCTGTCGTAATTGAATGCATATACAAAATTTCGTGTCTGTGCTGTTGATCAATGAGGAGTCCCCTCGTCAGGATCCAACAGCCATCCATGGTGAAACTTGGAACAGGCTATCATAGCTAATTGCGTATACAAAATTTCGAGTCTGTGTTGTTGACCGTTGACGACTCCCCTCGTCGGAAGCCAACCCTGGGTATAGAATCAGGTCATACTTACCATAAAAATGCATCAGAGAATAGACATAAAGAACTTTCCTATACAGGTTTTAACAAGGGAATTCCTCAACAATCAACAGCAAAGACACGAAATTTTGTTAAAATTTGCACAAAGTTAAAATTTCCATTGTTATCAGGTGACTGGAAGGGGCAAGGTAACATAAATTGTCTCTCTCATGCTGTATGTTCGGTGTCTCTTTCATGACTGTGAATGTTGTTGCGCTGAATAATTTATTCTGTTGCATTGTTGGTAATGCCTGAAGGTTTTGCTTGGGTATGCTTGTAGCCATCCTTCTTGCTTGATATTTCGCTTTCTCGCTCGCATGTCGGTTCTCCTGGTGGCTATACCAAGCGGGTGCCAGCTTATATAGCATCGCTACACTCTACATAATCAATGGTATGACCTAAACTTAATTTTTACTTACATTCGTCAGTGGTGAGAGGACACGGTCCGAAGGCCACGTTGTGGGCATGCATGGTGGCCGAATCGAAGACCAGCTGAGGACCTTGCAACATGCAACCGCTGAAGGCGTTTCCCACCACCAGAACGGCTCCTGTCTCCCATGAAAGAATCTCCGACTGGAACGATGAATTAGCTACCACCTAACAAACATTAAGATAGATTATTTTCATTGTCATTGCAGAGTATTAGAAGGATGCAGTGGTCCAACTCGCGCCCGAGATAACTGGGGGTGTCAAACACAATGGGGGAAACCCGTCACCCCAGGGAGTTTTAACGTTACTAGTCATTCTGTCTCCCATGGAGTAAAAACATAATCTACTGTATAACTCAATCGACAAACCTGTAAGAGTTACCGAGAGTCACTAACCTGTAACCAGCTTACCGCTAGTCACTTAGAAGAGGACCTAGCCGGCTGACCTCGCTCTTTAACTCTCAGATTTGGACATATTTCTCAATCCTTTGATTGAAGGATGGAGAACGATTCTGTGACCACACTTGGCCACAGATTTGAAGTCGCTTGCGCGGCCTCTACCTGATATTAGAGGTAATTCAGTCCGCACAGTCCTTTTGCCCTATAATATCACACTGGTTTGGGTTGCATTGACATCAGGTCTATAACCACCCAGTGCTGCTTAGAAAAACTATGTTTCCAGAGTGCACAGTCGATTTGTCTGAGTGCACAGCCAATTTGCTAACGCCGCAGTGTGAGAACCGCCCAGTTAAACCCAAGGTTTTCCCCTAAGCCGAAGCCAGAGTTCACTGTGGCCCTTTCCAGATTAGACCCTCTTGGAGGAGGCTACAGAATGGGAGTTGAACCGTGGGTTGGGCCGGCCTTAAAAAAAAAAACAGGCAGGCCATCAGGCCCAAACTGCACGGTCCCCTTAGGTCCCGATGCAGAATAGGATGCAGTGCTACAGCTCGCGCCCAAGACATGTCAATCGTACTGTGCGGTTTGAACCGAGGAGATCCAGCGTACCCATTAGCCATACATTTACTTTAGAATGAAATTCAAATGTCGCAGTTTTAAAGTAATGAGTCGCCTAAATTGCAGCTCTGCCCTGCTTCTTTCAGCAATTTCAGTTTTTTTTCTTTACTACGCAGTACGTACGAGTTAGAGAACCAATAAGTACGAGTTAGAAACCAATCATCCCACGAACACAAAAAGTCCTCAGCGGGTTGCCACAAGATTCTGTCCTTGAACCCGTCCTTTTTACGCTGTACATTGCAGATCTCCACTTAGCAATTCGCTCCGTGCCGAGCCCATGCGGATGATACCAAATTCTTCGCCAACCCATTTGCTGCCATTATGATTACTTATTACATTGATCCGATACTTACAACGGTAGTCTTCCTGTCGAGCGTAAGTGTGATTTGGGGCAAGGATGCATCGTAGTTAAGCGAGATGAAATGCCAGTGGTTGTCAAGCGCGGGCCCGCGCGCTCTTACTTCCCGCTTGACACTGCCCAGCGTCACGGTTGCTACGATCCCATCGGACGTCGCAGAGACTTGAAGGTTGTGACCGCCATTGCGTTGGGCAAAGATTTCACCACCTGTGAGTAAATTAAGAGTATGTTTATTTATTTATTTCTTTTAAATATTACTCAGGAGCCTTACTAATCCAATTCGCCATTGAATATTAAATCTAAAATGTACAAGTTTGTTTTTTTTTAGTTTTTAAACCAGTTGATAGGATTTCCTACACTTGGTTATGTCAAAATTAACAAAAGTTACAACATATTATGTAAATATATACCTAAACAAGCTATTAACGTTGTTATTACAAGGTATATTACGTTGAACATCCAAGCGCAGATTTGTTATATAGAGGAAACAAAAATTTTTAATATTTTCTATCGAAATTCTTACATAATTTCGTGTGAATTTTCATATGGACAAAAGTACTAATAATCAAACAGAATTATTGAATAATTTCACAAATTATCATATGGGAAAATATTTTTAAGAAAAATACAAATACAAAAATACAATAGACAGGGAAAAAAAGACAATTGTATAATAGTCAATAATAGAAAAAATAAAGAATAAAAATAGTCAAGAAAATTAATAGTCAATAGATTTGTAATAAACTCGTAGGTCTAGGCAATAAACTCGAGGTCTTCCAAATGCGATGCTTGAGGTAGACTCTCGGTGTCCCACTCCACGACTGACTTCAAAACGAGACTATTAGAGAAAGATGCGATCAACAAACACCGATCGAAGAAGAAATACAAAAATGTCGACTACGACAGTTCGGTCATGTTTTACAAATGAACCGAAGAAAACCTGTATTATTCAGGGATCGATCAAAAGAACAAGATTTCTGATAATTATTTCTTTTTTTTTAATTTAACAAAAAAAAAATACCTTGAAAATTGTTATTTTTTGAGCTGCTATTTTGTCAAAAATCAAAATTTCGTGTATTCCTTAGATCAATACCTAGATTTATCTATCCACTAATAAAATCTTCTTCTTATTTCAGATAATCCAAACCGGAGATAAAAAAAAAAAAAACCTTTCTTAATAAACGAGAAAGCTTCAGATTGGATTATGGAGGTCGATTCGGTCTCTAAGCAGTATAAATTCCCTGAAAGTCTCGGATGCACAGCTCTGCATCCAGATATAACTCTTTACTCTCTATCTCGGAAGATAGCCCTTATCGTAGAATTAACTGTTCCATGGGATTCAAATATCCCAAAAGACCACGAGTGCAAATTAAATAAATACCATGATCTCGAAAATGCCGTCACCCGGAACGGCTTCACTGTTCACCTTCATGCGGTGGAAGTTGGCGCTCGTGGCCTGCCAGCTAAATCTTTGTTTCACCTTTTCAAAGATCTTGGTCTCTCCAGGAAAATAATCAACTCCTTCCTAGAAAAAATATCTAAAACCGCAATTTCTGCATCTCAAATTCTATGGCTTCAAAGGGGGAGTGAATGGGTGGTAAGGTGAACGCTCACATGTGGCAAGACAGCTGTCCTAAACCTACCACAGCCAGTCGTTAGTCCGGAATCCACCGTTCACCTCCCAGAAGTGTAATAATTGTATATGATGGGCCCGACTTTGGTTGGTGAATTCCATGGCAGCTCCGTTTGTATTTCATTTCATTCATTGCTCACCGCCAGACACCTTTTTATTGAAAAACCTGCAGGAGACCGTCTACAGGAGCAGTGGAAATCAATATTTTTAAAAATAAAAAATTCCTAAATAAAGTTTAAAGTTACCACTGCATTTATTAATAATTCTTGTATTTGTCAAAAAAAACACTTTTTCAGAAAAAAAAAGTAAAAAAACGACTTTTTTTTGACCTTGCAACTGCATATAACCCCTTAAAGAATCAACGATTATCTGCTGTCGAAGCTCGAGACGTTGTAAATAATCGTCAATAATGGAAACGAATCGTGAATGGAGTACGAGATCCAGCAGCATGGACAGCAGCGTATTGGCTGCAAGGGCAACCCCCTCCCCAATCTCCAGCTATGGAATAAAGAAAGAAGAATAACTGACTAACATATAAGTAAGCCAATGCTGACATTAGAAAAATATAAAAACTAAAAACTAGGTAAAACAAAATATCTATTGGATTTGCAGCAAAGTAATTGGCGATTTTAAATGTATATCCTTTTGAATGACATGTCAATGTTACAATTATATAGTTTTGGCGTTTATCAGGTGTGCACGCTTTCTTAAAAATCCAAATTAAGTATATTTATTGTCAAGATTTGTTTGTGAGATTTAATTAAAACTTGGAAAGCAAAAGTCTTCATTTTTGTTATATTTTGCTTAAATTTCCGAAAAGGAAAGAACGCAACACAAGCTGCTAAAAAAGTTAAGGGATGTGTATAGTGAAGCTCTACAAGAATGTCAGTGTCGAAATTGGTTTGATAAATTTCGTTCTGGTGATTTTTTTTTCACACAAAGGGGAACTACGATCTGGTAGGCCAAACAAAGTTGCTGATGATTAAATCAAACCCATGATTGATTCGGATCGTCATATTCCTGTCCAATAAGATTGCACAACAGTTAAATGTATCGCACACAACGATTGAAAATCATTTAAAACATATGGGATACTTTAAAAAACTCGATATTTGGGTTCCTCATGAGTTAAAGGAAACTTGAAATCTTCCCCATTAATACGCTTTCCCTTCCCATTCTCCTACTTTTTAAACCTTTTCGTCCTTACAGGCTTTAGTTTATTTTAGTGTGGCACATTCTGTGCAACTCAACTGAAAGAGAGATATAGATACAAACGAAGCTGCCATGGAATTCACCGACCGAAATCGGGCCCATCATAATATTATTATTATACTTCTGGGGGGTGAGCGGTGGGCTCCAGACTAACAACCGGCTGTGGTAGGTTTGGGATAGATGTCTTGCCACATCTGAGCATTCACCTTACCACCCATTTATCCCTCTTCGAAGCCATAGGATTAGAGATGTGGCAATTGAAGTTTTAGATATTTTTTATAGGAAGGAGTTGATTATTTACCAGGAAGAAATTTGGCTGGCACCGTGAAAAGGTGAACAGTGAAGCCGTTCCGGGTGACGGCACTTGCGAGACCATGGTATTTATATAATTTGTGATATTTCTTGGGATATTTTACTGCCATGGAACAGTTGATTCTACAATAAGGGTCATCTTCCAAGATAAAGAATAAAGAGTGATATCTGGACAGAGACTGAATCGAATTCCTGAATCCGATCTGAAGCTTTCTCAATTATTGAGAAAGTTTTTGCAGCGGATTTTTTTTTTGGCCTTTAGAGCCTCGCGAGTATAGGCCTTTGGAAGATCGTGGCATTTATTTAATTCGTACTCTCTTGGGATATTTGATTGACATGGAACAGTTAATTCTACAATAAGGGCCATCCTCCGAGAAAAAGAGTAAAGAGTTATATCTGGCTAGAGCTGGGCATGCAAGACTTTAAGGGAATTCATACTGCTTAGAGACCGAATCGACCTCCAGAATCCAATCTGAAGCTTTCTCGATTATTGAGAAAGGTTTTGTAGTGGAATATTTTTTGCCTTTAGAGCATTTGCGAGATCGTGGTATTTATTTAATTTGTACTCATAGTCTTTTGGGATATTTCATTTCTATAAATAATAACAACAACGAAATAACAACATCTTACCGACACAGCTGCGAAAGCTGATCCCGACGAGCGATCGCAGAGAGACAGTGGTGAAAAGCCTTACATAGGACGTCCCATTGAAATAGGCCTCTTGAAGGTCCGTGGGGGGTGGAGATGGGGTTAAAGCGGCAAACGAATGCCATGATGTTATCCACAAGGCGAGAAAAAGTATCAAACCTGAAACAACAGATACAATATAATTTATTAAAGAACAAAACTTCCTCTGTGACAGATCCAAACTTTTTTTATTTTATTTTATATTATCTATTGAAAGAAAAGTGCAAAATTTTTATAATAATAATAAACATAAAACTCTTTATTTCAATAAAAAAGCGAGCTTATTGCCTTGCGGCATTGTCTAGCAGGTGACCAATACCACAGTATACGACCACCCAGTAGCTTTACTCTCAAGCTACAAGGCAATGCGAGAAGAGGGTGCGAGGAATGTGGGCAGAGGGGTTCGTCACGACAAACGCGAACAGTATGCATAAAGGGTAGGTAAAGGCTGCCAACCTTTTCAAGCGTTCGGGTATCTGTGTAGGCCGAGTAGCAAAACATCTGGCGACCATCCAAGCCCTTACGACTCGTGACGTATTCGCTTTGATTTCAATTTTGTTCTAAGAGAAGCTAATGTCTGGTATACTGTGCCAATACCTTAAGTTTATAGAAAAGGTTTCGTTTGATACATAAAATTAATAAGATAAAAAACGAATTTACCGCATGACACAACCGATTTATGATAAAATGCGCATGTTACAAGTAAAATTTTAGAAGAATGTTTTTTTTTCCTTTTCCATATTGATTTAATGGCTAGCTGTTAATGAATGCAGCATCATTGTAATATTTTAGCATTTTAGCATCATTGTATTAGCATCATTGTACCACCGTTGTATTACTTTTTTAAATAATGGACATATTCAAAAATTTTAAAATATTTTTTAATGTCATCCTTCATTTTAAAAAATTCTACAAAGTTGAATGCCTTTTCATAATCAAAGAACTTCAGAATAAATGGATTTTAATACTTCTTGCATTTACCTACCAGGGTCTTTAGTAACTGCAGGTGGTCATAAGTGCTAAGTGCTAAAGCCTGAACGTAAGCCAGATTAATCTCTTGGCTAATATGAGTCTAGCTTATGTTCAATGAGCGACTCAAATGAATACAGCTGAAGGACGTAAAATAAAATAAAAAATAGGGAGATACTGATAGGCCATTCTTTCTATAAACTGACCAAATCCGAGGACCATGACTTTCCATACATTGTAGCCATTTCATACTGATAGATAGATGATAGTTTTATAACAAAAAGCATGGCTTCATTGTCTCACTATATTAATTTCCTATTACATAAGCTAACAGTAATTGAAAATCAGCATCCATAAAGTACCTACTAATTGATTATATTGATTTTTTAAATTATTTTAGATACCTAGTATTATTTGTTTTTTTTTAGTATTTTGACTGCTTATATGATCTCTGATTACACAAAACTGGGACACAAAACTGACTTACACGAAACTGGGACAGAGAAGTAGAGTGGAGATAAAGACTCGCATTGAAATTACACGCAGCGCCTTTGGAAAAATGAAAAAGGTCTTTTGCAATCAAAGCCTGAAAATCCCACTTTGAATACGACTTCTCCAGTGCTACATCTGGCCCATGTTTCTATACGGATGTGAGGCCTGGACTATAAAGAATCATCTCATGAAAGGTATAGAATCATTTAAGATGTGGCCATACAGACGCATGATATCTCGGACTCAGAAAGTCACCAATGAGGAAGTTCTACAGCAAGTCGGCCAAAAATGCAAGCTTTGGTAGACCATCAAACGGCGCAAAGCTGCATACCTGGGTCAAGTGCTTAGGCACGACAGGTACGATCTGCTGCATCTCATTATGACGGGAAAAGTTGCAGGGAAGAGGAAACCTGGCCGTAGATGGAAATCTTGGTTGCGGAACATTCGAGAATGGACTGGTATTACGAGTGTCGCCGAATTCTTTTGCTTGGCAAAGGACAAAAAGAAGTATGCAGAGCCAACTGCCTACCTTCACTAGTTAGAGAGCCACCATAAGAAGAAAAAGATGATCTGAATCTGATAATTAACGATTATTCGAAATTATTTTATTCAGCTATGATACTGAACTCATTAGATTTTCTAATTGTCTTTATAATAGGTAAGATACTCAAATTAGTATCATGCAAAAAGCTTGTAATAACTACCTGTTATTTACAATTGCTTTTATATTACTACCTATAGTAGTCCGAGAGTAAAATAAAATAAAATACAAACGGAGCTGCCATGGAATTCATCAAGCAGTCGGGCTCATCAAAAAACATTTTTTTTTCTTTTACACTTCTGGGGGTGAGCAGTGGATTCTGGACATGGTAAGTTTAGGACAGCTGTCTTGCTATATGTGAGCGTTCATCTAACCACCCGTTCACCCCCCCCCCCCCCCCCTTTCGAAGCCATAGTATTTGAGATGCGGAAAGCGCGGTTTTAAATATTTTTTTCTAGGAATGAGTTGTTTATTTTTCTGGAAAGAGCAATATCTTTAAAGGATTGAAACAGAGAGTTGGCTGGCAGTACACGAGCGCCAACTTCCACAACAAGCCGTCCCGGGTGATGCGAGATCATGGTATTTATTAAATTTGTACTCGGTGTCTTTTGGGATATTTGATTCCCATGGAACAGTTAATTATACAATAAGGGCCACCTTCCGAGAGAGAGAATAATATCTGCACGGAGGACTGTGCATCCGAGACTTTCAGGGAATTTATACTGCTTAGAGACCGAATCGACCTACAAAATCCAATCCGAAGCTTTCTCGATTATTGAGAAAGGTTTTGTAGTTAAATGTTTTTTGCCTTTAGAGCCGTTTCGCTCAAACTGTATTGGGGGGTTTGGAGAGTAATGTCAAACCCTTGTTGGCAGGAGCCACTGAGAGGCTAATTACCTCGCGAATAATGTGCCAATTAGATACGAATTTAATACTTCAAAATATGACTATTTTAACATTTTACAAATGCCCTTTCTTTTACGAGTACAAACACACATTTATAATTAGGATAATTGATTTATAGACAAATATATTTTGAATTACGCAGGCAGGTGCTTAATACTTTAACATTATTTATGGGTGGTAAGTAAATACCAAATAAAAAATAAAAAAATTGAAAATTGGACAACACTTGTGAAGTGCAAGTTTGACTCGCGCTTCGAGGGTTCCGTACCTTTTAAAGAAGGTTCTTGCTATAAAAAAAACACATAAGTTATCAAGAAAAGGAGTCGGATGATATAGCAGAAATTGCATTTATCTTCATAAGTCTGTGAATAAATTCAATTCGAAAAATTGTGGTTGAAAATCTAACATTAAATTTGCTTTTTTTGTTTTTAGGATTATTATTTTTAATTCACTCTACAGACAAATAGATACATCTCCTAAAAGTATTAATTTTTCCCTAAACTACTTTCCACTGTGTGAAATCAGCATTTCTTTTGTTTCCATATAAAGAGAGCTCTTCCAGTTTTTTTTATCCTATGAGAATTTTAATTGAAGAAAATTATTCCATACAAAAAACTTGGTTGAAAATGTATACAACTTTTTTTAGTTAGGCCTTAGCGAGAAAAAATACTGAATATCCGAAAGTTGAACATATACATGCTTTTCTTCAGTAATAAAGGCCTTAATCAAAAAAGTAGTACAGTATTTCCAATTCAGTGTTTTATATACAGGTGAGTTTTTAATTAGTGATATCTTGTAGTGGGTGAATCAGTACAACTAACTAAGCAACGTTTGATAAGAATTTTTAAGAAAAACAAAAAATAAACTTGTTTTTTTTTTTTTTAATGTGTTTTTTTTTAAATAGTTTATAAAGAGCTATGAGCACGGTGCGCTATCTAGTGGTAGGTAAAATATTGCTAATATTGTTTATTGGCGACATTTTACCTACCCCTAGATGGCGCAGAGCGCTCAACTTGTTTCAAACTGTTCTTTAATAGATAAGATTTACAAATTTGACAAAACAAAAAAATGCTTTACCCATTTTAATAAAAGTTGTATGCTTCATCGTACTGATTCACCCATTACAAGGATGTCTATAATTAGAAACTCACCTGTAGAATAATATCCCGTAATTAAAAACCCTCTAATCCCGACGAAAAATCAGGAAGAGAATATTCTACATCTTATCTTCATTTTATCTCAGAAATAATTTCCAACTTTTCCATTCGTTGAAGATTTGATAATTTCTTTTGACTTTATTTTATTTTCCTGTAATATAACTGTGATGTATGTAACTGTGATGTTGTTTATGTTGTTGATAACTGTGATGTTGTTGATGTGTAATATAACTGTAATGTGAACTCGACTGAAAACATATTTTTTTCAGATGAGAAAAAGAGAGTGGGGGGGGGGGGGGCATCAATTCCGCGTTCGTTTTTCATGATGTAAATCATGAAAAACGAACGCGTTTTTCGTAAGAAAAACAAAAGTGATAGTGTTTGAAACAAGCAAAATGAACCCTTTCAAATGATATCCAAGTCAACTGGGTATAAAAAAACTGGTTTAGATCGAAATACGTTTGTACTCTTCGGTATGGAACCCTAAAAGAAGAATTCGTTTTTTTGTTCCACCAAAATTGATGCCCGTTTAAAAAGAACCATCATTTCATTTCAAAATGTGACGATTTCACGACTGTTAGTAATCGCCGGTATTGTATTTCTCCCATTTTTACTAAAAACATAAAACATGCATTCTAAAATTTTTATCCGAACACAGGCATCATTTATTATGAAAGGGAGGGTATTTTTGCGCCACTCGTCAAAAAAATATTTATTGTGATATATAAGAAAATTAAAGTGTTTGAAAAAAAATACCAACGTATGTACTAAAGAAGAAGACTTTTCGAAAGAAGAATTGAATCCGCGAATTTTCAAGCGGTTTCGAAGAAAATGAGC
>OX155973.1:8911393-8923893 GCA_944548615.1 Micropterix aruncella | reverse complement strand
GTGAATGAATGGGGGATGAACAACGGAGCAGTGGGGATGAATGAGTGAGACCGACGCACGTGAACAAGGCCGTCGTTGGGACGGGCGCCCTTTCGCCGCGCCGCGCCACGCCTTTGAACTTACCGACTACCGATGGATCGGAAAACCAGCCATACACCAGCGCAAGCGCAACGGTTCTCACGACCTGTAGGCTTGGCGCGGTGTAGTTTGGCCTGCGAGATAGCACGCCGTGGGAACGCGGCTTTAGAAGAACGGGCAATTTCGCATGAAAGCTGTACCCAGAGTTTTGAGAACTAGAGACTTATAACAGAAGAAGTATTAATATCAAAGTTCAACTCATTAATCTATGTCTTATTGGAATTATAAAAATCCGAAGTTTTGTATATCTGGACGATTTTTGTGAAATAAACTAGTTATTAAATCTTGTCAAATAGAGTTGATTATGTAAATAGGGTTTATTATAATGTCGTTTATTATAGAATCAACAGTCCAAGTAAATACAATCGTAAAGCAAAAACCAATCAAGTCAGCCAGAAAGTAAAAACACAGCCACAGTTCTATATCTTGACACATCTCGAGATCGAACAACTAGAGCTGTCCACTACAACGGGCGAACCCGTCACCTCAGGAAGTTTTAACGATATTGGTCGTTTTGTCTCCCGTGAGGTGCGCGCAAAAGACTGTCAGAAACAGTCTACCGTCTACCTACGCCATACGCCCATAAGAGACCAACGCCTTACCGCGAGATAGCCCGGTTAATGACCCAGCGGGCCGTCACTCGCGCCCTTACTACCAGTTGCAACCAGATTACTCCGGTCTCCCGACTGGTTACGGGTCGAGGTCGCTTGCGTGAGCGGTTCTCTCCCTTACGTAGCGGTGAAACGGTGCCGGTGTCTACCGAATCTATCGCGGACCATGGCATCCTTTGCCCGGTTTTTCGTACCCAAGTAATTTCGCGTAGGTATATGCGTGCAGTAATATAATTTTAATGTATATAAATATCTTTATTCTTAGATCAGCACGTAATGGCTCCTGCGAATTGGTGGTATTATTTGTTTATTTTTGAATTTATTTTACTGGCATTTATATGACTTTTTATTAAAAAAAAATGTATGATTATAATTTATATCATGGGAAACCATACAGTCCCTGGTTTAACGATATCGAAACCGGTGTTTTGTCGGATGAGATAATGTCGGATGACATGACATAATAATAATAATAATAAAACTCTTTATTCTTAAGAAAAGGCGAGCTTATTGCCTGCAGGCAATATTTTAGAGCTAACCTATACTATTGTATGAACATTATTTGCGAGTACACTACATAACTTAACCTATATAAAGAGTATGACAAATACAATAAAAGAGGATAGAAAGAAATATATACTTTACTCTTTGTGGGCACAGGTTTGCCTAATAATATAAAATCGAAGACTATATATTTATATATTTATAACATACTATTGTACTATATCATATTATATATGTACATAACAAATATTATTATCCAATTACTCATACTTCTATTTTTCTTTATCCAAATAACCTTATTAACAACTTATTTAATTATTACTTTTCTTACCCTTATATTATTATTAGCTTTATTATATTTTTCTCTACTATCAACGTGTTCATGTTATTTCTATGTTAATGTGAATTGCAAGCATTGCAAACTATTCATAGGATAGTAAATTTGTTTCGTTTAAATATGTTTTTAAGATACTAGTATCATATATTTACTATCTGTAAGTTTGCTATAAAATAAAATAAACATTATCTGTATATGTTTTATAGAGAACTATACATTATACTAAAAACTCTGGCAACCGTGATACGAAACAATAAGAAAGTTCAACGCCTCGACAAAGGTGCTAAAAGGAAGTTCGGCGTAACTAAGAAAGTAAAGTGGCATTGTTCGAGTCGGTGCTTTAAAGGTGGGAGAACTTTTCGTCCTTTTAAAGCGGGTCACGACACGAAAGGTCCTCGACCCGGCCCATTGAACGAAAGAAATATAGAAAGAAACGCCAAGAAGTGGGTGTGCACGATATTAATCACTGAATTGCGTGAAGTGTTTAGTATCTAAGTTTTATTGCTAGCCTTAAATAGAAAAGCTTTAAATACGCGTTGAATAGCTTCTCGCCATTATATTTCGACACCTTAGAAAATGGTGCCGATAGGCAACAAGGCGGGTTCACGAAAAAGCACCAGCCTCTAACTCTTAAAATTGCATATTCTTGGCGGGCTAAAAACTAGAACAAGTTGATAAATATAAATACCTTGGCATATGGCTTACACAAAACTAGGAAAGTGAAGTGGGGATCAAGACTCGCATCGAAATTGCACGCAGGGCCTTTGGAAAAATGAAAAAAGTCCTTTGCAATCGAAGCCTGAAAATCCCACTTCGAATACGTTTTCTCCAGTGCTACATCTGGCCCATACTTCTATACGGATATTAAGGAAGATCTCAGGAATTTTATAGAAGCATTCGAGATGTGGGCATACAGACGCATGATGTCTTGGACTCAGAAAGTCACCAAATGAGGAAGTTCTACGACGTGTCGGTCAAAAACGCAAGCTTTGGCAGACCATCAAACAGCGCGGCAGCGCAAAGCTGCAAACGTGGGTCAAGTGCTTAGGCACGACAGGTACGACCTCCTGCAACGCATTATGGTGAGAAAAGTTGCAAGGACGAGGAGACCTGGCCGTAGACGGATTTTTTGTTGAGATGAAGACAGAAATATCTATTTTGTTAGACGATTATTTCCTTGGACGATTAGGGCCATTTCCAGACTAGTGTCTGTGTGGCTGTCTGTATACAGGCTGAGTTTTAATTAACCGGAATCCTTCGAGGAGTGAATCAGTACGAGCAACTAAACAACTTTTTTTTTTTGGGAAATAAAAAAAATTTTTTTTTCTTCTAAATTTTAAATCTGAAGAACTTGACTGTCAAATAAAAGTTTAACAGGCAATTGAGCGCGCTGCGCCATCTATCGGTTGCTAAAATGTCACGAATAAACAATATTAGCGATATTTTACTCACCTCTAGATAGCGCATCATGCTCAGCGCTTTTTATAATATTTAAGTTTAATTTTTGAAATTTTCAAAAGACACATTTATTTCGTATAGATTACATTTATTTTTTATTTTTCCACAAATTTATATTAAAAGTTGCTTACTTGCTCGTACTGATTCACCCCCTTCACCCCATTTGCAGTCATTATTTATTTATTTATTTTATTAATTTAGGTAAGTAACAGCATGAACTTATAATTAGATACATAATTCTTTTAAAAAACACGTTCTTATGCCGATTATAACTTACACCGTTCGAAATTATTTGAAAAATATTTTACAAACTAAATTATGAAACAAAAAATACTTACAATACGTCCGTAAATATTTATTAATCAAATGACCGCAAAAGTTGTAGAGTTAACCGCAAACATATAAACTTATACAACACAAATTCAAAATAAGTAAATGGGAATACATATATAAGTTATATTATATTTATACATAAATATTACAAATCAATAATTAATTACTGGCAGTTGTCGCTGCAGCTTCAAGGGCGGTTCGTACTGCCCATTTGAAGCTAATTTTGTTTCTACTATAAATGTCAAGTCCTGTGAATTTATCATTAATCATATCATATCATATCATATATAATCATATCATATCAATCATATCAATCATAATCAATCACTTTCTGGAAGGATTGGCGGGGGGAGGGAGGAGGAGGAATAACTAGCGCGCCCCCTGGTGGAGCGATTTCAACCACAATCTTTTTAACTCTTGCCATGACCCAATGATGCCTGCATGCCAAATTTCAGCTCAATCGGATGAAGCGTTCGGGCGCTTGAAGGTGTGTGTGTGCGTACAGTCTGGCTTGTATTGTAAACACTGGTAGTATGTTTCAAAAATCATTGAAAAAATTGCTAAGTCACGACTTGTTAAATTCTTTGACTCAGAGGGACTTTTCTCTGATCATCAATACGGCTTTAGACAAGGTCGAGGGACAAATGATGCCATTAATTTCGTTACTCAATCTGTAGCTAAGAGTATTGACCAAGGGAAAAAAGCCATGGCAATTTTCCTCGATCTGTCTAAAGCATTTGATACTGTTTCACATGCGATACTTAAAAAAAAGCTCTTTGGATATGGTATACAGGGATACTCGAATAAATGGATAGAAAGTTATTTGAAGGACAGGTCACAGATTTTAGTGATTGACGGCAAAGAAAGTGACAGTGCCGAAATATCCTTTGGTGTGCCTCAAGGCAGCGTACTTGGCCCTATTCTCTTTCTGATGTACGTCAATGATTTGTGTGAATTGCCTCTTGGCGATAATGCAAGAATTGTCTCCTTTGCTGATGACACGGTTATCCTCGTTGAAGCGGAAACATGGGCTGAGGTACTAGTAAAGGCACAAAATAGTCTGGACAGTGTGAAAGCATGGCTTGATAGACATGTCCTAACCCTAAATGCCTCAAAAAGCAATTTCATTGTATTTGGATTACGTAGTCATCACACCTCCTCCATCATTGATAATCCACTCTTACCACTGTAATAGACAATCATCCTGCGCTTGTTACCATATCCAAGAAAAAACTGAAGTCAAGTATCTGGGTGTCCTAATAGACTCTAAATTGAGCTGGGAAAACCAATTAATACAACTCTCTTCGAGGTCTCGGAAACTAGTTTTCGTCTTTAGAGAATTACGCAACGTCCTTTCTAAGAACTCCCTAAATATGGTTTATATGGCCCTGTGTCAGGGTTTATGGGTACACGGAATAATAGCTTGGGGAGCATGTGCAAAATCTGTCTTGGATCCTCTAGTGAAAGCCCAAAAGCTTTTGTTGAGGGTAATCAATAGAAGGCCCCCACGATATGACTCCAACATTCTATTCAAAGAAAGTAATGTGTTAGATATACGCCAGCTGTTTGTGAAACAGTCGCTCATGTTCTTCCATCGAACCTCAGATAAACGACTACGAAGCCAGCAACACCGAACTACAAGAACATCTGCAGGTCTGAATTATGCCGTTCCCCGAGTTAATTCTTCATTTGCCCAAAGACAATTCAACTATATAGCACCTAAAATATTCAACCGTCTTGATGACAAAATAAAGGAAATAGAAAATACCATTTTATTCAAAAAAAATATTAAAAAATGGCTTCTTGACGACATAGGTCGTTCAAGGACAGAGAAAGAACTTCTGCAAGTCATATCTTAAAAATATATATATGTATGTGTATTATACTATATAATATGATATAAGACATTAAACAAAATGTACTATATTGTAATATAATGCAAAAGAATAATAATATAATATATTTAGATCGTTATATTTATATATTTGTGTATGTATGTATATGTATGTGTGTATGTGTATATGTATCTATATGAGTACCGACGTCAGTTAGGCTTCTCCACCTAAGTCAAAAAATAAGTCGTATGCCCAGATACCGGCTATATTTGGCCTAGTTGGGTATGCGCTGAGCATGGTCATGAGAATGTGGGCCGTTGTTTCTTCGCACCATTACTTGGTATGACCTTTTTTATGTGTTTTTATAATTATGCTTGATAGAAATAAATAAATAAAAATAAATGTAAACTATACCTACAGGCTGAGTCTTTAATGAACTACACCTTGTAGTGGGTGAATCAGTACTACAAACAGAGCAACTTTTGGTAAAAATAAAAAAAAAAAAAAAACTATTTTTTTAAATAATTGTATTAAAAGCTATGAGCACGATGCGCTATCTAGTGGTAGGTAAAATATTGCTAATATTGCTTATTAGCGATATTTTACCTATCCCTAGATAGCGCAGCGCACTCAACGCTTGTCAAACATTTCTTCAATAGATATAATTTACAAATTAGACAAAAAGAAAAAACAAAATATATATTTTTTGTTTTTATTTTTTAATTTTGTTTTGTCTGTTGTACTAATGCGCCCACTGCGGAGATGTCGCTAATTAAAAACTCACCCTGTGTTAATGCCATATAAGGAAAAGTTATTAGCATATAGGTAATGAAGAGAGCAAATTTATGTAAGGGTTCTTATTACCCGGTCACGAAAAATCCCACCCAGTATATTTGATTCGTGAGTTTTTTTTAATCATTTATCTCAAATGCTGGATGGGGGCAATGTCATGTTTACCATCTGATTGGAAAAATCATAGATCCGTGGCTGATGCCATGAAATAACACAAAAAGTTTTATGTCTATACCTCTTAGCCTATAAAGTCTAATACTCAACTTATCTAAACCTAAGATTATTTAAAACCGTCTACAATTTCAATTAGTGGTTAAATTGACGCATTTCCATACAATCGCTATAGAAATAGTCTCAACAATCAGACGCACGATTGGACTCAGGATTCAATCGTGGGATTTCTGCCGTGCATCTGTTATTTCAATGAAATGCTTTGTTAAGGCCCAGTAACAGGAAAAAGAGACTTCCAGTATAAGCGATATTAGGATTCTTACAAATGATTCTGCTATTCGTACCCTTACTAATATTATAAATGCGAAAGTTTGTTTGAAAAACTTTATTGCACACATAATTGAGCACATGGAGTGTCTATTGTCAAGTGGCAATATCTTACGACCAACACTGCCAGGGTTATTGTGACAATGTTTATGTTAACGAATTAATTAATAAAAAGTCTATTTTTGTAAAGTAGTGGTCGTAATAAATTAGTAAAACTACATATTAAACATAATAAAGAAAATAAAACAGAAATTACAAACTTAGGGGCCATCCACATATTACGTAATCACCGAGAGGGAGGGGGGGGTTGGAGCTGAGGCTTACGTTTTATTACATGGGGAGAGGGCATGCCCGTCCTGATTACGTAATCAACTTTGGTCACCGCATGGCATTTTTTCGTCTAAACCTGCACGGAAATAGCGCAGTGCCGCGTCAAAGATCGTGATGTATGTAGATAGTGCCCATGTAAATACCCCGCATGCGTGATGTGTGTAGATACTCCACGCGCTCGTCTGCGATTGAGTGGCCCGGGCCTGTTCCTGCGCACGCTGGCAAGCCGGTGGTCGCTCTGCGTCGCGGCGGTACGGTTGCGTCTAAACTCTGGACTAGCGCGCCGCTGGATGCTCCAACTCCACCGCGGAAAGATTAACGTGCTCGTGTAGCGCATCAACTATGGCGGATTTAAACATGGAGTTTCTCAGTACGTACGCCAAAGCGTTTTCACTCTTCTCTAATTGTTTTAGATTTAAAATGCAAAATAAATGTGCATTTTTAAATGCATTCTTAAATTTGTTTTTCTCTTTAATACCGTATTTACAGCCACTTCGGTCTAAAGAGTGGGATGTGTAAAATAAACCAAAGATTTTGAGATTTCGTAATAACTTTGAATTAATAAAGTACTTTTTTTAAAAGCATTCCAAAATGTTTTTTTCCACTTACCGTCTTCAAACCCTTTACAAACGCTGGGTTCACGATTCTTCACATTTTCCGCAAATTCGGTTGATTACGTAATCTGGGGGGAGGGGGGTCCAGGCCGCTGATTAGGTCTGTTGACATGGGGGAAGGGGGGGGGGGGGGTTGAAAACCCAAAAACCGTGATTACGTAATATGTGGATGGCCCCTTATGTCAATTCAATATCTAAGGGAGGAATGGGATAGCTAGAAGACGGGTAAAGGGGGGGGGGGCGATATTAATACGTTAAGTAAATGTCTCTAATAGATTTTTTAAACCCGATCAGGTTTTCAAGTTGTATCATTCGCAAAGGCACATAATTCCAGATTCGGGCCGCCTGCACTTTTATTTGAAAGGGCATGAGATGAAAGCGGAGAGAAGGAAGAGATTATACAAACAAGTAAATATATAAAAAATATTTTAAAAAAACACGACTGCCGTTACAGAAAGTGAACTATTGTATTTATAATTATTTTTACTATGGTTTTTTATGAATTATTTGTATTTTATGTATTTATCCATATAGATACATGTTGTTTTCCGAAATGTACTTAACCAGACCTTTCATTTGACACCAAACACGATATATTTATGTCAATTACATTTAGACAACTACTTACATGATATTGGGACAGTTTGGTATCCTATGACACTCGGGATGACATAACGATTTTAACAATACCACACTCTTCTAATCCAGTTAAAATGTTTAGAAGTTATGGTGGAATAAAGAAACGGACAACATACATAGATGAACGCTGAACACACTTTACACTCCTTTTCTGTTGGGCAGTCGTGTAATAAGAAGGCATGTTTGAATTAAGAGTACACGAAAGAGTGGGGATCTACTCCATTTGCGTACGAAGGTTAATATGTGATCAAACTTCTTCAGGAAATAAACAAATCGAATTCACTCGTTATGAATCCATTCCAGTTTATTGAGTAGTTCCTCATATGCGTCTAAACCACATACAATCTAGATTTGTATTGTCGTGTATACGGAGTGTTATTACTGCACGGGCATTTTTTTCTGTGGGTGAATCAGTACAACGAAGTAAACAACTTTTATTAAAACATTTTGGGAAAAAAATGTTTTTTTTTATTTCGCGTGAAAAAAACCACAAAAAAAATGCCCGTGCAGTAATTTTATTTTTATTTTATTTTATTTGGTACCCAAACAGAATATTGACAACACATACAGTGACATTTATATACTACAGTTACATGACTACATCAATATCCTTTTTATATGATTACACAATTAGTACAATGCATGAACAATGGTTGAATTTTTTAAAAAAATATGTATAAAAAAAGGAAAAAAAAACAAAAAATACCAGAATGACAGTATTTTAAAGTGGGTCGCTTTGAATGAGCATAAACTATCATGAAATATATCGATGCGATTGTCAAGATGAAATTTGTTATAACACCCCGTATATACAGAGGTGTATTTGTTTGTTTATTTTTTCAGGTCCTACATAGACTATTTGCGGTGGTGGGGAGGTGAGGAGCCCAGAAAACGTCAGGTAAAGTTCCGCTAGATATGTATAATTGGATAAGAACCCAAACACCCACCGTACGATGTAAATAAATTATTTTTAAAAATTACATCAGTTGGTCCAATTTTATTTCAGAAAAGGATCATTTATTTATTTATTTCTTATGAAAATATACAGCGTTGCTTTAAACAATTTAACGTAAGTTATCGTAACAATAAATGTAAGAAATCATTTATAGTCAAGAGGCAGCGACAAAAAAATTGCAGACTATATTATAACTTTCAGTTGGGGAGTTCATCACGTGCAACGGATAGTACTTAGGACAATAAAACAAACGACCCCAAACTAGGCTATCTTAGCAATTTCTATCAGGAAGTTCCAGTGGCAATCTTCCGTCACTATCTGCGGAACCTCGACATCATCTTGTGTAATGGAAAGTATTCATGATAACAAAACATACTAGCCCAAATTCGACTGTCCTACCATTTGCGTCAGGGAGTTCCAGTCCCTACATCCCGGCTCTGCCATCTAATCAGCTTGATATTACCATAATATTGCATAGTCACCAAACTTACATAAGTATGCCAAAGTTCAGCTCAATCGGATATCAGCAAGTGGTTGAAAATGGTTTGCAAATTTTGAAACAAACAACTTACATAAAAACGTTACAAGTTAAAATAAAGCTTGTAATAATGGAGTTTATTTTTAATCGTGGATTTAGATATATGTTTTCCGTTTCTTTATTCTACCACAACTTCTAAACGCTTGAACCGATCTAGAAGTGTATTGTTAGATGGTAGAAGGTATTGTTAAAATTGGTATATCATCCCGAGTGTCATACCTTGTACCTTAACTGCCTAAATATCAAGTAAGTAGTTGTCTAAATATCCAAATGTCAATAAATTAACATAAATATATTGCGTTTAGTGCCAAATGAAAGGTCTGATTGAGTATATTCCGGAAATATACATGTATATATATGGATAAATATATAAACCAGAAATATTTCATACAAAAACCGTAATAAAATAATTATATTAGGACCTTACTTTGAAAAATTCGATTTCCTAAGAAATACCGTAACTTATACCTAGTCGTGCCATAAATATTGATATAAGTGTAAACTCAGCTTTTGCGTCTGATAACCTGAACGCAGTCAAATGTTATGTTGGCAGTTTTGACAGTTGATATGTGCGCTACAAACGCGCAAAACCATTTCAGTATAACTCAAATGTGAGGCGTCCCTTAAGGGATGCCTTGGCAAAATGTATACAAAATGTATATAAATTTATATAAATGTAAATATAAATGTAAATGTGCGCCGCTTTATAGTAATCCGCTCTATAGTAATGCTATAGCTCTATAGTAAACCCCGCTCTATGTAAATGTAAATGTAAATGTAAATATAAATTTATATACATTTTGCCGTAGGCAACCCGAGCTAATCGCCATTCATTTGAGGGGTTAAGCCGTCATGATGGAACGGTCAGGCAAAGAGAACCGTATCGCTGTTATTGCTCTTCATAAGCGCTGTTATTGCTCTTCATAACTTATATTTTTAGTCATTTACCAGATTGCAAAATACTTCATGTCAAAGCGTCATCATTAGGCTTCAATTATCAGTCTGTGTCATTTCGTTGAAGTGTCAACAACGGTAATTTTATTAGCTTCGAAAATGTCGAAATTTGAGCCGTCATTGAGCCGCCATTGAAACGTCATTTGCGGGAATAATGCTTTTCTGCTTTCATGGCGGCCGTGGCGGCCAAAAGCTATATGAAGCATAATTTTGTGGCCTGCTTGTGAGAACACGAAAAAGAATTTTAATATAATTATGCCGGATTTTAAAAACCCGGTCCTAAAGCTATCATTTCGCCAAAACGAAATAAGTAAATTATTTCCATATTAATTGTAAATTATCTTAATTCTGTTACTGTTTTCCAAAAAAATAAAAACGAGCGAGATTTATCTTCAGTTTTTGAAAAACCTAGAGATGATTCTTAATATTAAAAAATACTATTTACACCAGCGTATGGTCTATTTGCATAGTACCAAGACAGTTTTTGGAACTTCCATACAAAAAATATAAGAAAAAAATGTTTGAAGTTACGTAATTTCCAGAAATGTTATGGCCAAACATTATTTTTTCTATTTATTAAAGATACTTTTGAGTGATATAAAAAATAACACAGAGATCTTAAGTTATTTTATTATTGTAATCTATTTTTGGATGTATGTATATGTATATTTGGATGTATGTATATGTATATTTATGTGTATATGTTTATGTACGTGAGCTGTATTGATACTTTTATTTAATATTACACGGTTGGCTGTAAGAAATCGTGAAACGAAAAGCCCGCCGTTTGTACTAAGTTAAAATAGAATTTAAGTTTTCTTTACCCATGTAATTTTTTTTTGTTAGTACAATAAAGGTATTTTTCATTTCATTTCATTTCATTTAATTTTCATTTCATTTCATTTATTTTTTACTTTATAAAAAACAATTCATTTGATAATTTATTATATTATCATTGAAAATCCAAATCGACTATATTAAACGACGCGCGAAGCCGAAATCGTCATTTGTAATTGGCCACTGCCAACGGTGAGACGTATTCCCTTGCCGCCGCGGTATACCTATATATCTTTATGTATATATTGAAAGCGCGCGGGCGCGTGGCATTGCAAAAATACCTAAATTTTTAGTCGCGTCAACTCGGAAGGGAGCCTTAATAAAACTGCCGCAGAATGTTATAGATTGCTGCTGGAAGCGGAATTTACTCCCGACAGAAAGGACTGTTGAGACTTGGTTTCTCCGATTCAAAAGTGGTGATTTCCACGAGCAAGACAATGAGCGCTCAGGCCAGGAGCAAAAATTTGAAGAAACCGAATTGGAGTCCATACTCCATTCAAGATTCGAGTCTGACGCTGGAAAAGACAAGTGAAGTGCTTAATGTTCATCCCTCAACAGTTTCGAGACGTTTAAAATCTATGGGAGTCATTCAAAAGGAAGGGCATTGGGTTCTTCGCGAGTTGAAGCCAAGAGACATCGAAAGACGTTTTATGACTTGTGAAATTCTCCTTCGCCGTGTAAAATGAAAAGGTTTTCTCCACCGAATAATCACCGGCGACAAAAAGTGGATCTTTTACGAGAACCCCAAACGCAAAAAATATCGCTTTTACCCCGGTGAATCACTTCCATCGACCTCAACAGCCACGCCGAAGAGAGACATCCACGGATCCAAGGTAATGCTTGCATTCGGTTGGACCAAAAGGGTGTCATCTATTACGAGCTGCTGAAACCGGGAGAAACCATCACGGGCGATCGCTATTGAGCTCAGCTTAAGAATTTGGATAAAACGGTCGGAATACGCTAAAAGGCACGACAAGGTAATTTTCCATCATGACCATGCTCGACCACACGTTGCAATGCAGGTCAAGAACTTCCTGGAAACGCTTCGCTGGGACATCCTACCTCACCCGCCTTACTCCCCAGATATTGCGCCATCCGACTACTATTTGTTCCGGTCGGCCCATGGC
>OX155973.1:7975207-8173693 GCA_944548615.1 Micropterix aruncella | reverse complement strand
ATATATATATATATATATATATATATATATATATATATATATATATATATATATATATATATATATATATATATATATATATATATATATATATATATATATATATATATATATATATATATATATATGTATATATATATATATATATATATATATATATACATATGTATATATATACATACATATATATATATATATATATATATATATATATATATATATATATATATATATATATATATATATATATATATATATATATAGTTAGGCGACGTATTCATTACCCTATCTCCTCAAGAATCAGTTTTTTGCTAACGTCTCATATATATATACAACATGATATGGTAAACTGTACAAACGAACTTGTGTAACTAAACAAATAAATAAATAAATATATATATATATATATATATATATATATATATATATATATATATATATATATATATATATATATATATATATATATATATATATATATATATATATATATATATATATATATATATATATATATATATATATATATATATATATATATATATATATATATATATATATATATATATATATATATATATATATATATATATATATATATATATATATATATATATATATATATATATATATATATATATATATATATATATATATATATATATATATATATATATATATATATATATATATATATATATATATATACAAAGTATGAAAGTACCTACAGTATTTTCCACACCTCCACCCTTTCCGCATCTTGCTACGCCTCCTTTTACTCATTCCGCACCTTCGCCCGGACTTGCCCCGACTTACCCTTATAATTCTGCACCTGACTTGCTCGGGCTTACCCTACTCTTAGGGGCTCTCTTAGACGATCAAGCATGCTTGTCAAGCAGGCTTATTTTTCCTTTTTTCTTATTTTCTTAAAAAAAGGTTTCAAAATTATTTTTATTTAAATAGGTGCTTTATATTATTTGCTAATTTGAAGTGTATTAATGGCTATAATATATTAATGTTAATTTATAAAATGTTATTTCATAAAATGAATATGCTGTATACATTTAGCTGATAAAAAAAATATATATTAACAATAATCTATTCAAATATTTTAATTTATACCAATTAATTTTTCAAAATATTGTTTATTATTTTTTGTTTAGAAATAAAGTAATTATTTAACCAGATAAGCAATTTACATTTTATGTTTTGGGTTAAGGTTAGGTTAGTATATTAATAGGTTGAGTATAATAATTAGTTTTTGTAAGCATCATAATTAATAATGTTAGTAAAAAATAAAAAATAAAGGCCACCTTTGAGGATTTAGTTTTTTTCTATTTTTTAATATTGTATCAAAATAAATCAAAATAAAAAATATTCCCCATGAAGCCTTATATATTATTTTATATTTGTGCAAATTTTGAATATTCGATCTTCATAAATAAAAAAGTAATTAACTACGACCCGAAAGAGACCTTTAACCGGGGCGCGCACTTACGGCCTGGCCGCGGCGCCTGCAGCCTGCGAAATGTACGGAATCGCCGCCAGGTGCGAGAAGTGAAGTGCGCGCGGTCGACGGCGATTCCATATATTTTATAGTATCTCCCATTTTGTAACGCGCCCCGGATTATTTTCTACAGTGCGCCGCCGCACTTTAGCCTGTTGCCCTCGGTGCCCAAGTAATAAAAAGGTTTTTTATAAAATATGTGTGGTTTGTGTATTTAACCGTATAGATAGTCATAGTCATAGTCATAGTCATATTTTATTAATTCCAAAAAGTACATACTGTGGAATACGTCATTTTACATTTTCTAGAGGTTATTACAACTTCATTATGTGTACATATACTTTTTATATGTAAAAGCAAGACACCATCGGATCAATTATAAAAATTCAATCTTACAGACTCAAATAACAAAAAAAAAATGTAAACAACATTTTTAAATAATCTATCAATAAGTTTTAAAAATAGTCAATCAAGAAATTTTAAAATAATCAGTTAATAAACAACAAGTTTTACAATAAAATCAAAACTATGGTGACAAAATACAGAACAAATTTGATAAAAGCTAATTTATTTTTTAAAAACTAAGACGGCCTTGTCAAATTCATCTAAATTATAGAGAGCATGCATGGCTAAGTTTCTTTTTATGCATTTCTTAAATGCAACCTCTTGAAGTATTTTAATTTCTGCTGGCAATGAGTTGAAAAATTTAAACCCCAAATATAAATATGATCTCTGGTATAAAGAAAGCCGCACTTTGGGGATTACTACATTATTTTTATTGCGAGTGTTATGTTCATGCAGACTCGAATGCTTTTCCTCGTTTTTCAAATTTGCTTTCGCATAAATTATGCATTGATATATAAATTCAGATTGAAATGTTAATATTTTTTTTATTTTTAAAGATCGGAGCACAGTGGTCGTCTCTTTTTAACCCAAATATCGTCCTGAGAGCTTGCTTTTGCAGTATAAAAATACGATGGCTATCTGGTGCATTACCCCATGTTAGGATACCATAAGCCATCTTCGAATGAAAGCACGCATAGTATGTGCTCATTGCGGCTTGTTCACCGGCTAGAAATTTGATTTTTCGTATGGCATAAATAGCAGAACACAATACATATATTTCCGATACATATACATATATTTCCGAAACCTACTCCACCAGACATTTATTTGATACTAAACAAGATATATTTATCTTAATGTATTGACATTTGGATTTTAATAATTATTTATTTGACATATGAGCACTTTTAGTAGGTACCCTATGACACTCGGGATGACATAACGATTCTAACAATACCACACACTTCTGGTGGAACAAAGAAACGGAAAACATACATACATGAATCCTAAACACAAAGCGCTCCTTTTTTTGGGCAGTCGTGTAAAAATAAAAAGCCTCACGCCGATTGATATTTTCCAACATTGTTTTGTGTATAACCACCATTATCAGTCGTAACAATATAGTTTAGTTTTTTAGCTCCGGGGAAAACCCTTAATAAGCAGTTCGAGGTTGAGTGTAAAAAATAATTTTAATATACAACTAAACCTATTTATTTGTATAATAGGACACCAATGTATACTTTCTGTGGCGGATAAAGCATCTAAAAACAGGTAACTTCTTTCATATTCATATATCAAACATAAGAGAAACAAATATTTTAAATAATTTATATTTACGCCATTTGCTGGCCGTAGTTACAATCACCTTTAATAATCAAGCAAAGAACGCAACCATGAAACGACAACATTCTAACTCGACAAATAATCCGCTAGAGGGTAGTCTATCGGCAGCTCCGACAGGACTTCTTTTCTTAGATTTTGGTACTCGGCCAGCATCAAGTCCCGCACCTTTTCGGTCAGCATCGGCGCATCTTCGGCGGTCAAACCCGTTGTTGGCACCGGATCTAGGCAGTGTATAATAACATTACCTGAAAAAAGAGAAAAAGTTTTTCATCTAGATAAGCAACTACCTTCCTTCAAACTTAAAGTATCTATATAATCAACTGGCACGTTATATATTTTTTTACACTTCTAAAAAGAAGTAGTTAATTAAGAATACTGTGGAGTGGGGTGAGATTGATGAGTTTGAATTTTCAAATTAAAATAACATTTGAACTGTCAAAAGTTATTTTTATTTTTAAAATGCTTTCTACATATACATAAAAAGAATATATGTTTTAAAAAAATATATCAATAAAAATTTATGATTATGATGAGGTTAACTTTATTAAAAAAAAATATTTGTTTTTTGATATTGTTACCAGTTAGGTCCTATACCCATGATATATCCTTTTCCTAAACATAAAATACACTTCCCAAATAACTCTTCATCTCGATCACCTATAAATCCCTGCCCTCCGGCTACTACCGCGTCATCATCTACAGCGCAAAAATGTATTTTAAAAATCATGCATTGCAAACCATATCAATATTCTTCTAATGAACTCTTTAAAGAGGCTCAAGTTTTGGATGCTAGGTTATTATTTATTAAAACTGCACTACGTTGGGTTTTCGTGGCCAAACAAAATAAATCTTTTATTATTACGCACACGAAACCCACTAGACAACTCCTGAGTGATAATTTGAATGTACCTAGGATGAAGACGACTTTCGGACAGCGACACTACTCTTTCATAGCTACAAGACTTTATAATAAATTAAGCAGTGACATAAAAACCAGCCCCAATTGTCATTTGTTTAAAAGCAAAATAAATAAATGGCTGTTGCAAAAAGAGCGTTTATCTATCCATGCCATGATCGATGTAGTAGAATAAGTTGAAGTTGACTCAACATATATTGTGTTTATATGTATGTATGTGTGTATATGTGTATTCCAATGTATTTAGTATTTCTATTTCCTATATAATATTGTAATTTTTATTTTTAAAAATAAAAATTAAATTTTTATTATTATAATACTTATTTTTATAATATACTAGGCTGCGCCCCGCGGTTTCATCCGCGTGGTGGTGATGGAAAATTGTGATAATGATGATAGAAAACTATATATCTTTATAAATTATAGCCTATATGTTATTCTGATGTGTACGCTATATTATTGTAAAGTTTCATCAAAATCCATTCAGTAGTTTTTGCGTAAAAGAGTAACAAACATCCATACATACATACAAACTTTCACGTTTATAATATTAGTAGGATAGTAGGATATTTCTTAATTATTATTATTATTATTGTGTTTGGTTGGTTCATCGACCCACGTATTGAATGTAAAAATATAAATTGCTTGCCCTGGAACGGGTATATCCCGTTGGGCAGCACTAGCCAGTGAATGAAAGAGGAAAGTTTTTGCCATTTGTTTTAATATTATACTTTTTGTAAATGGCTAATTTGATAATTTCAATAAAACTAAATAAATAAAAATATATAAATCTATAGGTCTGGTGAGTATGGAGGTTGTTCCATTACTTCAAAGCCAGTTTCTCAATGGCAGCCATCCCAACTCTCCACTTTTGCTTGGGGCGCTATCTTGGTGAAACAAAATAATTGTAGCGAGTCTCTCTCCGTTTTTAACCTATTGTGGACGCAATTCTATGTGACTGTGTGTATGTGTGTGTATTCCTCCACGATAGCGCCCAAACGCTTCTTTCCATTGAGCTGAAATTTGGCATGCAAGCATCATTCGGCCATGGCAAGAGTTGAAAATATTGTAGTTAAAATCGGTCCACCATAGGGCGCGCCAGTCATACTTCAATCTCGAACTATTGCAGTAGAGACTTGAAATTCGGTACACAGATGCCTTGTTGGACCGAAATCACGTTGCGAAAATTTGGTTAGAATATCTCGTATACAAGAGACGCTTTTTTTTACTTTCCTGGCAAGGAAAGTATTGTGTAGGTACGCACTTCTGTTTGTCTGTCTGTATTCCTCGCTAACGCCCAAACGCTTCATCCGATTGAGCTAAAATTGACATGCAGGCATCATTTGGTCATGGCAAGAGTTGAAAAGATTGTGGTTGAAATTGATCCACCAGGGGGCGCGCTAGTCATACTTTAATCTCGAAATATTGTGCTTAGAGACTGTAATTCGGTACACAGATGCGTCGTAAGGTCGAAACCATTTTGTTGAAACCACATTTTAGTTGCAATATCTCTGATACAGAAAAAAAAGTGGATGCGCCCGAGGCTAGCGGAGAAACGAACCATATTGGAAAATGGCCAATTTAATACCACGGAAATACTACAAAAATACTAGATTTGCTATCGGATGTGGAGAGGGGCGGGGATGGGGTGATTGGGGGGGGGGGGGGGGGAAGGGAATAATCTTCTTCTTCCGTGGGTTGCTATTCCGTCTTACCGCCTATGCCTTGACTTCGAAGACAAAGTACTCAGGATGTATAAAGTTCCGAACGAAAATATTCTTCTTCTGATATTCTTCTTCTTCCGTGGGTTCCTATCCCGCCTTAACTAGAGTGCTTTAATAGATGCCGAAGTGCTTAGGATGCAAAAGGAGTTTTGGGGGAGTTGTGTTGGGTGGTGGGGGTAGAGTTGGGAGGGGTGGTAACTTTGGGAGGGTGGTGCCGTTGAGTTGGGAAGTGGGGGGTTGTGGGGGGATGGTGGGCTGAGAGGGGAAGGGTGGGCGATAAGGGTTGGTTTTAAAGGGGTGGGAGTGAGGTGGGGAGTTAAAGGGGGGTAGTATTGATAGGAAGGGTTAGGGGGGAGGGGAGGTTACTGCGCTGAGATGGAGAAGGGGGGTTTGGGGGAAAGGTCGGCGGGAGGGGGGATGGTAGTTAAAGGTGTGGGGAGGGGGGATTGGGAAGTGGGCTTTGGGTATCGACGACGGGGGAGGAGAAGTTATGGGGGGGTTTTAGGGGTTTGGCTTGCTGTTTGGAACAAGTTGTTTGGAATTATGGCTTGTTGTAGAATCTCCATAGAATTACGGGGGCAAAATAAAATTGAATGTATCCATTTGCGAGGAAGCGCAATTGCATGCGGGGGGTCACTCGCGGGTTATTTAGCCGGCGTTAATGTTACCAAACGAAAGATATCGCACGGTTCCATTACACATTTTTATAAGCCCACAATAACAACACGATTTTCGATATCGCCCCATTCCATGATTGTAGATAACTGAAACCGAAACTTTTTACTAGCAAATGTAGCGTAACTGTCACTTGTCAATTATCAGTCAAGTTGAAGTGGATGGTTTACACATACTTAATATTATGGCTTGTTGTTTGAAATCACGTGGGGGGTTGTTTGCTTGCCAGGCAACTCTTTTTAAACTTTCCTGTCAAGGAAAGTATTTTGGACGCACTTCTGTGTGTCTGTGTGTGTGTAGTCCTCCACGATAGGCATCATTCGGCCATGGCAAGAGTTAAAAAATTGTAGTAGAAATCGGTCCACCAGAGGGCGCGCTAGTCATACTTCAATCTCGAACTATTGCAATAGAGACTTGAAATACCCAAGTACTCAGGAGTTACGATGTTTCGGACGAAAATATTAGTCTTTTTTCGATATTCTTCTTCTTCCGATATTTTTCTTCTTGCGAGAACTTCTATCTTGCCCTATTTAGAGTGCTTTAACTCCGAAAAAGATAGACCAAACACTCAAGTTGTATAAAGTTCCTGACGAAACTATTCTTCTGCTTTAGATAGTTTTCTTCTTCCTTTGGTTTTTTTCCGCCTTATTTAGTTTCATACTCAAGTACCCAGTATTTATAAAGTTTCGGACGAAAATAGTCTTCTTCTTCCGATATTCTTATTCTTAAGTGGGTTCCTATCCCGCCTTATTTAGAGTGCTTTACCTTCGAAGAAGATAGACCAAGTACTGAGGATATATAAAGTTCCGAACGAAAATATTCTTCTTCTTCCGATATTCTTCTTCTTTTGTTGGTTTCTATCTCGACTTATCTAGATTATTTTAATGCATACCCAAGTACTCAGAATGTATAAAGTTTCGAACGACAATATTCTTCTTCTTTCTATATTCTTTTTATTCCGTGTGTTTTTTCCCACATTATCTAGAGTGCTTTAAGAAATACTTAAGTACTCAGGTTGTACCTACAAGGTTTTGGACGAAACTATTCATATCAATATCATCTTCCAATATTGTTCTTCTTCCGCCTTATCTAGAGTACTTTAATTCTTCCGTTATTATTCTTCTTATTCCGTTATTCTTCTCGTTATTCGCCTTATTACTCTTCCATCCCACCTTATCTATAGTACTTTAATAGATACCCAAGTGCTAAAGATGCAAAAGGGGTTTTGAGGGGCAGTTTTGGTGGGTGGGGGAGGTTTGGGTCGTTTGGGGGGTTGGGGGTTTGGTAGGAAAGCGGTTTGTTTGGTGGGGGGGAGGGTTTAGGGGTGGGGTTGAGAACTGGCGATGGGGGGTTTTGGGGGGAGGGGCGGTTAGGGAGAAGAGTGGTGGTGGATCGGGTCGTTCGGTGGGGCGTTGTTTGGGGGGGGGGGGGGTTAGGGGAGGCTTGGGGAGGGGGTTAGTGAGGGGAGAGGGGTTTTGCAGGAAAAGGTCGAGAGAGGGGAAAGGGCGCGTTGGGTTAATGGTTTTGCGGGACTGGGGAGGTGGTCTGTTCGCCGGGAAAATCTTGGAGTAACACAACCGATTTTTTTAAATACCGCTGTTTTTATAAATTCTTTAAGGCAGTATAGGGAAATTATACTAAAAAGAGGAAAACATGCAAAACCCCGAGCGAGCGATCAATCTCAACCTGCAAAATCAATCAATAAATCAATCACCCCACTCTACGGTAGTGACTTACCCGCTCCAAAGTGATTCTTTTGATGGTTGATAAAATAGTATGGCGAAATAACTAGAGGCAGTACTGGCACTCCAGCTGCTATCGCTACCTTGAAGGCGCCAGTTTTAAAAGGTAGTAGTCCAGCATGTTTGTTCCTCGTGCCTTCAGGGAAGAACCATATCTTCGTCTGCAAGAAACATGAAACCCACTTTTGAACTTGATACATCGTTTTTAGGGTAGGTATTAAGGCATAAAAACAAAACCTGCTAAGATAGGGGGACTTTGCCTGTACCTCAGTGTGTCTGTAGGGAAGAGGAGGGTATTGCCCCTCTTCTATGCTTGAGTTTTAATATCATGAAAAGTGAAAGTCCCATAATCTTAGTTATGGCGATTATCATCGGTAGCAGGTATTTTACCTCGAGGATTAATATAAATTAAGTCCCAAAGGTCTACATCGGTGCGGATGAGGTCTCTTTCAGTTATAAAGTTTAAAACTTCGGTGTCCATATGGACGACAACCTTTCATATGGACGACAACCTCTCATGGCGGCCACATATTCAAGAAATGCGACGCAGACTCTTCGGCCGATTTCATTCACGAACAGTCTGCTCTCCTCCCTCTTCTGGTTTATGGAGATGTCGCATTTTTCGACCTCACAGAGGAGTTATCCACCAAAAGTTAAGCGTCTGCAAAATGTCATCAAAAAGCATCAGTTATATCTATGGCCTCAGAAAATTTAAACACACCACGGAGTACAGATGGAAGATTCACTGGCTGTCGACCCGGGAGAAAAGAGACGTGAGAGTTCTTTATATGCTTTTCAAGACCTTGGATGGCGTTGCTCCCAATTATCTTACCGGCAGATTTACGGCACTATCGGCTCATGGACTCCCTCGAAGATCAAAAGACAACCTGCTACTCTCTATCCCTAGTCACAGCACTGACTTCTTCTCATTCTCTTTCACCGTGCATGGATCCCTTCTTTGGAATTCTTTGCCGAAAAATTTGAGAATCGCACCAAGCATAACAAGTTTTAAAGACTCAGAGAGCATTTGAAATCTTTTAGATATATTCCCTTTCCCTTCCCATTCGCCTACTATTTAATATAGGTGTTAGATTATTTTGGTGTGAAACATTCTGAGCCCACAAAGAGTTAGATATACCTATATATTTTTTTCTATCCTCTTTTTTTGTATTAGTCACTTTATATAGGTTAAGTTATGTAGCATCTACTCGCATATAATGTTGTCACAATAGTATATATAGGTTAGCTTTAAAATATTGTCTGCAGGCAATAAGCTCGCCTTATCTTACGAATAAAGCGTTTTATTATTATGAATATTCATCATCATCATCATCATCATCATCATTTATTCATTCCATAAAAGCATTTTTCAATACTGAGGAACATGTCAAATTTTACAATCATAATTTACCGGATGATGAAACCGCTTTGATTAATTAAAAGGAAAAAAAATAATTGCAGAGGTGATTATTTAAAAATAGTCAAATTTACAAAATAATCAATAATCAAACAATAAATAATAATCAATACAATTAAAAAGAAAAATTCTGAAACATGCTTAATTAAAAACAATGTCAATAAAATCTAAAACTTAGTGCGAAAGTATAGTCATAATATGGTTATTTATAATCAAGCAATTGTGGACGCAATATCATAAAAGTCGTCCAGTTTGTAAAGGGCATGTTAGACTAACTGATTTTTCAAGCAGCTTTTATATTCTGCCATCTCAAGTCTTCTCGTCGATGACGGCAAAGCATTGAACAATTTAAAACTAATATATAGAAATGTTTTTTGATATTTAGTCAAGCGTACTTTAGGCAATAATACATTGTTTTTATGTCGCGTATTATGGCTATGTCGAGTGGAGTGAAGCTCGCAATTTAAAAGATTCTCTTTGGCGTATAAAAGGCACTGATATATGTACATGGACGACGACCAGCTTTAATAAAAATTATTACTGTAGCCTGTATAATATACGTTAGATAGTCTCGTCAATCAGCAATAACTGCAACTTGTACGAAATTCATTAATGTGTTAATACGTCTTTTAATTTAGATAACATAAAACCGTTTAGAAAATATAGCAGGTACCGCGACATTATAAATCACCGCGACATTATAAATCACAGCATCGTGTTAAATATCCTTTCTGAAGGTATTATTTTGTATTATTCTTCTACAAATAAATCTTATTGACCATTCAGCAGGATCATGTTTGTTATTACCGACTTAAAGGCGAAACGATTTTTCATTTTTTTCATCTTAACCCGTTGAGTACTGACGTGTTTAGCCAGGTCATAGATGCTAATGTGACGTCTCTCAAACGGCTGCGGAATGTATAAAAAATAGTGGCATTATGTACTAATGACAATACAAGTTTTATAAAATATGTTGTAACTGTTATTTATCTACTTAAAAAATAATTTATTTGGCACTTCTTGGGACAACAATAATTAAAGTCTTATATATTAGCAATTGTTTTAAACTAGCTCTACTGAATAATTTGGATTATATTTTGGCAGCTTTGTGTATATTGTGGACATAACGCAAGAGAAAAGTGCACTGGGAGCAATTGCAGGAGTATGTCATGATACACACTGCGATCTATACCTTATTTAGTACAAAATATTGGCTTTCACCTCCAAATATGTTTTAAAATGTGTACTAAATGCTAAATCTAATATAAACGACCAAGGAGTAAACGGGAATATGCACTCAAAAACAACAACAAAAATGATAATATTATGAAGTTAATAATAATAATAATAATTAAACGCTTCATTTGCTCAAACAAAAAGGCGAGCTTATTGCCTAAAAGCAATATCTTACAGCTAACCTTAACCTAGTGGAATAACTTGTTATGCGGTAAAAATAAAGTAATAAATTAAATTTTATTCATTTAAATTCAGCAGGAAAACAAAACAATAAATTTAAGAAAAAACAAACTATAAACCTATAATGACGCAGGGGACGCAATAGGTAGGAAAAAATAGAGAAAAATAAGGAAAAGTTTATGAGCGTGGGTTCAAGTGTTCTTTGAGCCTGCGTTTGAAGCAAAAAAATCTAGTTGCTATCCTTATACGCGTGGGTAATGCATTCCAGAGGCGGGGTCCACGTACAGAGAAGGATTGCGAGAAGAAATCACTACTGTGACTAGGGATCGAGAGCAGTAGGTTGTCTTCAGGTCTCATAGGGCGCCCGTGAGAAGATAGAGGTTTGAAACTACTTATAAGATAGTTCGGAGCGGCCCCATTCAGGATTCTGAAGAGCAAACCTAGGACTCTCGTATCTCCCATTTCTCGGGCGTCAGCCAGTGAAATCTCCTTCTGTACTCCATAATATGGTCAAACTTTCTTAGGTCATAAATGAATCGAATGCAGACATTTTGCAGCCTTTCTACCCTGGTGGCTAGATCTTCCTTGATGTCGAGAAAGGCTACATCTAAATAATCAAGGAGAGCGAGGAGAATAGATTGGCAGATTGGGATTTTGCTTTCCTCGGGGAGAAAATTCTTGAGTTTCTTTATTGCTTTCGTCATTGTTATTCTTGAGTTTCTTTATTGCTAAGTTAGTATTTAATATGTATGTAGATTACAATGTTTAACCTAACATAAAACTTGACCATCTACATACGCTGTTCAAAGTCAAGCGCTGCAAAAGGCCATGATGGCAGATATACTAGGCAGCACATCAACAGCGATCGAAAATTATATTACCTTATTCTTGACCACCAAATCGACGTTGTCGTTTAGTTTCTTGTAGCAGTCTTTAGAATTGGACCTGTCGAGATAAATAGTTCCGCATAAGTAGCCAGAGAGTCCGAAAGGTCCAAAATATAAGAGCGCTTTCTTGGCAACATTCACCTGTCTCTTTGTGATACACCACGTCATGGCCATTCCTGGAAATTCAATATGTACTCCGATTAATCATCAAACTGAACAATGGCCAATGAGAACCTTTATAAGCCCACCCTCTAAAGGTTCTCATTGGCGCCTTTATATGTCCAGTATTATAGGGAACTAGCTGACCCGTGCCCACTTCGTTGACTGTGATGAAATTATGAGTGTGGTTCGGTTATTACTGAGTGCTATGATTTATTTCCTGACTGCCAAAAGAAGGGTTATATTTTTACTGCATATGTGTGTCTGTATTTGCATGCCAATTTGACTACAATACCGTTATTTGTGAGTGTCTTCTTGTGAGTGTCTTATTTGTGAGCGTATTATCTCTTTAACTATTTATGCAGTAAAAGGGAAATTATATGCAGTAAACGGGAAAAGTCTTTTGTTTTAAACACTTGAGACGATAAATTTACTTATTTTGATTTGAATTCATAATCTTATATATAAAGAGAGAAGTTCCGATTCATTCATTGACTGACTCATCAACGCCCAGCCCAAACTCTTAGACCTAGAAAGCTGAAATTTTTAACATACGTTCCTTTTAGGACGCAAACGCTCACTAAGGGCGGATTTTTCGAAATTCAACCCCTAAAGGGGTGAAAAGGGGTTTCACAGTTTGTATGGAAAACCTATATAGATGTACTTTTTAATACGAAACTTTGAAAGACTACTCTAATAAACAAATAAGGAAATAGGTGTTTTATGTTTTTTCAAAATTCTACCCTTAAAGGGGAAAAACGGGGGTTTAAAATTTGTATGGACAAACGATTTTAGATGGACTTTTTATTTCGAAAGTTTGTAAGATTACTCTAATAAATAAATAAGGAAACACGTGTTTCATATTTTTTCAAAATTCAATCCCTAAAGGGGTGAAAAGGGGTTTCGAAATTTTTATAGAGAGACGATATAGATGTACTTTTTAATTTGAAACTTTGTAAGATTACTCCAATAAACAAATAAGAAAACAGGTGTTTCATGTTTTTTCAAAATTCAACCCCTAAAGGGGTGAAACGGGGTTTCAAAATTTGTATGAATGAATGTGCTTTTTATTTCGAAACTTTGTAAGATTACTCTAATAAATAAATAAGGTAACACGTGTATCATATTTTTTCAAAATTCAACCCCTAAAGGGGTGAAAAGGGGTTCCAAAGTTTGTATGGAAAATCGATATAGATGTACTTTTTAATTCGAAACTTTTTTAGATTACTCTTATAAACAAATAATCAAATAGGTGTTTTATGGTTTTTCAAAATTCCGCCCCTAAAGGGGTAATACGGGGGTTTAAAGTTTGTATGGATAAACGATTTTAGATGGACTTTTTATTTCGAAAGTTTGTAAGATTACTCTAATAAATAAATAAGGAAACACGTGTTTCATATTTTTTGAAAATTCAACCCCTAAAGGGGTGAAAATGGGTTTCACAGTTTGTATGGAAAACCTATATAGATGTACTTTTTAATTCGAAACTTTGAAAGACTACTCTAATAAACAAATAAGAAAACAGGTGTTTCATGTTTTTTCAAAATTCAACCCCTAAAGGGGTGAAACAGGGTTTCAAAATTTGTATGAATGAACAATATTAGATGTGCTTTTTATTTCGAAACTTTGTAAGATTACTCTAATAAATAAATAAGGAAACACGTGTATCATATTTTTTTTAAATTCAACCCCTAAAGGGGTGAAAAGGGGTTCCAAAATTTGTATAGAAAATCGATATAGATGTACTTTTTAATTCGAAACTTTTTAAGATTACTCTTATAAACAAATAATCAAATAGGTGTTTTATGGTTTTTCAAAATCCCGCCCCTAATACGGGGGCTTAAAGTTTGTATATATAAACTATTTTAGATGGACTTTTTATTTCGAAAGTTTGTAAGATTACTCTAATAAATAAATAAGGAAACAAGTGTTTCATATTTTTTTTAATTCAACCTCTAAAGGGGTGAAAAAGGGTTTCGATTTTTTTATGAAGAAACGATGTAGATGTAATTTTTAATTCGAAACTTTGTAAGATTACTCTAATAAACAAATAAGAAAACAGGTGATTCATGTTTTTTCAAAATTCAACCCCTAAAGGGGTGAAACGGGGTTTTAAAATTTGTATGAATGAACAATATTAGATGTGCTTTTTATTTCGAAACTTTGTTAGATTACTTTAATAAATAAATAAGGAAACACGTGTATCATATTTTTTCAACATTCAGCCCCTAAAGGGGTGAAAAGGGGTTTCGAATTTTTTATGGAGAAACGATATAGATGTACTTTTTAATTCGAAACTTTGTAAGATTACTCTAATTAACAAATAAGAAAATAGTTGTTTCATGTTTTTTCAAAGTTCAACCCCTAAAGGGGTGAAACGGGGTTTCAAAATTTGTATGAATGAACAATATTAGACGTGCTTTTAATTTCGAATTCCTGTAGGAGTACTCTAATAAAAAAATAACAAAATGCGTTTTTCATGGTTTTTCCAAAATTCAATTCCTAAAGGGGTGGAAAGGAGTTATAAAATTATTATGAAGAAACGTTATTGATGGTCTTTTTAATTCGAAACTTTGTAAGGTTACTCTATTAAACAAATAAGAAAATACGTGTTTATTTTTTTTTTTATTCTACCCCTAAATGGGTGGAACAGGGTTCCACACTTTGTATGAATAAACAACATTAGATGTGCTTTTTATTTCGAAAATTCGAAGGATTACTCTAATAAAAAAGTAAGAAAATACGTCTTTCGTGGTTTTTCAAAATTCAACCCCTAAACGGGTGAAAAGGGGTTATACAATTTGTATGGAGAAACGATACAGATAGACTTTTTAAATCAAAACTTTGTAATATTACTCTCATAATCAAATAAACAAATGGGTCTTTTATGGTTTTTCAAAATTTCGCCCTTAGGGGGGTAAAACGGGGTTTTAAAGTTTATATGGATAAACGATTTTAGATGGACTTTTTATTTCGAAACTTTGTAAGGTTACTCTAATAAATAAATAAGGAAACACGTGTTTCATTTTTTTTCAAAATTCCACAACTAAAGGGGTGAAAAGGGGTTTCGAAATTTGTATGGAAAACGATATAGATATACTTTTTAATTCGAAACTTTGTAAGATTACTCGAATAAACAAATAAGCAAATATGTCTTTTGTGTTTTTTCAAAATTCAACCCCTAAAGGGGTGAAACTGGGTTTCAAAATTTGTATGAAAAAACGATATTAGATGAACTTTGTAGGATTACTTTAAAAACCATCTAAGCAAATAATATGTGTTTCGTATTTTTTTGAAATTTCACCCCTAAAGGCGTAAAAAGGGGTGTTTAAGTTTGTATGGAGAAACGATATTAGATGGACTTTTTATTTTGAAACTTTGTAGGATAACTCTAATAAACAAATAATTAAATACGTCTTACGCGTTTTTTCACAATTCAACCCCTAAAGGCGTGAAAAGGGGTTTAAAATTTGTATGGACAAACGATATTAGATGGAAATTGTATGCTCTAATAAACATTTAGGCAAATACGTATTTAGCATTTTTTTAATTCAACCCCTAATGTGGCGAAAAGGGGTTTAAATGATAATAAACAAATAAGCAAATGCATGTTTCATATTTTTCTAAAATCTACCACTTAGGGGGTGAGAAGGGGTAAATAACCCTAAAAATCAAAATAGAAGTCGCGCGCGACGGTTCCCGGACGTGAGAAGGCGCTAGAACCTCATTATAAATTCATCATTTGTCTCGATAACATGCGTAGCGCAAGCACCGCGATCGTCACATCTTCACGCCTTAATTACTTAGTTGATCATCATGAAGTACATATTGACAGGAGTACCTACAGAGAAGGACGTTAGATACCTTTATATATTACACGCAAAAACTTACCACTTGACTGGGAAAAAGGGATCTATCTTAACCCAAATTTAACGCGTGCGAAGCCGCGGGCAACAGCTAGTTGTTGATAATATGACAAATAAACATGACCTAATGATTTAAATTATTTTTTTAATGTAAAATACTACTTTTTGTGACTTAAATATAAAAGTTAGGCATATGCTGTCGCTGACTTTTTTGTAGGCATTATCAAGCTCTACAACTTTTCTCTAGAACTTTATTATGTATCCATCATGGTTAAGGCAGCGTTAGTTAGAAACGTTTTCGTTCGACCGCTTATTCTCCGACTTACTTTGCAAATACGACTACCACGAAAAAGTCTTTACATTTTCGGATTAATATATAATCTATGACACTCACAAATAACGTGGCTTTCTATTGGTAAAAGAATTTTCAAAATCGGTTCAGTAGATCTAGAGATTACTACCTACAACGTCACAAACTTTACCTCTTTTTAATATTTGCTAATTACAACAAGGTAGTAATTGCGTTTTATTTTATTTTACAGGAGATCAAAAACTGTGTACTGAAAAACATTCTTATACGTATATTAGGTAGCCCTATTAGTAAAAAATCTTACTAGTAGATATAACGTTAGTGTTTTATTTGCGCTAGCTGAAAATTTCTTCATATTTTTGAATATTATAAAGTGTCTATGAGTCTCTTTCAATATGCCTGATTGCCTTGCAAATACTTGCGTCAACAGTAGGGCGGTGTCGACCACAGCGGGCGAACCCATCATCCCAGGCTGGTATAATGATATGTGATCATTCTTTCAGCCGTGGGATGAACGTAGATGACATAGAAACAAGACAATCTACCGCAAGCTCCGCCAACAAGCCCGTTAGAGGCCAACACCTTACGGCGAGGCACCGGGAAAGGTAACCAGCGGGCAGCATCGACCCTAACAACCATATTTGGTAGGATATCTCCGTCTAGAGTTAACCTTCAGGATACCTCCGTCCTCGTGGCTGTTTTCAAAAGAAACAATAAATTAGATATAAATAAGTATATGCCCATTCCACTACTGAGTACACTCTCTAAAATTATTGAAAATGTTGTTAAAAATAGGATTGTAGAATATCTGGATAACACAAGCAAACATAAAAGCAAAACAAAAGCAAACACAAAGAATTAAAAAAACACGACTGCCGTTACAAATAGGGGACTACTTTATTTATAATAGTTTTTGTACAGTTGTTTATATAAAATATTTGTGGTTTATGTATTTATCCATATAGATACATATATATTTTCGGAATGTATTTTTTTTTGAGTTAATTTATTGACATTTGGAGATTTAGATAACTATTTACTTGATATTTGGACAATTACGGTACCATATGACACTCGGTATGACATTACGATTCTAACAATACTACAGTATTAAATCGGTTGAGAAGTAATGGTGAAATAAAGAAACGGATAACACACATAGATGAACCCTGAACATTGCAAAATATAAAAAGCAATTATTTTGCGCGATGAGCACGTTGAAAGTATTTTGAGACCTCAATCTGTGTATGTTGATACCCACCTACCAGTTTTAGCATGATATATCCAAACCAGGGGCGGATCTATATAAGAGCTTTTGGGTTGCAGCCCAGGGCCCCGTGGATATAAAGGGCCCCAGCATCCATTGAAAACAATGAACAATATTGTGAACCGAGTTCCTACAGAGGCTAGTGCCTTGTCAATAGGTGACTAGTAATGAATGTTTGTTTAAATTTTACTTATATTAACTAGCTTTACAATTAATATCAATTAAGCTACTAATTAAGATATTATTACAATTAGTATTAATGTTGTTTAGTTTAATGTTGTTTAGTAGCAATAGCATTAGTATTAATGTTGTTTAGTAGCAACGTTGTCTTACACTAATCGATTTGTCTATTTTTAGTGAAAAGTTAAATGTCTTACAGTTGTGTTTGTGTGTCTGTCATATTAAACAAATAAAATATTATATTTTCCTCTTTCTTTCCTATATTGTGTACCTAGTGACCTAGACATAATTATCAAAAAAAGATTTTTGACAAAATGGCAATTAGTTGATTAATTAGGCAGGCTCCCAAGTAATAGTTAGCCCAGGGCCCCACAAACGCACGGTCCGCCCCTGCTCCGGACGGAGATATCCTGCCAAAACTGGTTGTTAGATGGCGAGGATGCCCGCTGGGTTCCTTTCCCGGTGCCTCGCCGTAAGGCTTTGGTCTCTAACGGGTTGCTGGTGAACTAGAGAGTCTTGTTCCCAAGTCTTCTACGCTCATCCCACGGCTGAAAGAACGATTATATATCGTTATACCAGACTAGGGTGATGGGTTCGCCCGTTGTAGTCGTCACCGCCCTACTACCCACCTAGTATATCGATAGTAGACTGATGATTTGCGACGATCACAGCTCCTCTTTCCTCGGATAAATTCGTGGCTCCTCGTATCTTCCAGCGAATTCCAATCAGCGGGGTAATGTAAGTAACGACGGCTGCTCCATATCTTCCAACAAAGAAATAAAATTCATATTATATTGGATTTTCACCCGATTTGAGTAAAAAAAGCGTCCAAATTTCATTTAAACTCATTGAAATGTTTAAAAATAAAAGTTTTTACGATCTCTAATATGTATTACTTTAAATGGAAACAAAAACAAAGAAGTGGAAATGGTAACAAAATGCAAAAAAAAAACATTTAATTAAATACGATAATATTAAAAACACATTTTTTAAATAGGTTTTATTAAAATGCTCTGTTCCGAGCCAACCCTGGGTGCAGCAGCTATGTCATAGTGGAACTTAGAACAGGCTATCATAATGAATGTTATACAAAATTTCGTGTTTATGCTGTTGACCGTTGAGGAGTCCCCTCGTTGGAATCCATCCCTGGGTGCCGCAGTCCTGTCTTGGCGACACTTGGGACGGGCTCTCGTAATTGATTGCATATATAAAATTTCGTGTCTGTTCTGTTGACCGTTAAGGAGTCTCTCATCGGTAGCCAACCCTGGGTACAACAGCCATGTCATGGTGAAACTTAGAACGGGCTATCATAACTGAATGTGTAGGTATACAAAATTTTGCCGATCCTGGCAACACAAAATCGTAGGGAGCCGATCCTGGATGTAGATGATTCTACATGGTGAGCATGACCTGATGGTCATGCTCACCATTAAAATGCATTGTCATCGGAACTGAACCATCAGGTAAAATTTCAACTTCATAGAATAAGAGGAAGTGGTTCTAATTTAGCTTGCAAGATTTGACCTAAACAAACTTACTGGAAAACATTGCATAGGTAAATAAAAGCTTGTAATACAATCTACTAAAATCTGTAATGTACTGAATGTACTGAAATCTAACTGAATGTCCTAAAATCTGTACTAAACTGTAACTAATCTGTACTCAACTGTACTAACTGAATCTGCTAAACTATAACCTCTATCCGATCACAGAGGCTGAACTTAGTGCGTGTTTTAAATCATTAAAATCCAAGTCGGTTACTGACATATGGGGCCACTCCATGAAATTCATAGAATAGAATAGAATAGAATAGAATAAATTTATTGTGCTATAAAAACATAACTTAATGAATATTACGCTGGTTTTATAAAAAAGACATTTTATGCACAAATGGCGGACTTATCGCTATAGCGATATCTTACAGTCAACCATTAATCAAGGATATATCGCCAATAATTACGCCCATCCTATAACCGATTTTAAATAAATGCCTAAAGCAAGGCATTTTTCCCACTGCTATGAAAACAGCAAAGGTTTTACCGATATTTAAAAAAGGCAGTAAAACAGATATAAATAACTTTCGCCCTATATCTTTGTTGCCGTGTTTCTCAAAGGTCTTTGAGAAAATTATATTTAATAGAATAAATACTTTTTTAGATACTTTTAATGTTATTATAAGAAATCAATTCGGCTTCAGAAAGCATAAGTCGACCACTATGGCAATTAGCGAGATAGTAAAGCAAATTTTAGAATCACTTGACACATCTCAAAACCCCATAACCGTTTTTTGCGATCTATCGAAGGCCTTCGACTGTGTGAATCACCAGATTCTTCTAGATAAACTAGAGAGGTATGGTATCCGCGGTAGAGCTCATAGCCTGATTGAATCATATGTAAATAGGAGATACCAAATTGTGGAAATAAATAATGCTAAGTCATTGCCAAAATTAATTGCACGCGGGGTACCTCAGGGCTCTATACTTGGACCACTACTATTTATTATTTTTATTTTTGATATCGATAAGACAATTACGCCGCCAGTAAAGACGCTTCTATACGCCGATGACACCTTGATAATCCTTTCTAATCGCCGTTGATAATCCTTTTCTAAATAAACAATACCTTCCTAAAAACTCTTAATCCGAATCACATTTAAAAAACTGTACTACTGTCACCATCTTCAAATTTTCAAAAACTCAGATGTTCCTTTAATATCGGAAATAGATAGATATAACAAGACGGCAAGGTCCGGTGAATATGGAGGATGTTGCAGTACTTCAAAGCCAGCTTCTCCAATCTGTCATTGGAGAAGCATGTCCGGTGAATATAGAGGATGTTGCAGTACTTCAAAACCTGCCTCTCCAATCTGTCTTTGGAAAAGCAGGTTCGGTGAATATGGAGGATGTTGCAGTACTTCAAAGCCAGCTTCTCCAATCTGTCATTGGAGAAGCATGTCCGGTGAATATAGAGGATGTTGCAGTACTTCAAAACCTGCCTCTCCAATCTGTCTTTGGAAAAGCAGGTTCGGTGAATATGGAGGATGTTGCAGTACTTCAAAGCCAGCTTCTCCAATCTGTCATTGGAGAAGCATGTCCGGTGAATATAGAGGATGTTGCAGTACTTCAAAACCTGCCTCTCCAATCTGTCTTTGGAAAAGCAGGTTCGGTGAATATGGAGGATGTTGCAGTACTTCAAAGCCAGCTTCTCCAATCTGTCATTGGAGAAGCATGTCCGGTGAATATAGAGGATGTTGCAGTACTTCAAAACCTGCCTCTCCAATCTGTCTTTGGAAAAGCAGGTTCGGTGAATATGGAGGATGTTGCAGTACTTCAAAGCCAGCTTCTCCAATCTGTCATTGGAGAAGCATGTCCGGTGAATATAGAGGATGTTGCAGTACTTCAAAACCTGCCTCTCCAATCTGTCTTTGGAAAAGCAGGTTCGGTGAATATGGAGGATGTTGCAGTACTTCAAAGCCAGCTTCTCCAACCTGTCATTAGCGAAGCAGGTCCTGTGAATATGGAGGATGTTGGAGTACTGAAGTAGGTACCCAAGTACTGAAGTACTCCAATGACAGATTGGAGAAGCAGGTCCGGTGAATATGGATCCGGTAGTTCCGGTAATTCTATACCTGCAACAACACAATTTCAAAGGACAACTCAATACAGAAGCATAACATTTTATAACAGGTTACCAGAGGAATTTAAAAATATTAAAACATATGCACTATTTAAAAAACTTACCAAGGAATTTTTATTGCAAAAATGTCTATATGGCACGGACTTTTAAAATTTTATATTCACAATCGACTACTTCTTTATTTTATTAATTTTATTTTATTTTTAACTTCCATTTTAATCCTATTCTGAACACTTTATTTTATAGACAATTTACTTACTGATTATGTAACATGATTTAGGAATTATTGCTTGTATTTTTATATTTTTACTCTGATTATTATTTGATTCTTTCCAAATTGGACTCCTTGATTATTATTATTATTATTGATTTATTTATTTGCGAGATCATTCAATGGATTTGCCTTTCTATTATTTTAAATTTTTTTAATTTTTTGGATTTGGTATTGCTATTTTCGATATTTCTTAATGCTCTTTTTAATATTTAGACAATGTAATGGTTGATTTTGTATAGTTTATTGACTTTCAGATTTCTAACGTGATTAAATTTTATTTTTGCCAGATATGTTTAAAATATGAATAGGTATTTAAAAAAATGTATTTATTAATTGTAAGTTTTATACCCTCTCCGGGTTTTTTTTGAATAAATAAACTTTGAACTTTGATCTTTGAACTATGGAGGACGTTGCAAAAGCCAGCTTCTCCAATCTGTCATTGGCTTTGAAGTACTGCAACATCCTCCATATTCACCGGACCTTGCCCCTTGTGATTTCTATCTATTTTCGATATTAAAATAACATCTGAAATTTCGAAGGGGGAGTGAATAGCTTGTAAGGTGAACGCTCACATGTGGCAAGACAGCTGTCCTACACCGACAACAGCCGTCGTTAGTCCGGAATCCACTGCTCACCCCCCAGAAGTGTAAAAAATAGTATTATGATAGGCCGACTCCGGTCGGTGAATTCCATGGCAGCTCCGTTTGTATTTTATTTATAAGAGCTTCCTTCCATTTTGCTGGGAAGACACCTCGAGAGAGAAAGAAGACCGAAAAATTAGGCATAGAAGACGTGTGGGCTGGACAGCACAGTTCCATATGAACACTGGCGGTAATTATTCACTTCCAGAGAGAGAATCTCACTCCAGAGAGAGAGAGAGAGAGAGAGAGAGAGAGAGAGGGGGAGAGAGAAAATATATACGGATATCCCTGTTATTGCACATACCTGCCATTCATGACATTCTTTGGTCTGATCATGAAAAAGGGTATGCACAGAGTGGTAACTATCACCGTCCACATGTATAAAATATAAAATTTTGAATGAAACTTGACAACACTGTACTCGTTCGATAATACATTTATCAAAAATCTAGCAAAAATCACCAACGCAATAAAATAAAACATATTTATCCACATTTTAGAGCCGAATCAATGTATTTACTTCGCGACTTGTTACGCGCGTTTGAACATCATATCACTATCGCGTCACTAAGAGAAGCTGGTTGGAGAATAAAATTTGCATGCTAATAAATGGGTATTTGTTATTTTTTGTCTGCGGCTTTGACATTGATTTATGGGAATATTTTTCTCAATTACATAACATAAACATAAAACAATCACTTTTCTCGTTGTTGTTTTCATAAATAGGTATGCATCAGGCTATCCCTGGATCTAGGGTTGTCAACTACAACGGGCGAATCCGTCACCTCAGGAAGTTTTAACGATTAGTCATTGTATTTCCCTGGAGTGAGCGCAGAAGACTTGGACAAAACAGTCCACCGTCAAGCTCCGCCACATGCCCGTAAGAGGCCAACGCTCTAACCGCGAGATAGCAAGGAGTGTTACCCAGCGGGCTTACACTCACGCCCTTACTTCCAATTGTGACCAGATTACTCCAGTCTCTCGATTGGTTACGAGTTCGAGGTCGCTTGCGCGGTCCTCTCCCTTACGAAGCGGTGAAACGGTGTATACCAAATCTATCGCGGACCACGCCATCCTTTGCCAGGCTGATCACCGAGGATCGGGTAGCCGATGGTCGTTTCAAGAGCGATCGCCGTAAGGTCAGCAACCACCTTCGCTCTGTAGGAAACAGTACTGCTTCCAGACTCCCCCGACTGTTATTCAGAGTGCGCAATCGATTGGCATACGCCGTACGGTGCGCAGACCATCCAGGCGCAGAAGGTTGATTTCTGGGGGAAACTAGCCCTAAGGCCAGAGACCTACCCGGGCTCGCACTTCATGCGTGAATGCCGCCGGATGGGTGTTGACCCGCGAGTGTGACCTGAACAGAATGAGTCTTCGTGGCCAACTCAGCAAGGGCCCATTAGCTCCCTGGATCTATAGGTTACATATATCACTAAGAAACCTGTCCACAAATGCATAAAAAATTAAACGTGCGCAAGGGAGCTGGAAGTGAATAATTACCGCCAGTGTTCATATGGAACTGTGCTGTCCAGCCCACACGTCTTCTATGCCTAATTTTTCGGTCTTCTTTCTCTCTCGAGGTATCTTCCCAGCAAAATGGAAGGAAGCTCTTATAAATAAAATACAAACGTGGAATTCACCGACCGGAGTCGGCCCATCATAATACTATTTTTTACACTTCTGGGGGGTGAGCAGTGGATTCCGGACTAACAACGGCTGTTGTAGGTGTAGGACAGCTGTCTTGCCACATGTGAGCCTTCACCTTACTATCCATTCACTCCCCCTTCGAAATTTCAGATGTTATTTTAATATCGAAAATAGAAACCACAAGAGGCAAGGTCCGGTGAATGATGTTGCAGTACGTCAAAGCCAGAAGCTCCAGCTTCTCCAATGACAGATTGGAGAAACTGGCTTTTGCAACGTCCTCCATAGTTCAAAGTTCAAAGTTCAAAGTTTATTTATTTAAAAAAAAACCGGCGAGGGTATAGAACTTACAATTAATAAATACATTTTTTTAAATACCTATTCATATTTTAAACATATCATATATCTGGCAAAAATAAAATTAAATCACGTTAGAAATCTGAAAGTCAATAAACTATACATAATCAACCATTACATTGTCTAAATATTAAAAAGAGCATTAAGAAATATCAAAAATAGCAATACCAAATCCAAAAAATAAACAATAATAGAAAGGCAAATCCATTGAATGATCTCGCAAATAAATAAATCAATAATAATAATAATAATCAAGGAGTCCAATTTGGAAAGAATCAAATAATAATCAGAGTAAAATTATAAAAATACAAGCAATAATTCCTAAATCATGTTACTTAATCAGTAAGTAAATTGTCTATAAAATAAAGTGTTCAGAATAGGATTAAAATGGAAAATTAAAAAAAATAAAAATAAATAAAATAAAGAAGTAGTCGATTGTGAATATAAAATTTTAAAAGTCCGTGCCATATAGACATTTTTGCAATAAAAATTCCTTTGTAAGTTTTTTAAATAGTGCATATGTTTTAATATTTTTAAATTCCTCTGGTAACCTGTTATAAAATGTTATGCTTCTGTATTGAGTTGTCCTTTGAAATTGTGATGTTGCAGGTATAGAATTACCGGAACTACCGGATCCATATTCACCGGACCTGCTTCTCCAATCTGTCATTGGAGTACTTCAGTACTTGGGTACTTTAGTACTCCAACATCCTCCATATTCACAGGACCTGCTTCTCCAAAGACAGATTGGAGAGGCTGGTTTTGAAGTACTGCAACATCCTCTATATTCATCGGACCTTGCCGTCTTGTTATATCTATCTATTTCCGATATTAAAGGAACATCTGAGTTTTTGAAAATTTTGAAGATGGTGACGGTAGTACAGATTTTTAAATGTGATTGGGATTAAGAGTTTTTAGGAAGGTATTGTTTATTTAGAAAAGGATTATCAACTATATAAACCTAAAAGTTGACTGTGTTGTTGACTTCATCATACTTACTCCCACTTTTGATTGAACGCCGCCGTATAAAATTCGCTGGCGCCGAGAAAAGTGAAACAGGTGATCTGCACACTATTCAGTATTGGTATTATGTAAATACATGATTCGTAATATGACAAGATAGGAAAATATTTTTAAAAAGGGAAAAATGGCCGTGTAATCAATAACACCCCACTCTACGGCAGTGACTTACCCGTTCCAAAGTAATTCTTTTGCTGATGCAATTACTTTGGAACGGGTTAAAAACGTAATAAAAAATGCTCAGTGTATTTTATCAATGATGATGAAATACACTGAGCATTTTTTTTATTACGGCTTTATACAGTATAATAATGTTTTAATCGTAATTTTTGAATTACAAGGAATTTTGTTGAAACTCCATTACTCGATTATATGTATCAATATTTTCCTTACGGTTAATACGGAAAGAACAGCATACTGTAGTTTCAACATGATTCATGTGTCCGACTATAACCGTACTACATGCTTTCATGTTAAAAACTAGATCCCAAAGTCGCGACGTAGTGAAATAACATTATGTTTTAACATTACGACACGGTAACAACCGTCACGCCATCACCGTTACGCATCATGTTAATTAATACGTATGGACCACAGTCCGAGTTATATGCGTAGGTAATCCTTATTGAACGTGCGTTATATTTTTCTCAGAGTAGTATGGCGAAATAACTAAAGGTAGTACTAGCACTCCAGTTGCCATCGCCACCTTAAAGGCGCCATTTTTAGGACAGCAGTCCAGCAGTATGCCTGTTCCTCGTGCTTTCAGGGAAGAACCATATCTTTGACTGCAAGCCGCGTTTGATCTTGATACATCTCAGTGATATTTTTAAGGGTAGGTATCAAGGCGTACAGACAAAACCCGTTGAGATAGGGGGACTTTGTCTGTAGGTCAGTTTGTCTGTAGGAAAGAGGAGAATTTTGCCTTTCTCCTAAGATAAGAGGAGGGAAGGGAGAGGGGGGAGAGAGAGAGGATGGGATGATGGAGGGGGGATTGGGTTGATAGAGGGGAACGGTGGGAGGAGGGAGGGGGTGTAGAGATGGTGGATGGAGGGGTATAGGGGGGTGGAGGTGTTTGCGGGGGAGTGGTTGTGGGGGGGGGGGGGGGGGTAGAGGATTTGGGGGGTGTTTAGGAGGTTTACCGCGCGAAGGGGAGAGTTGTTTGCTTACCGGAGAAGTCTTAGGGTGACCCAACCAATTTTTTATTGGATGTACAGGTAATATTCGCGCTATTTTCAGATAGATTAATAGATGGCATTCTACCTCACCGATTATTTCTTTAATCTATTCAGCCAATGCGATAGATTGCACTAATAATACTACTACTAATAATAATAATTAAACGCTTTATTTGCTTAATCAAAAAGCCGAGCTTAATACCTAAAATCAATATCTAACAGCTAACCTAGTGGAACAACAAGTTATGCGGTAAAAACAAGATAAAATAATAAATGAAATTTATAAACATTTAAATTCGGAAGAAAAATAAAACGATAAATTTAAGAAGAAACAAACAATAAACCTATAAGGACGCAGGAGACGCAATTTTAAGGAAAAAATAGGGAAAAGTTTATTAGCGTGCCTTCAAATGTTATATGAGACTGCGCTTAAAGCAAAAACAAACTCGGTGCTATCCTTATACGTGCGGGTAAAGCATTCCAGAGACGGGCTCCACGTGCGGAGAAGGAGCGCGAGAAGAAATCACTACTATGACCAGGGATAGCGAGCAGTAGGTTGTCTTCAGATCTCAGAGGGCGCCCGTGAGAATATAAAGGTTTAAACCTACTTATAAGATAGTTCGAAACGGCCCCCTTCAGGATTTTGAAGAGCAAACCTAGGACTCTCGTATCTCTCCTTTCTCGGGTCGTCAGCCAGTGAAGTCTCCTTCTCCGTAATATTGTCAAACTTTCTAAGGTCATAATTGAATGCTGACATTTTGCAGCCTTTCTACCCTAGTGGCTAGATCCAATAATCTAAGGCTACTATTGTTATTATCCACTGAATTATTAAGTTGTTATAATCAATCAATCCCTTATATAAGACCAATAATTATCAATGTTATTATAGATAGCCAAAGCGTACTATGACGTTGACCAATCTAATGTCATAATAATATAGTTATGGTAGTAAATGTCGATATACAATATCAATTTAGTTTTTTTTTTACAATCGCATGTTTCTTTTACATACATATATTTCCATTGTTTCCGTCCGTCTATTATCTTTCGTGCGATGAAACTTGTGAATATGAATGCCGATGACGTTCTAGACATTGAACGTATGGATCAGAATCAAAAGATAACCGCAAGAAACAATAAATCCCTGAACACTACAAAATCTGTGGCATTTAGGCAGAACTACGTAAGTCGTTTTGTGGCCAAAATGAGTTATAATGACCATTTAACAGCGTTTTTTTTACTCTTTCTTCAGGCAAAACTACATAACTCGAAGCACAATATAAAAGAAGTTATAGCACCTACTGTCTCACCAGTTATATATTGTTGAGATGAGCAAAACTACATATGTGCAACTACTGTACTTTTTCTCAACTATTGATAGGTGGTCATAGTAGCAAGTTAATTATCTTTTTATTGATAAATATTATTTTAAAATTACACATATAGTTTAAGAGAGCACACATCTTTTATTGCATGTGCCAATTTTAGTCATCTATACTAATATTATAAAGAGGTAAAGTTTGTGATGTTGTAGGAAGTAATCTCTGGATCTACTGAACCGATTTTGAAAATTCTTTTACCAATAGAAAGCCACGTTATTTGTGAGTGGCAAAGGCTATATATTAATCCGGAAAATTAAAAGACTTTTTCGTGGTAGTCGGATTTGCAATGTAAGTCGGAGAATAAGCGGTCGAACGAAAACGTTTCTATGTAACTAACGCTGCCTTAACGATGAGAAATATATGATTAAGTTCTAGAGAAAAGTTGTAGAGCTTGATAATTGCCATGTGGTGCGAATTGGTGACAGGTGGTTGCCAGGTAATCCTAGGTGGTTTCAAGGTGGTGCCAGGCGATACCAAGTGGTGCCAGGTTGTTCCAGGTGGTGCCAGGAGGTTTCCAAGCAATGACAGGTGGTTGCCAGGTAATCCTAGGTGGTTTCCAGGCGGTGCCAGGTGGTGCCAGGTTGTGTCATAAGGTGCCAGGTGGTTGCCAGGTAATCCTAGGTGGTTTTCAGGCGGTGCCAGGCAGTGCCAGGTGGTGCCAGGTTATGCCATGTGGTTGCCAGGTGGTTTCCAGGCAGTGCCGGGTGGTGCCAGGTTGTGCCAGGTGGTTGCCAAATGGTACTAAGATGTTGCCAGTTTGTGCCAGGTGGTTGCCAGGAAATCCTAAGTGGTTTCTATTCTTGATCCATCCTTGATCCAATCTGGTACCAGCATTCTGGAGCTGTTACCTGCATCCTGGACCCAGTCTGGTACCAGCATCTTGAAGCATAGATCTGACCAGACATGTAGACCTGAATTCAGGATGCTGACACTAATTTTGCTCCATGATTATGGTACCTGTGTGGCTCTAGGATGCTAGTACCAGACTGGCTCTTGGTACCGGAATCCTGGTATTATCCTGATACCAGCATCCTTGAGCCGGCCTTGTAGCAGCATCCTAGCGCCAACATTGTCATAGCAACAGCATCAGAGCAGACTATCGCCAGCATCCCGGTGTCATTGTGGTACCGCCATCCTGTTACCTGCATTTTACCAACATCCTGATGGCTAACTTATACCCCCATCCTGGTGTCAGCCCGATGCCGGCATCCTAGTGTTAGCATGGTACCGGAATCCTGGAGGTAGCCTGATGCCAGCATACAGGTGTCAGCCTGGTGTCAGCATCCTAATGACAGCATCCTAATGACAGCCGGGAATCCCTTTTGTGACTCCCAATAGCCCCCCCCCCCTTCGCCTTTCTCCCCCCCCCCCCCCCCCCCCCTTCACGTAACTGGCCGAATTTGACCAGTTACATTTTTACTTTCATTTGTATGAAAGAAAATTACTGATGGTTTTAAGGTTTAATAATACTTTATTCATTTCATTTTTGTACATTTAGCCACATTGTTATCAATGTTATAAGTAACTCGGAAAAATTGAACAGCGAAATGCAGCTAATGCTCATTGCCCACCTAACTAGGACTAAACTGTCCCGTATCTAGGCGGGTCAGAGTAATTAAAATAAGTAATACAACTTATGTAACAATTAGCCTAATTAACGTGAAAAAACTTTTTAGTTTTATAATAGATGAATGTACTTAATTATTTATTTTTTTATTATTTTAAGATTGAATAACATATAATTATAAATAAATAACATTATAATACAAATCAAAACACTAAATTTGTAATAATACATTGTAGGTAATACAATATGGCAAGTACACATATACGTAAATACGATGTCAATAAATAATAAATGATATATGGTATAAACATATTATAATTTAATAAAATATATAAATACAATTATAAAATCACTGCTAAAAAATATGAACTATTATAAATAAAGATATGATATGATATACTAAATATATACATAATAATTTATATAAATATACAATATTATTTTTAAATTAGCCGTTATACATACGCTTTACAAAACAAGTTTTCAGATTTAAACCTTCCTAATTTAAATAACCATTCATTAATATTGTCTTTAAACTCTTGATTGTTCTTTAAGTGTTTCCATTTTTCCTCTATGCCATTATATAATTTGGGACCAATGAAAAAAGCTTGTCGTTGCGCAAATGTTGTTTGCACTCGAGGAATAAGAAAATTTTGTTTCCGTGAACTCCGAGTATTGCAGTTTTGCTGACTTTGATCATGTCTATCTTTGTGTTTATGAAAAAATATTATCACATATTTAATAAATAATTGCTTGACGTCCAGAACTTTAGACTCGTTGAAAAGACGCTCTGACGGGTAGTCATTAGGTTTCCTATAAATAATCCGTAACAACAGTTTTTGCGTCTTTATTAGTGGATCCAAGGTCTGTTTCGTGCAAGCACCCCACCCTACAATCCCATAAATCATAAGACTTTGGCATAGAGCTATGTATGTAGGTGATTTTAATTGTTTTCCGAGATAGTACATTGCGCAGTTCACGAAAAACGTATATTAGTTTCCGTAATCGATCAGAGAGTTGAATTATGTGGCTAGACCAATTCAGCTTAGAATCCACATTTATTCCAAGATGTTTTATTTTATCTACAACACTTAGTCGTTCACATGAGCATGTGCAGTCTTTAAGGCAATTGTGAGAGTGGATTTTTAAGAAGCTGGAGATATGAACTGATCTTAGGCTAAAGTTCATTACTTTGGTTTTCGACGAGTTAATTGTTAAAATATGTTTATTTAGCCACTCACTAACGGTATCCAGAGTATTTTGTAATTTAAGTGTGACTTCTGCCGAATTAGTCGCTTCCGTTAACAAGACCGTATCGTCTGCGAATGAGATGACTTTCGCATTACGTTGTAGTTCACATAATTCATTAATATATATTAAAAACAGGAGTGGCCCAAGCACATTTCCTTGTGGAACGCCATATCTTATATTTAGTTTATCACTGATCTGTCCATTTATTACTGTTACCTGAGATCTGTCATCTAAGTAACTTCTAAATCATTCCATGAATACCCCTTTAACTCCAAAGCTCTCCAGTTTTTTACAGAGAATCGGGTGAGACACCGTGTCAAATGCTTTTGACAGGTCGAGGAACGCTGCCATGACTTCTCACCCGTTATCAATATTTACTGATATATTATATTGGGTAACAGCGTTAATTGCATCTTGCGTTCCTCGAACTTCTCTGAAGCCGAATTGGTTAGTTGAAAGGAGCCTCTCATCCTCGACGTGTTTGATAAGCCTCTTTTTTACATTTTTTCAATTACTTTTGAAATTATACTTTGTAGAGATATCGGTCGATAGTTTCCAATATCTTCTTTGTTTCCATTCTTAAATATTGGTATAACCTTTGAAGTCTTAGGTGACTGGGGAAAGGTGGCCAATTTGAAACTTATATTCACTAAGTATGCGAGAGGTTCGGAAATAAACTCAGCTACAAGTTTGAAGTGATTTGTGCGTATACCATCTAACCCGGGTGAATCAGCTTTCAGATTTTTTATGGTGTTTGCAATTTCCGATGTGTTAACAAGACCCAGCGCAAACTGCTTTTTAGTTTTAGGAAAGGTATTTATTTGGTTAGTCAAAGCAGATTCAGTATAAGTATTTCATATCCACTAAAATGGAGTTTGCAAGTTTTTGTCTAACAGACACAAAATATTCGTTGGCATAGTTGGTTAGTTCTCGAAGATCCTTGTCCACGCTTTTTATTTTATTGCCAACCTTTAGTACCTTGATTGAGGGTTTATTTTCGGCCAGAGGGACGGCCCTGTCGTCCAAAGTGTTTGGATCGTGCACCCGGCGGTGCGAACGGTGCTTGTGGCGGAGGGGAGAGTGTTCCTGGACTGGGACTCGTGTAGAGTGCGTGATTACATCGGGGCGGTAAGGTGTTTCCGCTGCCACAATTTCGGGCACACCCAGGCGAAGTGCTCGCAGGAGGTAGTCTGCGGACATTGCGCCGGCAAGGGACACGAGAGGTCGGCTTGCCCTGCTAAGGAGGCACCCCCCAAGTGTGCCACATGCTCGGGTCTGCGAAAGGAAGCAGCTCACTTGACGGGCTCGTCGGGCTGTCCGGCCTATCAGCGCGCGGTGGACAGGGAGATAGCCACCACGAACTATGGCGGGGCATAGTCCCGAACTAATGATAAGTTGCGCGCAACTGAATCTGCAGAGAAGCAGGGCTGTAACGGCCGAATTCGGTCGCTCGCTTGAGACGATTGCAGGAGCAGTTCACGTTCCTCGGTAAAACCCGGGGTATAGACGGGCGGTGCGTTGTGCTCGAGAAGGGGCACCGACCCATGGCAGGGATCGCGGTGAGTTCGTCTCTCCCGCCTCCCCTGTTCCTGGATCGGCTCTCCAGTGAGCACCTCGCCTGCGCGTCCATAGTTATCAACGATGTGGACTGCTACTTCATCAGCGTCTACTTCCAGTTTGGCGAGGCTGTGGACGCCTACATTGCTGAACTCGCCGCGGCCCTTGACGCTCTTCGGGGTCGGCCGGTAGTGGTAGCGGGCGATTTCAATGCCCGCTCCCCGTCCTGGCACGACGACGGCAACCTGGACCGCCTGGACAGGGTCGCGAAGGGAAGAGCCGAGGCTGTCGAGGAGCTGATAGCGACCTATGGGTTGCATATTGTCAACTCCCCCGGGCAGCCCCGGACCTTCTGTGGCCCCGGCGGGTCCAGCAATGTGGATTTGACGCTGTGCTCCCCTGGATTCGCCCGGGGATGATGAACTGGACCGTCCACGAATCGTCGTCTTCCTCAGACCATAGACTAGTGACCTTTGACATTGGCCGCCGTGTGAATCCCCCGTCCCCCTCGGAATGGGCGTACCGCACCTCGGATGTGGACTGGGACCGTTTTGGGGAGTCGCTCTGTGAGAGGCTCTCCCGGTTCCCGTCCCCTCACTCCAATTCGGCCGAGGCACTTAGTGTTGCACTTCATGAGGCAGTTGCCTCGGCCTGCGAGTCGGTCCTCGTTCGGAGGAGGCCCTTCGGAGGCTTTACGGCCCCGTGGTGGTCTCCGGAAATATCCGACCTTCGCAGGTGCTTCCGGCAAGCGTACCGCCGCATGGGGGAAGCCCGCAGGGGTTCTGTTCCCCCTGAGCGTGTGGAGGTACTTCGGGAATCCCTGAGATCAGCCTGGAGCGTCTACCACGCCGCCATTAGGCGTGCCAAGATTGATTCCTGGCGTACATGGGTTAGCGAAGTTGGGAATGCAAACCCATGGGACATGAAGAACGTCATCGAAAAAGGTGCCAAGCGGGGTGGGAACTACCTCTCTAGCATTGTCGAGGGTACTTCCGCCCCGCTTGACACCGAAGACACTCTTTCAGTTCTCCTCGGTTCTTTGTGTCCATCGGATCGGAATGACAATGACGATCCCCACCACGCGCAGCTGCGGCGGCTTATTGCCGTAGACTCGCGCGTACCTGATCTGACAGAGGTAACAGCGGACGAGGTCAGCACCATCATCGGGTCGCTATCGCGCAGAAAGGCACCGGGGATAGACAACTTTACGTCTGATATAGTGAAGCGGGTGTGGGAATTCGCAAGATGGGAGGTGACTGTCCTGATGCAGAAATGCATTAGGGACGGTCATTTCCCATTATGCTGGAAGGCTGGCCTCCTGCGGGTGATTCCCAAAGGTAACGACAAGCCGCGCTCGGATCCGAAAGCGTACAGGCCCATCACGCTCCTTCCCATAATGGCTAAGGTGCTCGAAGTGCTTGTGCGCGAACGGCTGGAGAGGACTCTGTCTCCCCAGAACGAGCGTCAGTTTGGCTTTACCCGAAGGAAAAGCACGGAGGACGCCATCCTGTTTGCGAAGAACTGGGTCCGCAACTACGACGGCCGCTACGTGGTAGGCGTATTTTTGGATATCTCCGGTGCATTCGACAACGCGTGGTGGCCGATGCTTATATGCAAGCTTCGCGCCCGCCTGTGCCCGAACAATTTGTTGAAAGTAGTGAGGAGCTATTTTTCAGACAGATCTGTCACTCTGAGGTACGGCCCGACCAGCGTCACCAAAACCCCGACTATGGGCTGTCCACAGGGGTCAGTGTTGGGTCCTAGCCTTTGGAACATTCTCTTTGATGATTTCCTCGGTCTACCTTACCCGGAGGGGTGCACCGTCAGCGCTTATGCAGACGACGCTCTCCTCCTGGTGGGCGGCAGGAGTCGCGCAGAGGTCGAAAGAAGGGTGGCTGACTCGCTGAACCTGATCCTCGGAACCTGAACTCACATTCTCTCCGACGAAAACTCAGGCGCTTCTCCTGAAGGGACATCTTAAGCGGAACCCTGTCATCAGGATGAACGGTCGCCCGGTATCCTTCCCGGCGACCGTTCGATACCTGGGGGTGACGCTTACGGCTTCCCTTTCCTTTCTTTCGCACGCAAAGATTACAGCCGAAAAATCCCGGGACCTATTCTTTGCGCTCCGCGGAGTGAGTCGGGCCGACTGGGGAATTCGTTTCCCGGCGGTCATGACTATCTATAAGGGCGTCTTCGTCCCGCGTGCGACTAATGCCGCACGCGCCTGGACGGAGTCTGCTGTTCCTGAGGCGACGCGTGTCGCGCTGCTGCGCGGACAGCGCATCCCTCTCGTGGCCCTGACCGGGGCGTACAGAACGACGTCCACTCTTGCGTTACCCGTCATCGCTGGTGTTCTGCCGATTGACCTGGAGATTCTGGAGCGTGCAGCGTTGTCGCGGTACCGCCGTGGCGAGCCGGTAGTCCTTCATGGCCTATCGATCGACCCGGTGGCACACCGAGCTGGGGAGTTTGCCCGCCTGATTCGGGTGGAGTCCTTGCGTGTCTGGCAGGCTAGATGGGACGCCGGGGGTACGGGCCGCCTCACCCATTACTTTTTCCCGTCCGTTGCAGTGCGGATGGAAAATTCGTTTCTGCGGTTCGACCACCATACCTCGCAGCTGGTTGGGGGCCACGGAGAGTTCAGATCCAAACTATTTGACTTTGGACTTGCCGTTGACCCCCGGTGCGCCTGTGGGTATGGTCGCCAAACTGCGGAACACGTAATTTGGTCTTGCCCAATTCTAGCGGCTGCACGGGAGAAATTGATGGATGCAGTGGGCGCGTGCGTTGGGCGTTCTCCGATTTGGTACCCGGATTTGGTCAGTTGTAGGAGCTGCTTCCTGTTTGGCGAGTTTGTGGAGCACTGGGTGGCTTCTTGGGAAAGCATGAGGCTTCGGGATACCCCCCAGGGGGTACCCTCTTCCTTGGTTGCGTGATTCTGCGGCTACTTCCAGCCCGAAGTGCCCGTCTTTGTGTCCGTCGCTTTACCGCCCCGAGGGGCGTTTCGTTCTTTGCAGGATCCAGGGATTCCTCCCCCCCCCGTGGCTGCTCCGAGACCTGCCCACGGACAGTGCGCCTTCACCTTCGTTGTTCTAGAGCGTCCTCTACCCCGCTTACCGGCTCTTAGATTTACGCTATTGTTGTTGTTTTTTTTTTTTTTTCTTCGGTAAATTTTGTAATATTTTGTAAATTCTTATTTTTTTCTTGTAAATACCTTTTATTTTTCGAATAAATGGGTTCTCGGGGCGGTACGGGGGAGGTGGTTTACCCTATTTCACCCCCTGCGCGTTTTACCCTTCTGGTACGCGCAGGGTTGTCGTAGCACGACATCCTGGGCAGACAAGACGACCCTCGTCGTTATAACTGCCCGGGCGGTGGGCGGGGTTTGCTGCCCTCACCTATCGCCTTGAAACTCTTAACTGTCAGTCAGAATGCACAATTGATTGGCTTACGCCGCACGGTGCGCAGACCGTCCAGGAGCGCCAGAAGGTTAACTCCTAGGCGAAACTATCCCTAAGGCTAGAGTCCTACCCGGGCTCGCGCTTCATGCGTGTAGGCCGCCGGATGGGTGTTGACCAGTGAATGTGACCGACCCTGAACAAATGGGTCTTCGTGGCCAAAGTGACCAATGGTCCCAAAATGACCGATTTAGATTTTTTCGATTTTCAGTTGTTTCTTTGAGTTTTTCCTAAATATTTTTTTTTAAACCACTCCTGAATCAAGCCAAGCAAAATAAAAGAAAAATAATATAATTCAAATCGGTCGAGTCATTTCCGAGATCCTGCGAGACTAACGCACGGTGATTCATTTTTATATATAAGAAGATTTGTGGTATTGTGAAATCTAGTACTTGCGAGTATACGTGATATTGATTTATTTATTTATTTATTTATTTAAAGCAATGTACATAATAAGCAACAAGCGTAACAAATTATATTTAATATCTACACTTAAATAAAACCCACAGCAATTTGTGTCACGCTTATAGTGAAGATCGGTCCCATGTCGCCCAACTAAGTATGAACACTTGTTCTAGGGCAGACATATTAAACAAATACTAGTTTTAAAAGAAAACATAATCAATTATGTGATCATTTCCATATCCTTGAGTATGGTTTTGAGAAATAATTTGTTTTGTATTCTGTCATCTTAATATTACTACTGAAGTTTAATATTGATTGAATGATATGACTATAAAGATTGATTTATATGACTATTTTATAAATGCGATTAATCTTTCGACAATTGACAATAGTAATATTTTAAACGACAATTGAAATTTGGAAACGTTAAAAAAAGTCGAGGCGTCCGTATGTTTATATCCTATTACAGATAAAGATATATTGAATTGCGTGAATAGTATTAGGTTGAAACCTTCAAGTGATATTTGGCCCCACTCTTCAAAACTCATTAACAACGTCTTACCAGAGCTATCACCAGCCTTAAAAGCTATATTTAAAAGAGTTGTGTAATAAAAGCGTATTTCCTAGACACTTAAAAATGGAAAAAAAATCCTGTTTATATAAGAAAGGTCCCAAAACAGATTCAAACAACTATCGACCAATCTCAATACTCTCACAAAAATTTTAGAATAAATATGTGTAATAGGATATTTATATGATTTTATTACTAAATTTAATATTATTACAGCAAGTCAATCTAGCTTTGGGAAAAAAATATCTACTGTAATGACTTTTGGTAAACTGACCAAATTTATATATTTATTTTTTATTTACAGTCATATACTTACATTTGTGTGAAAATAATGCATAATACAAACAGACCTATATTACCATTAATTACTACAAAACATTATAAATAGTAGCAAGGGGAAAATTACAATCAAAATTACACTAATAACTTATTAAACCAAGCAACCAAACCAACTAATGCAACCAAAAAACAAAAAGTTTTACTTAAAAACAAATTAAACTATAAGTTAATGCAACATCAAATCGCCTAATTTTTTCCTAAAACTAACCAACGTGTCGGAAAATATGTCGAGGTCATTCGAAGCTTTATTAGGTATAATGTAAACATGAAAATCTGAAAAAGGTATTTTTCGCATAGTTCGTGTGAAAAGAGGGTATATAAAATGTATCTTTTGAACGAGAAGAGGGAGACCGAGGAATTTTAAAAAGAAATTTGTCCAAAAGGGGTGCAGAATTAATTAAATAAATCCATCTCATAATACTGATTTCTATCCCTACTCTTACTGTGTCCATGGTGCAAGACTCTGGAACGATCTCCCAGCAAATATACGAAACTCGCTTTCTTTACCTCCTCAAAGATTATTATCTTTCTAGAAGTAACCAGTTCTTCCCTTTCTCTCCTCTTCCTCTCTCAATATCCTCTCCTTGGCCATTCTTAGTTTTAAATACCTATACTGGTCTGTATTTTATTCCGTCGAAATTAATAATCTTTATATCCACAATGCGCAATGTACCACTGTGATTATGGTTAGTTGTAAGATATTGTCATAGGGCAATAATAATAATAATAATAATAAACTCTTTATTTGCACTTAATTATTATGCAAAAAGGCGAGCTTATTGCCACATGGCAATGTCTTACAACTAACCTAAACACAGTGGTACATGCGCGCATTGTGAAAATAAAGATTATTACATAACATACATATCGTCTGCGTAAGATAATCTCGCCTGTTTTTATTTATTTATTCGTTACATATATATTCAAGCGCAATAGCACAAAAGAAATATAATGTACAACCCAGAAAATACCGCTATATGCTTCTAAATTTAGGCATACATCTGTCTGTGCCCAGGCCAAATCGTGCATAAATTATATGTTAAAGTTTGTATTCCTAATGTGCCAAGTAAAGTGAAACCGAGCCCGCCTTGCTAGGCACTCCTGTGATTATGCGAGCTCACTTCCTGAGTCTTATTGGAGTGCCACGGTTGTGTCAGAAAAAAAAACAAATAAATTTTATATATATTACCTAATCATTTTAACCGCAGATCATATCAAACATATGCGATACTCGCCATTTTGCCGTTCCGACGACTGCCGTGCGCACTCCTACGAATTCCGTTTTTATTATTGTAAATATTGCCCAGCATATGAAAGTAGTCAAATAATGACTTATCCGACTCGAAATCTTCACAGCTTGACGATTTTCAGGGGTTCATAACTGGCGTTATTATATCGAATATGAAATTAATCATGCGGATAATTTTTATTCCTATAAAAGTAGTTTTCTAAGTATAAATTAACCTAAAAATTATGTAAACATGTACTTTATTTAAATTACATTATTTTGCAAGAGATTAAATAAAGTTTATATTACTATTGGATATATAAATTATATTACAGGAAATTAAATTAAATGTTATTACTTTTGTATACCAGATTTTTTGGAAATAAATATATACATATATACACACTCATACATACATACATACATACATACTCAGCCACGCTTATTGAGATTACAAATTGCGAGTGCGCGTCTAACGCACTCAAATGTGTACAAAAATAACATAAAAATAGAAATAAGAGTCTGTTACTTTGCAATTTCGTATTCTTCAAAATGGAGAAATAGCTTGTGTACCCTCTCTATAGTTATTATTATAACTAAGTGCAAATAAAGAGTATATTATTATTAGGAGGCTCCAATTTCCCCGATCTGCCTTCTAATTGACCGGTTTATTACTGAGAAAATATATGTATAGCAGAATCATTTGTAAGGATCAACCTCAAAAGTAGTGTCACTGGGCCCTACTTATTTATTAACACCAGTATTCAAGGGTCAGTGATCGGTCCATACATCACATTTGGAAATAAATGTCGACGTTATCAATAATTTGGTGACAATCACTGTGATTTCTATATAATACCATATTCTTACAAATATCTTACGCATTTTATAATCGATATGGTCATCGGCTGGATGCTCGCCAAGTGAATTAAAAAGTACTTTTGTTATCACTGATTATAATTTAAAAATGTGGATGTACGCATTTTACCTAGTGGTTATATCTGTTGGATGCGTGATATTCAAGGCAATGTTCTCGAAAGAGGACTCTTTTGTCAACTTCCAGATAAAATACTTTATATTTCCAGTTTTGACTTCGCTGTTTAGTATAATATGTATACCAGTGTTCTTGCTGAAGCCTGGGAGTGTATACAATTCTTTGTAAGTATAAATTATAGTAACATATTATAGAAGTAACTATAGTAACATATTATTGATTATAGAAGTATAGTAACATATAGATTATGAATAACCATTATATTTTTACAGTTGTTAAACCTTGATTTCTTTAATATTTCATTCTATGGGATGGCTTCCATCGACGCCATATTCGAGACATTAATGAATTTACAAAAAACAATTACAAAACTCTGACAATTTACAAAAAAAATCCTTATCATGATACCGATTTCTATCCCTACTCTTACTGTGTTCATGGTACAAGACTCTGGAACGATCTCCCAGCAAATATAGGAAACTCGCTTTCTTTACCGTCATTACTACTCACCTCAAAGATTATTATCTTTCTAAGAAGTAACCAGTTCTTCCCTTTCTTTCGTCTTCCTCTCTCAATATCCTCTCCTCGGACATTCTTAGTTTTAAATATCTACTGGTCTATATTTTATGCCGTCGAAATGAATAATCTTTATTTCCACAATGCGCAATGTACCACTGTGATTATGTAGGTTACTTGTAAGATATTGACATAGGGCAATAATCTCGCCTGTTTTTATTATAACTAAGAACAAAAAAAGGAGTATATTATTATTAGAAGGCTTCAATGTCCCGATCTCCCTTCTAATTGACCGGTTTATTACTGAGAAAATATATAGGAGAATCATTTGTAAGGATCAACCTCAAAAGTAGTGTCATTAGGCCCTACTTATTTATTGACACCAGTAATCAAGGGTCAGTGATCGGTCCATACATCACATTTAAAAATAAATGTCGACGTTATCAAAAATTTGGTGACAATCACTGTGATTTCTATATAATACCAAATACGGCCATATTCTTACAAATATCTTACTCATTGTATAGTCAATACAGTCATCGGCTAGATGCTCGCCAAGTGAATTAAAAAATACTTTTGTTATCACTGATTATAATTTTAAAATGTGGATGTACGCATATTACCTGGTGGTTATATATGTTGGATGCGTGATATTCAAGGCACTGTTCTCGAAAGAGGACTCTTTCGTCAACTTCCAGATAAAATACTTTATATTTCCCGTTGTGACTTCGCTGTTTAGTATAATATGTATACCAGTGTTCTTGCTGAAGCCTGGGAGTGTATACAATTCTTTGTAAGTATGTACCTACATATAGATTATGAATAACCATTATTTTTTGCGGGGGAAGTACCCTAACGCCGAACGGCGCCTATCGTCGGACACTAATAGTATATCGACAAGTCGCGGCGCGATCGATACAAGTACGTAGGAAAAGGAAAAGCGTACTCTTCCCCGCACCCGTCTTTGTATCCGTCTCGCGCAAACCTGGGAGCCAAAGTACGTTTCCTAAGTCGGCGATAAATTCGAACTGAATTACCGCTTAGGTCAACTAGGGTTGTCGACTACAGCGGGCGAGCCCGTCACCTCAGGAAGTTTTAACGATTAGTCGTTCTATCTCCCTTGAGTGATCGCAGAAGACTTAGACAAAACAGTCCACCGTCTAGCTCCGCCACAAACCCGTAAGAGGCCAACGCCTAAACTGCGAGATAGCCAGGAGTGTTACCCAGCGGGCTTATACTCACGCCCTTACTTCCATTTGCGACCAGATTACTCTAGTCTCTCGATTGGTAACGAGTTCGAGGTCGCTTGCGCGGTCCTCTCCCTTACGAAGCGGTGAAACGGTGTATATACCGAATCTATCGCGGACCACAGCGTCCTTTGCCCGGCTGTTCACCCAGGATCGAATAGCCGATGGTCGTTTCAAGAGCAGTCGCCGTAAGGTCCGCAACCACCCCGTGCCCTATAGGAAACAGTACTGCTTCCAGACTCCCCCGACTGTTAGTCAGAGTGCACAGTCGATTGGCGTACGCCGCACGGTGCGCAGACCGTCCAAGAGCGCCAGAAGGTTGATTCCCAGGGGAAACTAACCATAAGGTCAAAGTCCTACCCAGGCTTGCACTTTATGCGTGGAGGCCGTCGGATAGGTGTTGACCGGTGAGTGTGACCAACCCTGAACAGAATGGGTCTTCGTGGCCAACTCAGCAAGGGCCCATTAACTCCCGAACCGCTTAGGTCAGATAGAGGCTGCAAAACGACTACAAATCCGCGACCAGGACAGAGAAATCTGACCAAATCTGGTAGTGAAAGCGTGAGGTCGACCCTCTGCTTTCAATTTCCAGTGCCTCGCAGTACGGCGTTGGACTTTCGAGGGCTTGTTGGCGCAGTTAGACAGTGCAATGTATTGTTCCTAAGTTTCTGCGTTCTCTTCATGTGAGAAGGAATAATCTAATCTCGTTATAATTTCCTGGGGTGACGAGTTCGCTCGTCGTAGTTGACAACTCTCAAGTTGTCAGACAACTCTCAAGTTGTCAACTCAACTGTCCATAAAATCCAAAAAAGGTAAATACATTACTTACTCTTTAGAACTAGTTGTAGGCGGCGAATCCTGGACGGTACAGAGAATAAAAATTAAGAAACTACTATTTTTAAACAGAAGTGAAGGAGTTGTGAGAGGAATTTGTTTTATTAGATATAATCTTTTTCCTGTCACTTTTATTTGACCCTATGGAAAAATGGAGGCTCAAAAAGAGGGCATATTGAATTTATATTTAAATTTACACGTTTTGCTTTTATGAAGCAAATCGTTGGTTTGAAGCTATATTTACATTTGTACTGCTAACTTCGCCCTTTACCAGGCAAAGTCGAAGCAATTGTATAATGTCCAAAGCCGACCAACAGTAAAAGAACTTCAGCGCTTTCTATGAATTCTAGAGCAGCCGAATTTCAATCACCACTTATTTTATAATAATAATACACTCTTTATTTGCACTTAATTATAATAAAAACAGGCGAGCTTATTGCCACATGGCAATATCTTACCACTAACCTAATCACAGTGGTACAAGCGCGCATTTAGGATATAAAGATTATTAATTTCGACGGCATAAAATACAGACCAGTATAGGTATTTAAAACTAAGAATGTCCAAGGAGAGGATATTGAGAGAGAGGGAGGAGAGAAAGGGAAGAACTGGTTACTTCTTAGAAAGATAATAATCTTTGGAGTGAGTCTTAAATGACAGTAAAGAAGGCGAGTTTCGTATATTTGCTGGGAGATCGTTCCAGAGTCTTGCACCATGGACACAGAAAGAGTAGGAATAGAACAGTATTATGATATGGATTTTTTAGTAAATTGTCAGAGGCTGACCGAAGTATGAAACCGTAGGAATTTTATGGTTCAAAACCACTTCATGAATGTCTCGAATATGGTGTCCATAGAAGCCATTCCATAGAACAGAATATTAAAAGAACTCAAGGTTATTAAAATATTAAAAGAAATCAACTGTAAAAAAACAATGGCAGATTCAGTCAGTAATGCTTTAAATTCAGTAGAAAATGCTCCTATGCATTGAATAAAGCCATTGGTACAGCAGCAAAATAAAAACGTGGCAATGAATGGCCAACCACTTGTATTCTTTTCAATGAAATTATCACCTACACTAACTACATAAATAGGGAAATGAAAAAGCCGACGAACTTGCTAAGACGGGAGCAAAGGGAACGTTATACGGCCCTGAACCTTGCTGTGGCGTGCCAAAAAGCCTTGCAAATTTAATTCTCAAAGAAATATGTTTAGAACAATCCGTCAACCACTGGTACAACACGCCAGGGTTGAATCAATCGACGCTAAGACGGCCCGTGAGGCCTTATCGCTAAATAGGAACAATCTACGCATACTGGTGAGGGCGCTCACGGGGCATTGTGGCCTCAACAAACACATGTACAACCTCAAGCTCCGAGACACAAAAATGTGCAGGTCCTGCCAAGGGGCAAAGGAAACTCCTCTGCACCTCATGTGCGAGTGTGGCCCGCTGATGCGTAAAAGATACATCCACTTGGGTGGTCATTACCTCCAACCTGAGGATCTGGCGCCAAAAGCCTGTTGCTGTTCTTAAATGAGGCTTAGCGCAGAACTATAGTAGGTGGCGAACACAATAGATCAGCAATGGTCGCAGTGTTACAAGGCTCATAAAGACCTTAGAAAAGCCCCACTCAACAAATTAAAAAATTTAAAAAAACTACATAAATACATTGAGGGGTGTCGATAACTACGGGCGAACCCACCACTCCAGGGAGTTATACCGACATCGCACCATTCTGTCTCCCATGAAGCGGACGTAGACAACACGATCCTTTGTCAAGCTGCTCTAGCAGCCCGTAAGAGCCCAACGCTTTACCTCGAAATACTGTGAAATACAACTAGTGAGCCAACCTTGGGCCCTTACTTCCAGATTTGGACGAATTTCCCCATTTTCCAGTCTGGCCACGAACTCGAGGTCGCTTGCGCGGACTTTAACCTCACATTGGCGGTAATCCAGATCGAATTCACCGCGGATCCGTAACACCCTTTGCTAGTCAATATCCCACGGGATCAGGTTGCCACAACCGGGACCTTGACTGCTTGCCGGACAAGTTTAGGGGGGATACAACGTTTTTTTTTTAATGGTAAAGGTTTATGTACTTAAGAAGAGGTCAGGCTAATGTCATGACAATGAATCTGATTGTATTATTTATTTAACCTTAGGAATTGGGATCCATTATTAAAATGAAATCAGACAGAATTTCAAAAGAATAAATTCGTCATCATATTCATCATTTTGCATATAACAGCTGCATTTGTTTACAATAAGAAGTGTCAACCTCAACGAGTTGCAATCATGGCACGTTTCAAACTGTTTGGCTTCCATTTTGTGAAATATCATTTGAAGATTTTTGCGCATTACCTTTGGTATGGATTGGTTACAGCCGTATGCCCAATCTTCTTTATTTTTAAACCGATGAATGTATCGAACGTAAAGTGAGTAACTTTTAATGAAATGTTTTTACTTTTCCTTCACTTAGTATGTATATTTTGAAAACTATTATTCATCACAATAAAATAACCTATAGCACTACTCGATAATTTAGCTTTCCATTAGTGAAAGAATTTTTGAAATCGGATGAGTAGTTTTGGGGATTACCCCCTACATACAAACTTACAAACTTACACACATTACCTCTTTATAGTATTAAGTATAGATTATTATCTTAACATATTATATGATATTTATTTTTTTATTTTTTATTTTATGGTAATGTACATAATATGCAAGAAGCGTAACAAATCATACTTAATATCTACACTTGAAATAAAACCCACAGCAAGTTGTGTCACGCTTATAGTGAAGATCGGTCCCATGTCGCCCAACTAAGTAAACACTTGTTCTAGGGCAAACATATTAAACAAATACTAGTTTAAAAAAGAAAACATATTCAAAAGAAAAAAAAGTAGTTTAAACAAAAAGAAAAAAAGCGAAAAATGAAAAAAAAACCATGAATTAAATAAAAATATGTATAAAAATAAAATATGTAAATATACATATAATTATAATAAAATAAAACATTGAAGTAAATAGATAATTAAATACACGTATCCTTCGGTTAATAATAAACTATATAGTCATAACTTAAATTATAAATAAAATTTGTAATATTTGTAAGAAAAATAAAAATTCACAATAAAATTATAATACCAGTAATAGTAAAGTTTCTAAAAAAATTAAATAGTCACAAAAAAAAAACAAATAATAGTAATAGTCACAAAGTGCAGCCAAACAAAGCTAGATAGTTGAGAGTTCTTGATGTATTCGGTACCTTCCTGGCCCAAGCATCCACGAGACCAGTTGTTTCTTAAAAATTGGAATGCTCGGGCTAATCTTTATACCTGCAGGTAGGATGTTATATATCCTAGGCCATAGATAAGTGAAATTTCTTTGGCCAAATGACGTACTCCTTCGGGGAACTGCAACGTAGTCACTATTGGAACGTCTTGTGTGTTTAGTTTGCTGGGATTTAATTTTTTCCTTAATTAAGAACGATCCGACCTAAAATCATTTTCACATATTTATAACATGCGCACTTCTAAAACATGCATTTCCTTAATATATGATATAACATATGATTTTATTATGATAATACTTTATCAATATTATGTATATTTAACTAATTTATTTTATATTATTAGTTGAATATATATATTAAATTCTAAATTTGGCTTGCATATATCTTTCTCTATTTTCTTCATATTTTCTTCTTGCGCAGTAACAATGCATATTTCTAATCTAATTGAGAAAAAATAAAATTGGCCTTAGATATGCATATTATGTAAGTGTTAGTGTAAGTATAAAACGCTGTAAGTTTTATGAAAAAAAAAAATCGTCGTCGTAAAAAAGGGCGTATAGTTGGAGAGACTGTTTAACAATAGAATGCGTGGCGTCAGCGCGCATTTTATCGCTGCCTCTTGAACTGGGAGCTAATAGGCCCTTGCTGAGTTAGCCACGAAGACCCATTTGTTCAGGATTGGTCACACTCGCGGGTCAACACCCATCCGGCGGCATTCACGCATGAAGTGCGAGCCCGGGTAGGTCTCTGGCCTTAGGGCTAGTTTCCCCCAGAAATCAACCTTCTGCGCCTGGATGGTCTGCGCACCGTACGGCGTATGCCAATCGATTGCGCACTCTGAATAACAGTCGGGAGAGTCTGGAAGCAGTACTGTTTCCTACAGAGCGGGGGTGGTTGCGGACCTTACGGCGATCGCTCTTGAAACGACCATCGGCTACCCGATCCTCGGTGATCAGCCGGGCAAAGGATGGCGTGGTCCGCGATAGATTTGGTATACACCGTTTCACCGCTTCGTAAGGGAGAGGACCGCGCAAGCGACCTCGATCTCGTAACCAATCGAGAGACCGGAGTAATCTGGTCACAATTGAAAGTAAGGGCGTGAGTGTCGGCCCGCCAGGTAACATTCCTGTCTATCTCGCGGCGTTGGCCTCTTACGGGCTTGTGACGTAGCTAGATGGTGGACTATTTTTGTCCCAAGTCTTCTACGTTCACTCCAGGGAGATAGAACGACTAATCGTTAAAACTTCCTGAGGTGACGGGCTCGCACGTTGTAGTTGACAACCCAAGTTGTTGCCTATTGAACTAGGTTACTGACTCCACTAAACATACTTCCGGCACAGTATACCAACCAGAAGCTTCACTCTCGAGCTACAGGGCAATGCGGGAAGAGGGTGCGAGGAATGTGGGCAGAGGGGATCGTCCCGACGAACGCGAACGGATAACATTACGAGCAGGTAAATGATGATGACCCTTTTGAGCGTTCAGATATCTGCGTAGGCTGATTAGCTGGACATCTGGCGACCATATCCGAGCCCTTACGACTCGTAGCGTATTCGCTTTGATTTCAATTTTGTTCTAAGAGAGGCTACTGTCTGTTATACTGTGGTTCCGGTAGCACTTGAGCACACAAAACGCACCGTACAACGTGGAAAGACGACATGGCAACTAAGCTCCTAAGGACTAACTTCGCGTTTCAAGTTCAATGTTAAAAGCCTTTTGACATACATTTAAAATACGTATTTATTTTCAGGAATGCTGCATATTTTCTAAAGCGCATATCATGGGTACTCGGAATTCGCTGGGAGCTGAGAGGAGCTGAAAATTTAGCTGAGGAAAGAGGGGCTGTGATCGTCGCTAATCATCAGTCAGGTTTCGATGTTCTTGGTAAGCTTATTTGTAGTAACCCTTATTTGTATACATTTAAAACGTATAAGTAGTCACCCTTATTTGTGTACATTTAAAACATATAATTAGGGGTACGGAATTGTAGGAAAAAAAATAGTAATTTCGCAAAAAGAAAATTTAAAATATCGAAATTTCGCTAAAACTGCATATAAAATAACTTTTTAATAGAGCTAAAATTTATATTTAACATTAATTAAAGCTAACATTGTTGTACTTCAAATATTTGACGATTTAGAATCGTTCTGTGCGTAACAGCGACAATATATTTAATAAAGAAGCGTTCTGCTTCTACGTTGTTAAACTAACAAAGTAGAAGTAACTAACTCTGTAACGCTGATTCATCAAAGGTGGAAAAGCAGCATTTAGTACAATAGAATATGTTCCTAACATTGGCATCTTCATTCCTATTATTGAAGCATTAGGATGAAAATGAGTATACCTACCTATCAATCAGCTCATTTTGAGAAAGTTCTCTGAAAAAAGGAATTTTTGATAAGTATTCGAGTAATGTATTTTGTTTTAAGGTGGTGACTTGCAGCCACATATATGCAAAATAACTGACCAATGTGAAAGAAGGCTTCATTTTAATCTCATCTGCAAAGAAATTTTAGTGAAACTTTTTTCAGTCGCGTAGTTTCGCACCGCAAAAAATTTCGCATAAATTCCCATCTATTTCGTAAAAACGAAAATTCCGTACCTCTGCTTATAATACAAATTGATATTATCACAGATTATAAATTATCATCCGAAACAAGTCCGGCTACTTTAAAACGTCGCGGAATACTTTTGGCGGAATCTAGAAATTAGACAAAAATACAAACTCCTTGCTTGCTCCTTGCTTGCTTGCTTGCTCCTTGCTCATTTTCCCTGCCTTGAAATTTTTGTACGCGATAATTGATCCTATAATTCCACGGAAAATGCACATCTGGCTGATGTTCATAATGACTAAAGCCACGCCAGACTACTGAAGGGGCGAACATATTAGCGGACGCGTCCGTAAGCCGCGGCTTACGGACGCGACTGATAGTATGCACAGTAGTTTGGGACGCGGCTTGCGGATCTCTATCAGACGTCCGAAGCCTCAAGGTCACGTCCGCGACTTACGTCCGATAATGTGCACGGCTCAGTAGACATTCATTACACAGATACCTTTAAATCGCGTCCGTAAGCCGCGGCTGACGGACGCGTCCAATAAATATGTTCACCCCTTGAGTCTGTGGCAGCGTGCACTGTTTTATGCGCGTAATTCGTTTAATGCGCGTCAGATTATGTGAGCCTAACAAGGCATGTGCGATCGCACATCACAGACAGATGTTATCCTAAGCTATCGTTATAATTTATTTATTTATTTATTTATTTAACAGGGAAAACATACAGCGCTACAAAAAAATATTACAATTACATTATATACAATATTTCTGGCCGATGACATGCTTTCAACAATAGTTTTAGTTAGTTAAGTCTCCAATACGCACAGTGCATTCTGTGGGGGTTGGGAGGGGAAAAGGAAAGGAAAAGGAAGGAATGGGTGTTAATAGATTTTAAGTAATAATGTGCAGTACAAAAAATAAGAAAAATTTAAGAAAAATTTGAAAAATTTGAAAAATTAAGAAAAATAAAAAAAATATATACTCCATCATATAAACCTATCATATACAGTTAAAGAACAAAGAACGAAAAAACAAATAGTCCCTAAGACATAAGTATCTCATGAGAAATGTCTATGTCGCATTTTCGATTAATTTTAAGTATATGTTTTGCTTAAATTTTTTCTCTTTCATGTTAAATAGGTCGATATTCTGGAAATGATTATCGTAAGTTGACATTAAGCGGTACATGATGGAATTTTGGGCATACCTAGTACGGACGCGCGGGACTTCGAAGGTACGGGGAAAGCGAGCCACGCGTGGTGGAACGTGAAAAGATAGATTCAGTGTGAAATACGGGTTGTCCACGTTATTATGGATAACTTTGTGTAATAATACCATGTCTGCCGTGGTACGGCGGTTCTCCAATGATGTAATATTGAAGTGATTCATCCTCTCCTCGTACGTGTTGTTACGTACGATAATGTTAAGTATGATATGAAAAAAAAAACAGGTTTATGAAAAAAGGGCAACCATTTTGTTAGGGTTTTCAGGTGCCAGACACCTTTGCGATACCTACAGATCAGCCAGATTATTTTTTCTAACTAATGTTGCATTCCACTTCAAGTAAAATGATTTTCATTAGTGCTAAAAAAGTGCACACATTAGTATTTTCATAAGCATTTTCCGGCTCAACTTATCTGAAAACCCCCTTGCAAAATACATGGCCGCTACTCAGAATGTCACTGAATAATCCAATCGAAGTTTAGTGATTTGGAAAATTAGCACCGAAAAAAATCACTAGCTCCCCGACTATACATGTGAGTTGGGAGCTAATGGGCCCATGATGAGGTGGCCACGATGACCCATGTGATCAGGGTCGGTCACACTCACGGGTCAACACCCATCCGATGGCCTCCACGCATGGGGTGCGAATCCTGGGTAGGACACTGGGTCAACCAGTCTCCCCTGGGAATCAAACCTCTGGCGCTCCTGGACGGTCTGCGCACCGAGCGGCGCAAGCCAATCGATTGTGCTCTCCGACTAACAGTCGGGGGAGTCTGGGAACTGTATTGTTTCCTACAGAGCTGGGGTGGTTGCCTACCTTACGGCGACTGCTCTTGAAATGACCATTGGCCATCCGATCCCGGTTCAGAGTCGGGCAAAGGACGCCTTGGTCCGCGATAGATTCGGTGTACACCGTTTCACCGCTTCGTAAGGGAGAGGACTGCGCAAGCGACCTCGAACTCGGAACCAATCGAGAGACCGGAGAAATCTGGTCACAATTGGAAGCAAGGGCGCGAGTGTCGGCCCGCCAGGTAACATCACTGGCTATCTCGCGGTAAAGGCGTTGGTCTCTTGCGGGTTGTGGCGTAGCTAGACGTCGGATTTGTAATGTCCAAAGTCTTCTGGGAGCTAATGGGCCCTTGCTGAGTTGGCCACGAAGACCCATTCTGTTTCAGGGTCGGTCACACTCACGGGTCAACACCCATCCGATGGCCTCCACGCATGGGGTGCGAGCCCGGGTAGGACACTGGGTCAACCAGTCTCCCCTGGGATATCAATCCTCTGGCGCTCCTGGACGGTCTGCGCACCGAGCGGCGCAAGCCAATCGATTGTGCTCTCCGACTAACAATCGGGGGAGTCTGGGAACTGTATTGTTTCCTATAGAGCGGGGGTAGTTGTCTACCTTACGGCGACTGCTCTTGAAATGACCATTGGCCATCCGATCCCGGTTCAGAGTCGGGCAAAGGACGCCTTGGTCCGCGACTGATTCGGTATACTCCGTTTCACCGCTTCGTAAGGGAGAGGACCGCGCAAGCGACCTCGAACTCGGAACCAATCGAGAGACCGGAGAAATCTGGTCACAATTGGAAGCAAGGGCGCGAGTGTCGGCCCGCCAGGTAACATCACTGGCTATCTCGCGGTAAAGGCGTTGGTCTCTTGCGGGTTGTGGCGTAGCTAGACGTCGGATTTGTAATGTCCAAAGTCTTCTACGCTCACTGCACGGTCGATAGAACGATGAATCTTTAAACGTCCTGCGGTGACGGGTTCGCCCGTTGTGGTTGACATCTCAATATATACATGTGAGTTTTAGGTTACCGGCATCCTTAACGTGACCATTTATTTTTTCGTCAAAGCGGGACACCTGCAGAATTTTGTAGATAAAAAAATTATTTGTCTTTTACTACTTTTTATTCAAAAATGAAAAACAAGATAACAGTATTATTAATAATAAAGAGATATCCACGCAGATGTTTTATATTTGTCGGAAGAGCAAATTTGTTTCAAAATATCGGGTCTTGTTTTTAAGTAAGAATGGAGCTGATAACATGATGTATTAGTGTTAGTCATGGTAATCAAAATCGTTTTCAAAACTGCGACACATAACTGTGTTTTTTCGCATGTCCATATTTTATTCATTAGAGAAAAAACTCTTTCGAGAGGTGCGTTTCTTCCAGGCAGCATAAAACGTACTCAATAATTATACGAAAGTTAGTACAGTTGAGATTGTTATCGCGGAAGTGTTTGAACAACTCCACCAACGGTCTTCAGCAGCAACATTGTCAGAATTCCAGCTTGTGATTTTGTCATCTTTTGGGCTTAAATTATCTTTTGGTGTGTTTGCGAAAGCGGGACATTTTTGCTCTCGCTGTGGACAGATGGACAGACAGCCTGAAAGCGGGGCTGTCCCGCCCAAAGCGGGACGTATGGTCAAGTTAGGCATCTAAGTCAGTACGGCAATGTAAGCAATCAGTACGAGCAAGTAAGCAACTTTTATCATTTTGTTTTAATAAATAACACAAATATTTATTTTTTTGAAAAACCTTTTTTATCAAATTTGAGAAATGCATTTATTAAAAAGCTGCGCCGTCCTAGCGGTAGGTAATGTATAGGAAATAAACAATATTATCGATATTTTACATACCGCTAGATGGCGCATCGTGCTCAACAGTTTATACTATTTTTCAAACATAAAAATGTTCATATTTTCTAAAAAAAAACGTATTTAGAAAAAAACTTGTTTTTGTTTTTTCTACAAATTTCCTCCAAAAGTTACTTAGGTATTTGCTCGTACTGATTCACTCACTTCAAGGATGCAGGTTACTTAAAACTTACTCTATATATTCACATTCGCGAGTTTCAAATGCCGCTTTTCTGTACAGGAATGTTCAACTTTTGGCACGTAATGGATAGAATGGCCGCCGTCGCGAAGAAGGAGTTGTTCTACATATGGCCTTTTGGCCTTTCCGCCTACTTGGCAGGGACCGTATTTATAGACAGGTCAAACCCTAAAGCCTCTTACGATCAACTGAAAATTACCACCGATCTAATGGTCAACAGTAAGGTAATTTCATTAATCCTATAAGTAATTTTTTGAGGCAAATCTATTATTTTAACTACTATTTATTGCATGCGGGACTTGAATTATCTATTATAGTCGACGAACTCTTATTAGACAAAGGTGGCGTTAAGAACGAGGCGTTGATAATCGATTTGGGGCCAAAGTTAATAACCTATTTCGCGGCTCCAATAGTCGGAATAATCGATATTTAATATTAACACGAGGGGATTTGAGATAGCCAAGATGTATAGCCCAGGATTTGTTTTATTTGCAAAAATATTAGCTGCGGAAAATCATTCCGAAATCGTAGTTAACGTAGTAAAACATTAAAAAATACGAAAAGAATATCAATGTCGATATCAATATCATTTACAATAACATCATCAATAACAATAATAATAACAACAATACCTACCATCAACAATAACAATATCAATGTCAATACCAATTATGTAGGTACATACCTATTTATAAAAAAACGGTTGTCTCAAGTCTTCAAGCAGACAAGCTCCCCCCCTTCCCAACCCGCCCAATTCCACCGTGCGCCAAACTCCTGGACCCCTGCCAACTCCCTCCTCCCGACACCCTCCCCCTCCACCACCAGCCGACCCCCTCCCCCAACCGATAGTTATTGTGTCAAGTGACTATGATAGCAAATGTATTATATTTATAGTATTTTGTAGTTTTCGTTTAAACAGTTATTAAAATACAATGCCTGGATGCGTTAGGTGCCATAGGGGATAACAGTTAATTAGCCATATTTAATAGGATATAACAAAACCTATAAGTCGATCGACGAAGAATAACAAAACCGACCATTTTGCTAGCACGATTGCAAGTATTTGTAAGGTGAGCACTGAAATTCAACTGCGTATCAAATGTAATTCCCAGGTTCCTCACCTCGGTTGACCTTTTTAAAATTGACCCGTTTATTGTGTATGGGAAAAAGCAAGGTGTTTTCTTCTTAGTGATGGTTAAAACAGAGCACTAGTTAGTGTTGAATTACATGTCATTGACAGAGCCCCATTAGATACATATTCATTCATTGCCTGATTAGATACATATTCATGTTTTACTGCTTTCAGACAAAGGTGTTGCTATTTCCCGAGGGCACACGGAATAAAACACCCATGAATGGAATGTTGCCATTCAAAAACGGCGCGTTCAAAATGGCGATCGCTGCAGGCGTTCCAGTGCTTCCGGTAGTCATCTCTCCGTATTATTTCATCAATGATAATACATATCACTTCGGAACTGGTGAGTGTATACTAACTAGTGCGGATTAGGAGTATGGACCAAGCTAATATTTTCGCGGTGACTGGCAAGGGGAGAAACCCCGCCCACCACCCGGGCAGTTCTAACGACATGGGTCGTTTTATCTACCCGGGATGTCATGCAACGACAACCTCACACATACCAGAAGGGTAGTGCGTGAGGGGTGGACGAACGGAGACATGGATTCTCCGGGTTTCTACCCCTTCCAGCACCCTGCAAACCGTTTATTTAAAAACCATATTGTCTCACAAATTCAACTACTTAGAATTAAGTTAAATATCTTACATTGACCTAATAATATCATAAAATCTTAGGGTTACGTACAAATTTACAAGTTAGAAGAAGATGATAAAAATAGTGTTTATTATAAATGATTTTTGAACAATTTATCTAGTGATGTTGTGATGGGCGGTGAGACGGTGAATATAAACCCTGGAACGGTCCCGACTTCCAGCTGCAAACGGCAGAGGCGGACTACCGGGGATCCTGTGAAAACGCACTCACCCACAGGATGGCGGTGTCGACTACAACTCGCGAGCCCGTCACCCCAGGCTGGTATAACGATAAAGATCGCTCTTTCAGCCGTGGGATGAGCATAGAAGACATGGGGACAAGACAATCTACTGTCTAGTACACCAGCAACCCGTTAGAGACCGACGCCTTACGGCGAGGCATCGGGAAAGGTGGCAGCGGACAGCCTCACCCCCTAACTACCAGTTTTGGCAGGATATCTTCGTCTGGAATTAACCTTCAGGATGCCTCCGTCCTCCCGACTGGTTACGGGTCCGAAGTCGCTTACGCAATCTCTACCTGTTGTATTACAGCGGTAATTCAGTTTGAATTTATCGCGGGCCTGGGCGTTCTTTGTCCGTAGTGCCACACAGGATCGAGTGGCCCAAGGTCATTTCAAGAGTGACATGACATCAGGTGAAACATCCACCCCCGCTGCTTAGGAAACAGTGTATTTCCATAGTCTCCAGACCCCTTCAGCAATTAGTCAGAATGCCCAACCGATTGGCTTCGCCGACCGGTGCGCAAACCGTCCAGTGGCGCCATGATGCAATCCCGCCGGGAGAAACCGGTCCATCAGCTCTGAGGCCTGAGACACGGGAGTCTTACTCGGGGTAGCCTTCCACTCGAGGAGGCTTCTGAATAGGAGCTAAATCGTGAGTTGAGCCGATCCGAGAACAAAATGGATCTTGTGGCCCAAGCTGCACGAAACCGTTCACCACCCGCACACACCCACAAGGGCGATTAGGGACAACACATTACGGGCGACTTCGGGCGATGAAGAGGGAAGGCCCTTCCCTGAAGAGGCAGAGCCCCTCTGCCTCAAATCATCCCAGAGGGACACCCAGTGCTCCATGATCCCCTGAAACGCGGCAAAGCAACCTTCGTAGCCAACCAGGTCCGCATAGCAGGCCGGCAGACTGCCGACACAAGCGCCGACCACACCCAACATTACTGGCCGTGCAGTGACCAACTTAGGGCATATCCAAACGATATGTTTCGCCGTTTGACGACCGGTACCACACGGGCACCAGGGATCATCATTGAGTCCAACGTCAAATATGGACCTGTGAAGCAATCCCACTTGGGAGGATATACTAATAGCAATTGTAATTTTGCTGGTCTTCATTCTCCGAATAAATCGGCAACATCGGCGAGGTGCAGGAGAGATAAGTTTTCCCCGGTTTCAAGCATGTATCCGGAGGGGATGGGGGGGATAGTTGGGTGCCTGCCCAGCTTTGAAAAATCGTAGATCCGGTGCAAATTAATTTAGATAGATCGATAGATAGATAAATCGTTATTTTAGGGCAAATAATAATAAGGTTTTTATTACTCGGTCACAAAAATTCTCACCCAAGATATTTATTTTGTGAGTTTCTTAAAATCATTAATATTAAATGCTGAAGGGGAGAGGCGTCAATGTCATTTCGCTCCAGCTTCAAGCACCTATTTAGGGGAGGAGGGATAGTTGTGATTTCCCCCCCCCCCCCCCTTCTTTCCCCGAATCGGGTGTATTTTTATTTAATTGGACGGGCAAATTCAAGTTTGGTGGCGCCGCGAACGTTGTTTCAATGAGCCTTCCCCCCATTCCCCCCCCCCCCCAACCTAAAGTCTGGATAAGTGCCTGCCCAGCTTTGAATTATTTCCGGGGCAAATAATTTTAGATAGATACATTATTATTTTGGGACAAATAATAATAGGGTTTTCATTCGCCGCTCAAAAAAAATCCCACCCAGGATTTGTTTTGTGAGTTTCTAAATTCCGGACTGTGCGTTTGTCCCCACAAACGCGCAGTCCCGGTACGATAATCCCGGTACGATAGCACAGTCCACGCACGATAGCCCCCCCCCCCCCTCCCCCGGGCTAATATTACTTGGGGGCCTGCTTAATTAATCAACTAATTGCTATTTTGCCAAAAAACTGTTTTCGATAATGATGTCTAGGTCACTAGGTACACAATATATAAAAAAAGAGGACAATAAAATATTTTATTTGTTTATGACAGACACACAAACACAACTGACACACACAAACATTTAACTTTTCACTGAAATAGACAAAACAACATTAATACTAATTGTAATAATATCTTAATTAGTAGCTTAATTAAGCAAGTAGTAATATTATTTGTAAAGCTAGTTAATATAAGTAAAACAAACATTCATTACTAGTTACCTATTGACAAGGCACTAGCCTCGGTAGGAACTCAACTGCTATACAGAGATGTTATTTCCATGAATAAAGAATTTTTAAAAAAGGTATTGCAAAAGAATTAGTCGCTAGCGGTCCCACCGAGAAATTGATACATGAAGTTTGTTCGCTGCGAACAGGGTTGGATGCAGGCCCTCAGAAAATTATTGTCTATGGAACTTAAAAATATACTACTTGCCTAAAATTATACTACGTTTCGTTTATTGCCGATTCTGTCTTGAATTAAAACAAAATTGCAATCGTTTTTTTTTATCAAAATTGCATATATTAATAATATACAATTACAAATATTAGATACAATTACAAATATTTACAATTTCAAATATTTACAATTACATCTCCTCTTTCAACGCGTTTTTTCTTTGGTGTTAAAACACCAGCCTTTCCTTCGTCCTCGCTTTCACTCATCATTAAAAATTACGACCACAAAATATATTTTAAAAATTGGCAAAGCACAAGAAACAACAATGTATACACACACACTCTAATAATGTCCTTTATCTGTCAAAAATGTTGAAATCTCTTTCAAATTTCGTCAAACTTCAAATATTCGTGCGAGCTAGCGGCTTGCAGTAATTCGTAGGAAGGTGGTACTCGAAAATATCGCTATGCCATATCAATTATCATTGCCCACACATCATTATCACGCACACGCATACATAAAATACACCCATACTATGACAAAAATAGTAAAACATTACGAGGGGAATTCCAGAGCTTATCATTGCCCGATTCGATGTTTCCATACAACTTGCGGTGTCAACTACAACGGGCGAGCCCGTCACCACAGGACGTTTTAACGATTTTCTCGTTCTGTCGCCTTGCAGTGAACGTAGAAGACTTTGGACAGAACAAATCCAACGTCCAGCTACGTCACAACCCGCAAGAAGCCAACGCCTTTACCGCGAGATAGCCAGTAGGTAATGTTACCTGGCGGGCCGACCCTCGCGCCCTTGCTTCCAATTGTGACCAGATTTCTCCGGTCTCTCGATTGGTTCCGAGTTCGAGGTCGCTTGCGCGGTCCTCTCCCTTACGAAGCGGTGAAACGGTGTGCACCGAATATATCGCATACCATGGCGTCCTTTGCCCGACTCTGAACCGGGATCGGATGGCCAATGGTCATTTCAAGAGCAGTCGCCGTAAGGTAGACAACTACCCCCGCTCTATAGGAAACAATACAGTTCCCAGACTCCCCCGATTGTTAGTCGGAGAGCACAATCGATTGGCTTGCGCCGCTCGGTGCGCAGACCGTCCAGGAGCGCCAGAGGATTGATTCCCAGGGGAGACTGGTTGACCCAGTGTCCTAGGGTCAACCAGTCTCCTGCGTGGAGGCCATCGGATGGGTGTTGACCCGTGAGTGTGACCGACCCTGAAACAGAATGGGTCTTCGTGGCCAACTCAGCAAGGGCCCATTAGCTCCCTTGTTTCCATACAGACAGAGCGTTTTTTCCATACAGACGGATGTTTCCATACAGACAGAAATTTCTTTGTATAATAATAAAATAATATATCTTTCAAGTATAATAATAAAAAGCAAAATGACTCAACTAATAAAACAAGCCGGTCGACCTGAAGGCAAAATTATGGTATTTTCGTGTAGTATACTGGCATTACGATACTACATACTACACATTATGAAATTATGGTACAAATAGTATAATTATACTACGAAATCCAATCCTGGCTGCGAATGACTGCGTTTGCGATAAAATACACTGAAAACAAGCGGCGGGGAGTCCCCCGGAATAGATGCGAGAATTTGATGTCAGAGTTGCCAACCTTATAATAAGATTTTTGAAAATTTGATATTTTGTTTTATAATTCACAATATTGTCCATTATTTTCAATGGAGGCTGGGGCCCTTTATATCCACGGGGCCCTGAGCTGCAGCCCAAAAAGCCCTTATATAGATCCGCCCCTGGGAGAGGCGCCAGTGCAAAGTTTTTGCCCCAGCTTTGAAAAATCGTAGATCCGAGGCGGGCTACGACTGGTCACTAGAGATGCTGAGGAAATCTGCAGGGGTTTGAACTTACTGTCCAAAAACAAGGTTGAGACGAGTTGTGACAAGTATGTAGGAGATACAGGATAACATGAGTGGGACAACTCCTAAATTAAGAATATGTATCATTCCAGGTCGTGTAGTTATGCTCAGTCTGGACCCAGTACCAACAACAGGTTTGAAGATTGAAGATACTCCGATGATGGCAGAAAAGGTGCGAAACATGATGTTGGCCGCATATGAAGAACTCTCCAAGGAGGTACATGGGAGCCATTTCCAAAAGCAATCATGAACTGAACAGTAATATAAGTAATCAATAATATACATATTTCAAAAGTAAAATTTGTGTATATATTTTCTGGACTGGTCCAAACTTCAAACTTGAATGAAAAGTTAACAGATCCGGTTGAAGATCTCAGGTCACCACAGGACTTGCGATCCTACTGTGGTATTGTTGCTTTGGGGCAGTGGCTCTTCCTGCCATTACACGGTAACAACACGATATTGGGAAATATTAGGATCGGTGCTGTTTAAAATAAGAGGTTGTTATAATCTTGTTATTGGTTGGAATGCATAAACTCCCAGACTCCGAACTGGCAGACCAATTAATATTAAAAGAGCATAATTTTATCTACTGCCAGAACTTGGATTCATCCTGTAACTCGATGAGGTAAAAATCGGGTAAAATAATCCCTAAAAATGGTTCGACTTCGGAACCTTCTAACATGGGGGACAGCAAACGAAAAGGTTTGATTCGGTAACCACATGAGGTAAAATAATGGTGTGAGGTCAACTATTTATCTTTTGGCTGCGGAGAACCCCCAAGCTGAGGCCTGGAAGATCATTTTTTTCTTATCTATTTGAGGTCTACTTTTCGTGAAAAACGGTATTATTCTGCAACTCGATGAGGTAAGTAATCATGCAGCAGCCGCCCGACAAATATATTGCGGTACCTGCGCCGATCTTGTGTTCTTAGCAGGGAACAATATCTTGCCATGCGCGCGATTGAAATTTAAAGCAGTTTTTAAAGAGTTGCCAATATATACAGTTGCCTGGTATCTATACAGTTGCCAATATCTTGTACAGTTGCTGAATATCTAATACAGCAAATGCCTATCATGCGCGAGTGTGGCCCGCTGATGCGTAAAAGATACACGCCCACTTGGGTGGTAATTACCTCCAAACTGAGGAGGTTAAACAATCTGGCGCTAAAAGCCTGTTGCGGTTCTTAAATGACACGAGGCTTAGCCCAGAACTATAGTATTTGGCGAACACAATAGATCAGCAATGGTCGCAGTGTTACAATGCTCATAAAGACCTTAGAAAAGCCCCACACAACAAATAATTAAAAAATAGAACAGCTATGCCATCCTGAGTATCAATGGCTTTTAGCGCCAGATTGTTTTACCTCCTCAGTTTAGAGGTAATTATCACCCAAGTGGGCGTATCTTTTATCATGTAAGGTGCAGGAAAGTTTCCTTCTTCACCTTGGTAGAACCTGCACATTTTCGTGTCCCGGAGCTTGAGATTGTACATGTGTTTGTTAAGGCCACAATGCCCCGTGAGCGCCCTCACCAGTATGCGTAGATTGTTCCTATTTAGCGATAAGGCCTCACGGGCAGTCTTACGGTCGTAAGTCTTAATTAGCGCTTTGGAATGATTCAACCCTGGCGTGTTGTTCCAGTGGTTGACGGATTGTTCTAAACATATTTTTTGAGTATTAGGTTTGCAAGGCTCTTTGGTACGCCACAACAAGGTTCAGGGCCTTATAACTTTCCCTTTGCTCCCGTCTTAGCAAGTTCGTCGGCTTTTTCATTTCCCTCGATTCCTGCATGGCCGGGAACCCATCCTAAAATTACCCTGTTTGTTTCGCCCAGGGAATTCAGTGGTGATACGCAGTTTTGCAACAGCTTTGAAATAATGATATTCGAGGCTAGTGCCATAAGAGCTGCCTTGCTATCCGAGTGGATATAGATACGATGGTTGGCGGTTGGCATAGTTCTTATGGAGGTTGATAACCGTTCGTGGTATATATATAATGGCGTATACCTCCGCTTGGAATATGGAGGCGTATTTCCCCAAGCTACTACAGTACCCTTACTCCACCAAAGGCTGTTTTCAAGCGGCCAAAAGATCGTTTATATTACCATTATTTGAATAATAGCGTATGTTATGCTTGTAAATAACTAATAAAGTCAAAACAGTTTTATTATAACTGTTATAGAACCATAGGTCTAATAAAAGTAGCGGAAAGAATTTTTACATTAAAAAGTCACTATTGTTGGTTCCTATCCCGCCTTATCTAGAGTGCTTTAACTTTGAAGAAGGCAGACCAAGTGCTCAGAATGTATAAAATTTTGGAATAAAATATTCTTCTTCTTCCATGGGTTCCTATATCGCCTTATCTACAGTGCCTTAACTTCGAAGAAGATAGACCAAGTAGGTACTCAGGATGCATAAAGTTTCGGACTAAAATATTCTTCTTTTACCGATATTCTTCTTCATCCGTAGGTTCCTCTCCCGCCTAATCTAGAGCGAATAAACTAGCAGACCAATTCATATTTAACCCTTGGAGTAAATGGGTATTTTCATGGATGCATCTGTCTCTTTTGCAGGATTTTCGGCGACATCGACCTTAAAGTACTATAACTACGAAACTACTACACCAATCATAAAAAGAACAACTGCACAATGATTGCATTGAAATTTCGAATATAGAATATTGAAATATCATTTTGTAAAACAATTAGATAATTATGAATAAATATGAGAACGTCAAAGAAGTGAAAAAAACGCGGAACCAGATCTGGTCCTATCATACTCAACGGATAATTGTTTCAGAACCAGATTTGGTCGTATCATACTCAAGGGGTTAAAGAACATAACTTTGGCTAGAGCGAGAACTTGGTTTCATCCTGTAACTCGATGAGGTAAATTGACCCTTTAAAATGGTCGTACTGCGGAGGAACCCTCACGGGGTTCGGCCGATATGGTTTTTTACTATATTAATCGACTCTAAAGTCAACGAAAAGGTTTCGTTCGGTAACCAAATGGTAAACTGATGGTTCGAGGTGAATCATTTATCTTTTCGCTGCGGAGAACCCCACAAGCTAAGCCCTGGAAGACATTTTTTTTCCTACCTATTTGTGGAAAGCGGTATTATTCTGCCTCTCGATAAGGTAAGTAATCATGCAGCCACCGCTCGGACTATTAGCCCGAATGACAGCTTCCATTCGATTTTTCATTGATTTAACAAAATTACACAATTTAATTTCATGTGATATTCATTTGCAGTAAGCCTCAAAATAAATAAAAACGTTTGTTTCACCCCAAGATTTTCCCGGAAATTAGACAAGCCTCCGCCAACCTCTCCCCCTCCTCTCCGTCCGCAAACCCAACCTTCCACCGCGCGCTAAGTCGTAGCATTTTTATAGTATATTCCGTGGTATTAAAATGGTATTTTTCCAAAAATTATGTAGTATAAAATTTCCTTAAATATGTCGTACTTTAAATACTATTTGCGTCACTTGTATATATCAACCAAAATTTACGTGATTTCGGTCCAACAAGGCATCTGAGTACCGAATCTCGAGTCAAACTGCAGTATTTCGAGATTGAAGTATGACTAGTGCACCCTCTGGTGGACCGATTTCAACTACAATATTTTCAACTCTTGCCGTGACCGAATGATGCCTGCATGCCAAATTTCAGCTCAATCAAATAAAGCATTTAGGAGCTATCGTCACAGTATACCACCAACCAGTAGCTTTCCTCTTAAGTTACAGGGCGTCGCGGGAAGAGTGCGGGGAATGTGGGCAGAGGGGTACGTCCACAGAGGCATAGAGCAGAGAGCGGGAGTGCTGTGAATGAATGCGTTCACCGAATAGAAAGAGATAGTTTATGTGGGGCCTTCCTCTATCCTTGTTTAATTGCACATGCGCGTTTATCCATAGTATAGCAGACTTAGAGCGTCGAAGCATTGCCATGGTGATATATTGTAAGCGTTACCATAGCGATGCCCGTGCATGCGCTACTAGACAAGGATGGAGGGAGTAGTATATGCTGCTGTCTCTATTCGGCTGACACATTCTCAGGCTGGTCACGATTTCTAGTACTTATATGTCAATGGGTACGTCTCAACGAAGCCTTTATTAGCGTTAGGCACAGGTAAAGCCTGGCGACTTTTCGAACGTTTGGATATCCGCGTGGGCCGAGCAGCGGATCTAGCAGCCATATCCGAGCCCTTACGACTCGTAACGTATTCGTTTTGATTTCAATTTTGTTCTGAGAGAAGCTACCGTCTGGTATACTATGCTATCGTGGAGGAATGTACACACACAGACATGCAAACGGACTTCAGTCTGGAAATCGTCCCGGGGGGGCAAAATGAGTATTTCCGTCTTCATCTTGAATTTTTTTTAACGCGTTCATAATACTTTTCCTCGTGCCATGAAAGTAGCTCTAAGTAAAAATGTTACGGGTGTGTGAAATTATTGCTCTCAAAACAATATCGCCTTCTTCTTTCAGTGCCTCTCCAACTAGAGAAGGTTGGCAGTCAGCTCTGCATACTTCTTTTTGTTCTATCCATATGAAGTAAGTACTATCCATATCAATACATCGCTTATGGATCTTGTATCACTTCCTACCACAACCTTCAGGGAGCTAATGGGCCCACGCTGACTTGGCCACGAAGACCCATTTGTTCAGGGTCGGTCATACTCACGGGTCAACACCCATCCGGCGGCCTCCAAGCATGAAGCGCGAGGTCGGGTACGACTCTGGCCTTGGGACTAGTTTCCCTTAGGAGTCAATCTTCTGGCGCTCCTGGCCGGTCTGCGCACCGTGTGGCGTAAGCCAATCGATTGTGCATTCTGACTGTCAGGGGAGTCTGGAAACAGTACTGTTTTCTATAGAGCGGAGGCGGTTGCTGACCTTAAGGCGACTGCTCTTGAAATGACCATCGGCTACCCGATTCCGGGTGAAAGCTGGACAAAGGAAGCCGTGGTCCGCGATAGATTCAATTGACACCGTTTCACCGCCACGTAAGGGAGAGGACCGCGCAAGCAACCTCGAACTTGTAACCAGTCGAGTGACCGGAGTAATCTGGTCGCAACTGGAAGTAGGGGAGTGAGTGTAAGCCCGCTGGGTAACACATCTGGCTATCTCGCGAAGAAGGCGTTGCCCTCTGACAGTCATGTGGCGGAGCTTGACGGTGGACTGTTTTGTCCTAAGTCTTCTACGCTCACTTCACGGGAGATTGAACGAACATTTCGTTAAAACTTCCTGAGGTGACAGGTTCGCCTGTTGTAGTTGACAGTTCTAGTTGGCTTAACCTTCAGTTACCTTCATTAAAAAAAAAACAGTATCAGTCAAAATTGTTTTTATTTATTTTTAATCAAAATAAATACTTCTAAGGAAGGTCAATTCATATTATAAAAAAATGTCAAACCCAAATAGAGGAACATAATTCAAATGTTTCAGACTAGTCGGCCATTTTGTTATCCTAATTAAATCAAGATGGTGGTAATACGCAAAATCTAAATGTCTAAAAATTAGCCTCAAAAGGGATTTCTATAACCTACTTAGATTTGGGACGAAGCTCATGGAATTCCTAACTACCAAAAACAGTACCGATTGTGAAAAATATATATATGTACATAAGAAAAATCAAACAATCGTGAAAAAAATATGATTTAAGAAAATAGTAAGAAAAAAATATAACATTGGTGTATATAAAAAAAGGTTACTAACTACGATTGGTCCATTTGTAACAATAATAACTACGGTCGTCATATTTTTTATCATTTCATTTCTATCTAGAACTCTAACGATAGTTCTAGCGATAGCACTGGGTATATATTGGAAACTAATGTCTATAGGGTATATACATCCAATCCGGCCTCAGAGTTTGATTCGGACAGAAACCGGTTGTGTAGTTATCCATTCGATTAATACACTACGACAGTATGGATTTTTCTATGTAAATCATAGTTTGTAAGCTTTCGTAATGCACCATATAACACGTTATGGACATGCGGCAAGAGAGACTGTCGCCTCGAGAGATAGCCGAGGTTTGAAAAGCCAAGACGGGCGAGACGGGTCGGCCGACAGCACGGTGCGATCGGTCGGCCGCCTCCGAAGCAACGAGTTCGCCGCTAAGCCTAGGAGAAAGGGGCAATGCCGCTGCGAGACGTCCGATAAAAGAAGGCACTTCGGTGGCAGCTCTTCAATTACTCGAAAAACGACTGCGAGATCCGGGTTGTGCAAGAACTGCGTCAGTACGGACTCGTGCGGATAAATACTGGGAACCGCATTAGTACACTTTGTCCGGAAAGCCCAAAAGCTCACGTCAGAGAGGGAAGCGCGCTAGTGCCGACAAACATGGCAAGCCCCGAATCCCGCACCACCGGAACGGCCTCCGTGCGAGTGCTGCTCTACCCGCCGCCCGGGGCTCTCGCTGCCCCCAGCGCAGCGCCTTGACGCAGAAGGTACTTGCGGCTGGAACCGAGTACAGTCAACGAGCTATGCTCTTGAGATTCTCCGCTCGGAGATAATTTAGTTAGCGGTAGACGTCACGGGTCTTCGCCAGGGTTCGTAGACTGAAATACTGAATTGAGCCGTTCTTCAGTTCGGATTCAGCAGTCGACGGCGATGGTCATTAGTCAATGTTATATTCTAAACAACTTTTGTAGCTCTGGAAGACCTCTGACTGATATGCGAAGCCGAGTGGCACCCAGACTGCAGTCGGTGACTGTACGCCTTTACACTCCGAGGTGCGAATAAAGCGGTCACCCTATCGACGTGGCGGTAGCCACAAAACACTAATTTTGTCATACAGCAAAATCGTAAGGGGCTGAAATCACCCTTAGGCTTCAAAATGTCCCTTATGACCTATCTGAATCAATAATGATAGAGCATTGCAGTGTCGAATGTTAAAAAAATAATTGGAATGAAAGTACTTTTTGAATTTAAAAATGGGCAGTAATATCTTACAGACATAGAGTCCAAAATATGCAACAACGTAAGAATGGATTTTCACCAAAAACTAGGTAGTAGACGGATAACACATTATAACATCTCTCGATTCGTACTGCAGTTTCTACAGTGATGGTCAGTAGTAACTGTATATCAGCTCTTTTATGCTCGATCCAGCAGGACATTTTTTCATGTTTATCCCGATAGTCATTTTTTTTTTCAGTTCTACAGTCATCCAAAATTGAGAGTTTCATTGGACGACGCCTTGAGCTTTTAAAGCCGTATCGTAAAGCTAACCTAGAAAGTAATTGCGGCTATCGTGTCGCGCTGCTCGCTTCTCGGTCTTCATCGGACGGGCTGCTGCCGTTCTCTTCTTCGAATTTAGGGAAGTGCGATTTGAGATGCGCAACGAGCGCATCCTTCTTAGTGAACGTAGCGCCGCACTCGACGCACGGAAGATTCATGATAATCTTCTCGTGCGTGCGTTCGTGCCTCGCCAGTTTGTCCCTCCGCGAGAATTTCTTTTCGCAGTGCGAGCAGGCGAAAACTCTGCGGTGAACGACGGCGTGTCGGTCGAGTTCGCGCTTGCGCGCGAAACGCTCGTTGCAGATGTTGCATTTATACGAGTCGTCGTTTTGGAAGGAGAAGCAGCCGTCGCCGCTTATGTGATCGGGCACGCGCGGGAGCTCGTAGTTATCGGCGACCATTTTCATGGCCTCTTCGTGGAGGAGGTCGCGCTCGTACGGGTCGATGCCGGCCGCGACGTGTCGGCGCCCGTTGCGCTCCGCCTCCGCCTCCTCGGTGTCGTCGTCCGCGCGGCGCCCCGAGCCGTGCCGCAGCCGGTGCTTGGCGAGTTTGTCGCGGCGCCGGAAGGACAGCGGGCACTGGTCGCAGGCGAAGGGCTTGGCGCCCGAGTGCACGCGCGCGTGTCGCGACAGGTCCCCCTTGGAGACGAAGCTGCGGGGGCACTGCGGGCAGACGTGCGGCTTCTGCCCCGAGTGTATGCGCAGGTGCTTGCTCAGATTGGTGTTGCGCGAGAACGTCTTCATGCAGAAGTGACAGCGAAACGGCCGCACGCCCGTGTGGACGATGGAATGCTTGCGCAGGTCGGAGCGCCGCCCGAAGCACTTATCGCAGCGCACGCACTGGTACGGTTTATCGTTGCGGTGGACGTTCTTGGTGTGCGCGATGTAGTCGGTGCGCTCGGCGAAAAGCATGTCGCAGGAGGCGCAGCCGTACGGAGCGGACGCGTTGTGATCGGACGACTCGTGGGCGGCGCACTCTCGGCTGTCCACGAAAGCGCGATCGCAATATTTGCACATGAATACGTTCTTGTAATATGTGTCGTTAACGGGTTCGCCGTCGTGTTGCTCTACCTATTCGGAAAAAAATAATATTAGATAAATATACCGATAGAAAATGAGATTTATTCGGTCCCGCTTAACTGCACGTATACTTCATATGAATATGGTCATTTAAAAATCCTTCAGAAACCTCATGAGACAATTATTGGTAAGATAGTAAAAGGTGCAGGTGAAGGGCAGCCAAAATACCAGTGGGCCTGAAGAATAGGAATTATGAAGATTGCTTGGCATTACTCGGACTGACTGCTGTAACAAAGAAGACAAAGAGACACCCGATTGAGACATAGACAATTCTCACCAATTTTTACAATGTACCTGGGCTAGCGAATATTTACAAATTCATCGTCAACTCAAATCTTTGAGGTCACAGCAAAACTAAAATATGCAAATTTATATGTAATCCTCTTAAAAATGTTCTGCAAAATATAGCAGTGAGCATGTGGAATAAACTACCATTTTAATCAATTTAAAAACAGACTCCATTTGTACCTCAAAACTTGTTAATATTGTTTATGACCAGCTTCACAAGATTTGATTTGGAAGTACAGTACCGTGCGAAATAATTTGAACAGAGTATTTTTCTTCGAAAAGTGCTTTATTGGACATAAAGATACAAAAACAGTACTAGTAGTTATAGATTGTTAGATTTAATATAGAATATGTCCTCTTTTTTATTTTATTATTATTTATTCCGTAGCCGGCGATTGGGGAGGGGGTCGCCCTCGCAGCCAATACGCTGCTGTCGGTGCCGCTGGATCTCGTACTCCATTCACGATTCGCTTCCATTCTTGACGATTTTTTTGCCACGTCTCGAGCATCCCTAGCCGACAATCGTTGATTTTTAAGGTCGCCTTTGATGGTATTTAGCCAGGTTTTCTTCGGTGCCGATCGCTGAATTCTCCATTCTGTCGGACGGTCTCGCCAAAGAAGTTTACGTGGCAAGCGATTGTCGTTCATTCGGCAAACATGGCCGAACCATCGTAGTCGACGTTTTTGTACTTCTTCTTCGATCGTTGTTACTAGATCGCATCTTTCTCTAATGGTCTCGTTTCGAATTCGGTCGCGGAGTGAGACACCGAGAATCTGCCTCAAGCATCGCATTTGGAAGACTTCGAACTTTTTGAGGTCCGATTGTAGTAACGTCCACGTTTCCGATCCATAAAGAAGAATGGGAAGAACCAACGTTCGGTATAGTCGTACTTTGGTTTTGATGGTAATATTCATTCGCTTCCATATGCACCACTTGAGCGAGGCGAATGTTGCTGTTGCCTGACCGATCCGGCTATGGACATCGGCCGTCGAAGCCACTTTGGTGGAGGGAATTCTTTAATCAGCTGCACAATCACGATCCGCCTCAAGGTCCAGCACCGCAACCGCCGATTATCAATCAGCCGGCGAATCCGTTTTCCGATAACGAACCAACAATAAACGAAGTGAAAACGGCAATAAAATCGCTGAAAAATGGTAAAGCGCCGAGTCCAGATCAAGTTACCGCCGAGATGATCAAAGCCGGAGGTGACATTCTATTACAACAACTACATGTTCTCCTAACGCATATTTGGCAATCGGATCGTATTCCGTCGGCATGGAAGAAAGCCATCGTTGTGCCAATTTTAAAGAAAGGCGATAGCAGAGAATGCAAGAATTATCGCGGTATTAGCCTTCTTTCAATAGTCGGCAAAGTATTTACAAAAATCATACAGTCGAGGCTACAAAAACATCGAGAACAAACGAGCCGAGAGGAGCAAGCAGGATTTAGACCATATCGAGGATGCATTGATCAGATATTCGCTCTTCGTCAGCTAATGGAAGAAAGAATACGGTGCGGCAAACGAACAATCGTCGTCTTCATAGACTTTAAATCCGCCTTCGATTGCATCGATTGGAACAGCTTATGTCCTCTTTTTGCGTTGATAACATCTTTCACTCTTGTAGGCATAGAATTTACCATGTTTTGAGAGCTTCCTTTCAGTTCAACATCGTGAAACCAGACTTCAATTACTGCACTGATCATCTTGATTTTCGTTGTACAAACCAGCTTTGAGAGCCGTTTTTTGTCCCAGAGGTTTTTTTATGTCCCAGAGGTTTTCAATCGGGGGAGTTTGTAACAAAAATCGTAAGTTTTGGCGTGACATGCAGTGTCCAGAAACGTGTAATACACCTTGAAACACGCTAAGCACGATTATTTCTGTATTCCGTCAGGTTCCTAGACAAATGTAGTGTTTCCCAGCTTTTCCTTGGTGTATGACGCCGCGCGACATGTATCGCGCGCAATCCTCGTCTTCCAACTTTGTTACACTCCTGTTTCGTGTTCTTCCGTGTTGCCCAGAAGTCTCAAGCATGTTTTTATGTATCTTCCATGTTTTCTCGGCGTCTCCATTGGACTTAAGCATAAAAAACCGCATTTTTCCAAGCTCCCAGTCCAAGATTGTCATTTTCGCGATGTTTGACAGCTGTCAACTTCTGTTCAGGTTGGTTTACAGGCAGTGTTGCCATTCTTGCGCCCGGTGAAGCAGATCGTTGCCCGCGGTTAAAATAACACGCAAATATTAAAAGCCAATAACACGCAAATATTCCAGGCCATTCAAGTACAGTAATTTGATTCATGAATGATGGCATACGGCGAGATCCTATTGAAAAATTCCCTCGTTGGAAGGATAGACCTTGTGGATAAGATATCAATATATTGGTCCGACATCTTATCAAAATACAGAAATCTGGCGGCAAAAATACCAAAATCTGGTGACATTGAGTTAATATCATTTAAGTGCCGCAAAGCACGCACCAGCTAGTTCCACCTCATAAGGTTAGTGTGCGAGAACGATCCGAAAATTATTAGGCAAGAAAAGATCCACCTTTGCTAGTAAGCTAGGGTTATCAGTTTTACCTCAAATCAGATTAAAAATATAGGACATGGTCAGTATTTCTCTCCTGAGACAGAGACTTATAGCCAACCATGCTTGTGATAAATGCAGTCAGATACAAAAATGGATAATGTCCGTACTGCTTGAAGTATAAAAATCCTTGTCCAGCATGAGAATATAGGTACAATCCGCGAGCGAGCTCCGAAGATCGGGGCTGGGAAAGCGGCCGGATTACGCCGGCCCCAACCGTCGCTTCATACCCCGCACTCTCCCAGTACTATAGTACGGGGCAAAGGAACATTCCGGTGAGGCAATAAATCATTAGGCCCGCCCGCCCCTTTTAATACCTGCTTGTAGGGATGCATGTCATAACCTTCGCAGATTATCTATCAGATTATTATATTATTGAAATTGCACATCTAAACTTTTGTCGGTTCACTTTTTAGTTCGTCAAAAAATTACCAAATATTATGTGTAAAGCACCGAGTCTGCATGTTAATATTACCCTTCAACTTCAATAGCTCCAGGTTAGAAAATATGGTCTCCATTGCTCAACTGATAGGCAAGTAATGATGTTTTATCGGCGCAGCATTTTATAATATACGTATATGGGACTCATTATTACAAAATGCTACGATAACATTTTACTAATGACTGTTTAGAAATTAATGATGATCTATGATATGCCATGCTATGATAATCAGTTATCTATTAAGTACTCATTTAATAACTCACATCACATAATTAGGTAATTATTTAATTACTCTAATTCTAAAATAATACTTAAACCGAAAATATTAATAAATATAGCAATCGGTACTATAATAAATGCAGATGTATATTTAAATACAAACGGAGCTGCCATGGAATTCACCGACCGGAGTCGGGCCCATCATAATACTATTTTTTTACACTTCTGGGCGGTGAGCAGTGGATTCCGGACTTACGAACCGGCTGTGGTAGGTTTAGGACAGCTGTCTTGCCACATGTGAGCGTTCACCTCACCACCCATTCACTCCCCCCTTCGAAGCCATAGAATTTGAGATGCGCAAATCGCAGTTTTAGATAATTTTTCTAAGAAAGAGTTGATTATTTTTCTGGAAAGGCCAAGATCTTTAAAGAGGTGAAATAGAGATTTAGCTGGCAGGCCACGAGCGCCAACTTCCACCGCGTGAAGGTGAATAGTGAAGCCGTTCCGGGTTACGGCATTTGCAAGATCATGGTATTTATTTAATTTGTACTCGTGGTCTTTCGGGATATTTGATTCCCATGGAACAGTTAATTCTACAATAAGGGCCACCTTCCAAGATAGAGAGTAAAGAGTTATATCTGGACGGAGGGCTGTGCATCCGAGACTTTCAGGGAATTTATACTGCTTAGAGACCGAATCAATCTCCAGAATCCAATCTGTAGCTTTCTCAATTATTGAGAAAGGTTTTGTAGTTCAATGTTTTTTGCCTTTTGAGCCATCCCGCACAAACTGTATTGGGGGTCTGGAGGATACTGTCAAACCCTTGTTGGCACGAGCCACTGAGAGACTAATTACCTCACGAATAACAGCGAGAACTTTGTCATGGCGGTAAGTGTACCGTCCTTGATCTAAGGCGACCTTGCAGCCAGCTAGAATGTGTCTAGCTGTGCAAGGGGTATTGATACAGAGGGGACAAGCACTATCCTCAGCAAAGCTCCAACGAGCGAGGTTACTGGAGTCTGGAAGTGTATGCTGAAAGGCATTCAAATAAAATTTCAGCATCTCTGGCGTCCAGTCATAGAGCATTACCTTCCAGTGCATTGGAGGCGGAATGCAAAAGTCCCCAATTGTTGTCCAATCATTCTGGCATTGAAGGCCAATAGCATCTGCCATACTGTTGCTGTCGTAATCTCCCCGCAAAAGAGACTTCTTCAAGTCCACGTCGCTCGTGGTTGTACTGCCATACCCCAGACCAGTGCCATTCTGGCTGATTACAGTAAGGAACTTTTTGTGGAAGTCTACGCGGGCTTGTAGATCATTTGAATCACTACGGCCACTTATTACGTGCTTCGATATTGCCGGATCTTGGGAAATGCACAGAATCGAATTTTTGGTTATTCTGGAGTTGGCGTAGAGCAGAGAGGGCAGTTTTAGCGCTAGCCCAAAATTTTGTTTGGACCTGAAGAGAGTCGAGGGGTCAGCTGGTTTGGCTAAGGACAGCCAGGATTTTAAACTAGCTGTCACCAGCGCATCTAGACGGGACATCTTGCGGTGTCGACTACAATGGGCGAACCCGTCACCACAGGACGTTTTAACGATTATTCGTTCTATCGCCCTGCAGAGAGCGTAGAAGACTTTGGACAATACAATCCAACGTCTAGCTACGTCACAACCCGTGAGAGTCCAACGCCTTACCGCGAGTAAGCCAGGAATAAACCCGGCGGGCTCGAGATACTCGCGCCCTCACCTCCAATTGTGACCAGATTTCTCCGGTCTCTCGATTGGATTTCTCCGGTCTCTCGATGGCCAATGGTCATTTCAAGAGCAGTCGCCGTAAGGTAGGCAACCACCCCCGCTCTATAGGAAACAATACAGTTCCCAGACTCCCCCGACTGTTAGTCGGAGAGCACAATCGATTAGCTTGCGCCACTCGGTGCGCAGACCGTCCAGGAGCGCCAGAGGTTTGATTCCCAGGGGAGACTGGTTGACCCAGTGTCCTACCCAGGTTCGCACCCCGTGCGTGGAGGCCGTCGGATGGGTGTTGACCCGTGAGTGTGACCGACCCTGAACACATGGGTCATCGTGGCCACCTCATCATGGGCCCGTTAGCATCTAGACGGGACAGTTGGGTTTTGGTAAAATCGTAAATAAGAAAGGGCCATGACAAATGTGACGTTAGATAATTGTCATAGATCCCGGCCTTACGAGGGCCAGAAATTAGCAAGGCATCTATTTTTGCCAGGCAACTTTTGAAATGCTCTATAACATGATCGCCCGATACGTCTTTTCCCCGATGGGTGATTTTTCTGCCGAGGAATTTGAAATGATTGTTTGGGTCTATAAGGGAGATACTGTTTTATCGAGCAAGCGTAATTCATCGATAAGCAATATCGACGTTAGTTGACAGCTCGGTTTATTACCCCATCGGAACGTGCCTTTGGCCCGTACTCTAGTACTGGGAGAGCGAGTAGGGTGGAGCGACGGTCGGGGGTGGCGTAATCTGTTCTCTTCGCCAGCTCCCGATTCTTCGAAGCTCGCGCGCGGACCGTATCTTCATAGGGATTCCAAATAGCTGCATTCGTTTAGATGCGACTTCTTACAATTGAGTTATTATTATTATTATTATTTATTCTGGACAGGCAGCTTTGCTGATACGTCCAGATCAGATCTTGTAAAACTAAACAATATTAACAATATAATGTAAACAGTATTAACAAGTTTTTAGGTATAAATCAAGTCTGTTTTTAAATTGATTGACAGAGATTGCACTAATCACTTCAAATGGTAGTTTATTCCACAAGTCCACCACTCTATTTGGCAGAACGTTCTTAACCCTTCAGGCCTCGGCCCCTCAGCCGATTGACAAGTTGCTGTCCCAAAAAAATTTTGTAAAAATTAGTAAAAAAATTGAATTACGACACTGTCTCACCAAAACATTAATTACTGCCAAACCACTGTACCCATAATTAAAATGAAACATATTAACATAATAAAACATAATAAAATCAAACAAATTAAATTAAAATAAAATTAAAACGGAGCCGTCACGCTGAATTGTTTTGTGGCCGATATCGGCCAATCGGGGCTTGAGGGGTTAAAAGGATTAGATTTAAATTTTGTACGGTTGAGTTTTTTGTTGTGACCTCGGAGATTTGTGTTGACGTTGAATTTGTAAATATTCTTCAGTGCGTACATCGTAATAATGTGTTAGAATTTTATGTCTCAATCAGGTCCCCTCTTTGTCTTCTTTGTTTGGGTGTAGTAATTCCAAAAAAAAACAAGCGATCTTCATAATTCCTATTCTTTAGGCCCACTGGCATTTTGGTTGCCCTTCGCTGAGCCTTTTCCAGAATATCTACATCTTTGCAAAAGTAAGGGTTCCAGATCTGATAGCCATAATCAAGAATAGGTCTCACAATTGCAATTATGTGTTTCTCCCATTTGAGATCATCAGTAATTGTTATTCCAAGATCTTTTTGTTGCTTGACTGCTTCTAGTTGGGCGTTTGCCAGAAAATATTGTTTGTTGGGGTTGCTTTTCCCGATATGAAGCACTACACATTTTTCAACGTTTAAAGTAAGCAATGCTTTGATCTTGTCAAGATATTGCTGAAGCTGTCCACTGCATAGAATAGGATTGGCGAAGAATTTTGTGTCATCGGCAAAGTAGTTGCTCTGCGATGTGATTGACGCTTGAAGATCCGTAATAAACAAGGTGAACAAAACTGTACAACATGCGCATAACCCGAATATTATTGAAGTGTTTGGATTGCTGTATCACAAACCCTAGTACCCTTGGACCCGTTCGACCCTCATCAGACTTCTGCAGATAGTGGTAGCTTAACCGCTGAAATGCTAACACCACCGATCGGTAGTTTTTTCATTGCGACAACTCGCGGGCGGCTGATCTCCGTATTTATGCAATTATGTAATTATGTGCGAAAAAAGTTGCCTTCATTGAATAACCCACCATTATACATTAGTATGCATGCACTAACACCACCTACAAAAGAAACGAGGGTTGAAAACATGCTGTCGTGAGTTTCATTCCCATGGCTAGCTTTTTAAGGGTTAAACCCCTTTTTTCAAAGGCTGTGGTGCGGCTCAACCGGATGCACATATATCAAAATTTTCTCTCACAAATGCTATACCAGACCTTGTTTTAAACCTTTCAGAAAATAAGCACAGATGATAGAAAATAAATTGGTAAAGACCTCTGCCTGTATTTCGGTGTCGACGTCGGACTGATCGGAAGTGTCGCAGTCCATGCCCGGATCCACCACGGTCACCATACTGTGCTCTATGTTGTAATCGAGGACTTTGTCCTTGTCGTCGTTGTCGGCGTTCTCGTCGTACTCGTCCTGACTGCAGGTGTCGCCGTCTTCGTTCGGACTGGACAGCTGCTGTCGCGTCAGGCGCCTTAATTTTGCATCGTTCATGACGCACTGCGAACGGAACTGGGCCAGCCATTCCGTTTTGAAAAGACATCGGTGACATATGCTCGGAGGCAGGCCGTCCCCAGGGTGTATCTGAAAATTGCACAGAATTGCATTGTTGCTGTTAGATTTCTTTCAACTGGTTAAGAATCGATAAAACACAAGCAGTTAATAGCAATAAAAAGAATGTTTATTTGTATCAATGAACTATACAGGGTGAGTTTTTAATTAATGACATCCTTGAAATGGGTGAATCAGTATGAGCAAATAAGCAACTTCTGAGAACAAATCATTGAATCAAATAATATAATAAAATTATTTTTAAATTACATTTTATTCCAAATGATTTACAGCAGGTTGAGAATCGATCAGCTATTTTATTTGACCTTGCTAATGGTGAAAGGGAGTTAAACTCGGCGGCATTGAATGGTGCTCGATAATGCAATAGTCACGAGGCAAGGCCACAGATGGCGCTGCACTGTTATTTCTGAACAGATATACTTGGAATAATTGAGAAATTTAAAACAGAATAGATATTACAAATAAAACAGTGCCTAAAATATACCTATTAGTTAAAAAATAGTTTTGTTATTCTATTTTACTATTGCCATCTATCGGTTATTCACGCGACTATTGCGATATGTAATTGTAAGCTCATTGAAAGTAATCATTCGAACCGCTAGATGGCAATCTGTGTTTTTTAATTGATTTCTTCTAAATTATTGCTTTTTTAACGATTAGGTACATTTTTAAAATGGTTCAATAAGTGGTGGTAAATGTGTCAAATATTCAAAATACATCAATTAGAAATTACAGTGCAGCCATCTGTGGCCATGCTTTGCTACTATTGTGTTATTAAACGCCATTCAATACCGCCGACTTCAACGACCTCGATCCATTAGCAAAGTCAAATAAAACAGTTGATCGATTCTCAAACTTTTCCTAATGATTTGGAATAAAATGTAATTTTAAAATATTTTTTTTATATTATTTGTTTTAACAATTTGTTATCAAAACTTGCTTTTTTTGCTCGTACTGATTCACCCACTTCTAGGATGTCACTCATCATCATCATCATCATCATCATCATAATTTATTCATTCCATAAAAGCATTTCACAATACTGAGGAACATGTCAAATTTTACAATAATAATTTACCAGATGATAAAACTAAAAAATTGAAAGAAAAAAAAATTATTGTAATCAGAGGTGATTACTTAAAAATAGTCAAATTTACAAAATAATCAATAATCAAACAAATAATAATCAATATCATAAAAAGAAAAATTCTGAAACATGCGTAATTAAAAACAATGTCAATAAAATCTAAAACTTAGTGCGAAAGTATAGTCATAATATGGTTATTTATAATCAAGCAATTGTGGACGCAATATCATAAAAGTCGTCCAGTTTGTAAAGGGCATGTTTGACTAACTGATTTTTCAAGCAGATTTTATATGCTGCCATCTCAAGTCTTTTCGTCGATGATGGCAAAGCATTGAACAATTTACAACTAATATATAAAAATGTTTTTTGATATTTAGTCAAGCGTACTTTAGGCAATAACACATTGTTTTTATGTCACGTATTATGGCTATGCCGAGTGGAGTGAAGCTCGCAATTTAAAAGATTCTCTTTGGCGTATAAAAGACACTGATATATGTACATTGACGACATGGTAAGGATACCAGCTTTAACCCTTCAGGCCTCGGCCCCTCAGCCGATTGACAAGTTGATGTCCCAAAAAATTTTAGTAAAAATTAGTTAAAAAATTGAATTATGACACTGTCTCACCAAAACATTAATTACTGCCAAGAAACTACCCATAATTAAAATAAAACATATTAACATAATAAAACAATCAAATAAAACAAATTAAATTAAAATAAAATTAAAACGGGACCGTCATTCTGAATCGTATTGTGGCCGATATCGGCCAATCGGGGCCTGAGGGGTTAATAAAAAAAGGGGCGCAATGTGTTTCTCTGCTTACACCAAAAATTGTCCTAACGGCTTGCTTTTGTAGCACAAAAACGCGATGGGTATCGGTTGCATTACCCCATAGTAGTATCGTATAAGACATCTTTGAATGGAAGCAGGAGTGATACACACTGATCGCTGCACGTTCGCCAGCCAGAAATTTCACCTTATGATGGTGAGGTGGAAATATTCATTTTCGTCCTTCGTCCTTCGTCAATTAGGTACAGAAACTAATTGCTTGTTATAGCATAGACTGCCGATGAGAAAGTTGCACACAAATTATCGATATGTTGATTCCAGTTTAAATTTTCATCTAAAGTGATCCCTAAGAATTTAGTATTTCTGACAATATTTATATTTTCTGGTTCCATTTGAATCGTAATATTTTTGTCACTCTTTTTAGTAGTTGAAAATTTCATCGCTACCGTTTTTGATGGGTTTAGGAAAAGTTGATTTTTTTCAAACCAAGTGTTAGCCACAAAAAGCTGCTCGTTTATCAGCTTTTCCAAGACCTGGGTGTTTTTATTTTCAAAAAAGAAGCTGGTGTCATCGGCGTATAGAAGCGTCTTTACTGGCGGCGTAATTGTCCTATCGATATCATTAATGAAAATAATAAATAGTAGTGGTCCAAGTATAGAGCCCTGAGGTACCCCGCGTGCAATTAATTTTGGCAATGACAGCATTGTTTATTTCCACAATTTGGTATCTCCTATTTAGATATGATGTAATCAGGCTATGAGCTCTACCGTGGATACCATACCTCTCTAGTTTATCTAGTAGAATCTTGCGATTCACACAGTCGAAGGCCTTCGATAGATCGCAAAAAACGGCTATGGGGTTTTGAGATGTGTCAAGTGATTCTAAAATTTGCTTTACTAACTCGCTAATTGCCATAGTGGTCGACTTATGCTTTCTGAAGCCGAATTGATTTCTTATAATAACATTAAAAGTATCTAAAAAAGTATTTATTCTATTAAATATAATTTTCTCAAAGACCTTTGAGAAACACGGCAACAAAGATATAGGGCGAAAGTTATTTATATCTGTTTTACTGCCTTTTTTGAATATCGGTAAAACCTTTGCTGTTTTCATAGCAGTGGGGAAAATGCCTTGCTTTAGGCATTTATTTAAAATCGGTAATAGGATGGGCGTAATTATTGGCGATATATCCTTGATTAATTTCATGGAGTGGCTCCATATGTCAGTAGCCGACTTGGATTTTAATGATTTAAAACACGCACTAAGTTCAGCCTCTGTGATCGGATAGAGGTGTAATGAGGCAGGCAAACTATCCGGTAGACTCACACTTTGATTACTTTTCGCCGTGTCTATAATGATATTACATGTATTATTGAAGTGGTAATTAAAGATGTTTGTAAGTTCCTGTGGATTTGTGTATTTTATCTGATTGTGTAGTAATTCGATAGATTCGATGTTTCTTGTAGTTTTGTTCCTACATTCTCTATTTATAATGTCCCATGTCGTCCGACTTTGGTTTTTAGAATTAAGAATTTCATTTTTAATTGATAGTCTCTTTGCGGATATAACAGTCATCCTGTAAACTTGTTTATATTTATTGTAGTAGCATCTTAGGGAGCCGCTTTCGTAGCAATTTAGTACATCTTGTAGAAGCTGTAGTTTAGTTTGTGATATTTGAAGTCCACGTGTGATCCAAGATGGTTTCTTGCATTGTTTAGATGTACATAGGCGTTTTGGAAAACTTGACTCAAAAATAAGATTGAATTTTCTAAAAAAATTTGTAAAAACATTATCAGGCCCTGAGTTTAAATCTAGTTTCACGTTTGCTACTTGCTTATAAAATATAGCCTTATTTGTATCAGTTATCTGCCGTTTCCAAACATGCCCTTTATATGTCATTTTTTTAATACATAAAATCTCTAATATCTGTGCATTGTGATCAGAAAAAGTAATAACGACATTATGAATATAAGAATAGTCTGTTGAAACATTAGTGAAGATATTGTCAATGCAAGTCGCACTGCCCGTTGTTTTGTTGAATCTGGTGGGAAAATCCACCATCGTCTGCAGTCCATATGACATAAAGAGATCTTTTAGTGAGTTTGCTTGCGATGATAGCTTCAATAAATCCACGTTGAAGTCCCCGATAATAACAAATGCTTCATCCTTGCGCTTGCTAATGATACTTAAGATCTTGTCCATTTGGCATAAGAATATGTTGAAATCGCTATTTGGGCTTCGATATATACATACAATGATGTATCTAGTTGTTTTAACCTCAATGCATGATATTTCAATGATTTTTTCAACCGATAAGTCCACAATATCTGGTCTACTTTTTGCTTCAACTGTTTCCTTTGTCAGTAAGTATACAGCAACCACCGCGTATGTGTGTTTGTCGACAGAAGTAGCTCGTAAGTCTAAAATCTTTTATATGTAATGTATCGATATTGTAATCATGCAACCAGTGTTCTGTTAAACAGATTATGTCTATTCCGTACTTTTCTGAAATGATTTCCATTTGAAGACTCTTTTTATCAATGCCCTCCACATTAAGGTGAAATATACTAAAGGTACTTTTATTTGGCGTTCTTTTACTTGTATTGGATGTGCCACTATGGATGTTATCTGTGCTGATTGTATTCGATGTTCTATGTATAAGCTTACTCTCGTTATTATTTACATGTAAATCGGGAGGGTCAGTTTTCTCGAAAAAACTGAATGTGTGTCACGGTAGGCGCTTTGTCAATTATTGCATCTTTTATTAGTCTGCTATTTGTCACTAATTAAAAACTCACACTGTACATACAGTGATAATTATAATGGCCCTCCTAAAGTCGCCCCCCGCAAATACAGTGAAACCTTGATATAACCATTGTTCATACCAATTATTTAGTATCGGAACCTTTTTAATGTATCAAGAAAAAAAACTACTACTAGATTCGATGATTGTAATGATAAATCTGATAGGACATAGCCTCGGACACGCAATATTACAAGATATAAAATTTTCAAATTTACATAGCATTCGCTTTTTTCTTTTTTTTTTCTTGTAGATCTTGCAATTGATTTTAAACCTTCAGCAGATTTTTTGTGCGGATGTTGGGCCCGATTGCGTTTCTTTGTGAACTAAAATAGGAACTTAGTTTAACCAAACGAGACAGAGCAATACCTTAGAACGGATATGAAATGATTTTGTTATTGCTTATTTATTGAGGCCTAATAAAGATTATTGCAGTTTCAGAACCAGTGTGATGAAAATAGTTGCATGACGTTGAAACATCGACAATGCAAAAGAGCATTTGCTAGTTATCTTGTGAAAATATTATTTTTTTAGTGAGAAAGAAACCCTGTCCGAGTATTCAATTCATATCATTTTATAAATCATCTTTTATTGGTAGGTAAAACGGAATATAAACAGTTTAGCTAACTCTACATATTTTTGTAAAAAACTTCCGAGGGATGTGTAAAAAGTAAGTTTCCCTATTTTTAAAAAAAAAACTACAAGGAATTTTGTAAAACAAAATTATTTTTTGTGTTTAGTAGTTCAAAAATATTTCTCAATAAAATCCCCATCCATTTCTGTACTCTTTTGAAGTTGGGGCAAAATGTTAGTTAAATTAACTGGGCTTTTTCCCGCACTTGGCCTCTTGATTAGGCCGTTATGCGTGGCTCATGTTTCTATTTATGTTACTCCAGTCAACCCAGGCTGTCCCAGAAGGTTAGCAGCCAGTTTGGGTTGCTACAGGCCTCCGGGACAGGCCAGTTCGTTGACCAGTTCGTCTGGCGCGTCGTTGCCTAGTGAGTCGCTGTGCCCTTTAATCCATTGCAGGGTCACTTTATTTGACCTTGCAATGGATTGAAGCGCATTGTGGCATTTCAGTACAAGGACAGAGGTTAAAGTTTTTTTGCTAGCGCTAAACGCAGATAGGTATTGTGAGTTCTAAATAATTTACGGAAGGCATCAAGAATAAACGGCGTGGTTTGCTGTCAAAAGGTGTTCTCTTGCTGCACGACAATGCGCGACCACACACAGCAAGAAAGACGACTGAACTCCTGGATTCGTTCAATTGGGATGTTCTCCCCCACCCACCGTACTCTCCCGACCTTGCTCCAAGTGACTACTATCTTTTCCCAAAGTTGAAGGTTCACCACGGCGAACATCACTTCACTTATGGCGACAATCTCAAGGTCGAATTTTCGAAATTCATCAACGCTGGAATGCCAATACCACCGATTGGTGGTTTTTCTGTTGTGTCAAATCGCAGGCGACCGATCTCTGTATTTATGCAATTAGACAATTAATATGCGAAAAAAGTCTTCTTTGAATAAGCCACCAACATAAATTAGTATGACCAACATAAACCCCTACAAAAGAATTTTCGAGGGTTGAAAACATGCCGTCGTGAGTTTTATTCCCATGGCTGACTTTCTAAGACGGGGAGTTACACGTTCAGTCTGGCATCAGTTCAGTCCGTGACCTTGGTCAGACTGACGGTAGACTGATCGTTTATCGCATTGACTGATGGACTGAACTGATGGATTTTCATACATTTTAATAATTTAGATCAGTCCACCAGTCAGTTCGCGGATCAATTCGCTTCATTAACCTACTGCCATATAAATGGTTATGAATTGTTAAAAAAAAAAACCTACCGAAATATAGTATAAAATACAAACAGAGCTGCCATGGAATTCACCGATCAAAAAATTGGGCCCATCATAAATAATTATTACACTTCGGTGGATTCCGGACTTACGGCAGGCTGTGGTAGGTTTAGGACAACTGTCTTGCCACATGTGAGCGTGCACCTTACCACCCATTCACTCCCCCTTCGAAGCCATAGAATTTGAGATGCAGAAATTGCGGTTGTAGATAATTTTTCTAGAAAGGAGTTGATTATTTTCCTGGAGAGACCAAGATCTTTAAAAAGGTGAAACAAAGATTTAGCTGGCAGGCCACGAGCGCCTACTTCCACCGCGTGAAGGTGAACAGTGAAGCCGTTCCGGGTGACGGCATTTGCGAGGTCATGGTATTTATTTAATTTGTACTCGTGGTCTTTTGGGATATTTGATTCCCATGGAACAATTAATTCTACGACAAGGACCATCTTCCGAGATAGAGAGTAAAGAGTTATATCTGGACGCAGGGCTGTGCATCCGAGACTTTCAGGGAATTTATACTGCTTAGAGACCAAATCGACCTCCATAATCCAATCTGAAGCTTTCTCGATTATTGAGAAAGGTTTTTTGCCTTTAGAGCCAACCCGCACAAACTGTATTGGGGGTTTGGAGGATACTGTGGAACCCTTGTTGGCACGAGCCACTGAGAGGCTAAGTACCTCGCGAATAACAGCAAGGACTTTGTCGTGACGATAAGTGTACCGTCCTTGATCCAAGGCCACCTTACAGCCAGCTAGAATACGTCTAGCTGTGCAAGGGGTGTTGCTACAAAGGAGACATGAACTATCCTCGGCATAGCTCCGACGAGCGAGGTTACTGGAGTCTGGAAGTGTATGCTGAAAGGCATTTAAATAAAATTTCAGCATCTCTGGCGTCCAGTCATACAACATTACTTTCCAGTGCATTGGAGGAGAAATGCAAAAGTCTCCAATTGTTGTGCAATCATTCTGGCATTGAAGGCCAATAGCGCGAGCCATACTATTGCTGTCGTAATCTCCCCGCAAGAGAGACTTCTTCAAGTCCACATCGCTCATGGTTGTACTGCCATACCCCAGACCAGTGCCATTCTGGCTGATTCCAGTAAGGACCTTTTTGTGGAAGTCTACGCGGGCTTGTAGATCATTTGACTCACTACGGCCACTTACTACAAGCTTCGATATTGCCGGATCCTTGGAATTGCTTAGAATCGAATTTTTGGTTATTCTGGAGTTGACGTAGAGCAGAGAGGGCAGTTTTAGAGCTAGCCCAAAATTGTGTTTGGACCTGAAGAGAGTCGAGGGGTCAGCTGGTGTTTGACTCTTCTATAATCCCGTATATCTCGCTTATTTATAGATAGAGCATTGAGAGATTCTAGAGCATAGATTTTTTACAGATTCGGAATCAGTGTGATGATTATAGTAAGGTGACATTAAAACATCAATGTAGAAGAGTTTGCTCAACTGTATAAATACTTACACTTGCCTTATTCACCCCTCTTTACAGTAGGTACCACATCCGTCAAAATGTCATTGTCCAAAAAATGTTGGTAAAACGTTTTTATATGAAATACCTAGGTATTGTACAGTGTACTTAGATTTGTTGTCCGTTTTACGCCTTCAATTAAAAGGTCGCTGTCGACGCAATTATGTTGCAATATTATAGATTACCGAGGCCGTGACGACGCGATGTGCATAACAATATAAACGCAGCCGCAGGTGACTTGCTAAACACGTATATTATAATTATTATGGATTATTACGCACCTGCAGTTCGACAAAGTCGGATATTTTCGTGAGCAGCGGGATCTCGGGCTCGGGGTCGACCTCCACCTCGAAAATAGCGCTCATAACGCCGTTTTTTCCCAGGCACAAGCGGCATATCGCGTTCAGATTGGACAAAATGAACGAATCCTCCTCCATTGCGTTATGCGACACTCCCAAACACTTAAAAATGGGTTATTTAACGCGGGATTGGGACTAATTGGACAGCACGCGGGGGTACACTCACAGCGGACGGCGCCCTGGCAGACTGCGGCTGGCGGCCCGCCGTCCTGGCGGCGCCCCTCGCGCGGCGCTCCACACCGTGTCGGAAGACGCCAAACAACATATATCCCCATCACAACGCAATAAAATCGAATAAATCCTCCAAGTAATACTAATTAAACAGCCATTTTTTATAGGTTAAATGTTACAAACAACTCAGATATTCAAAACGAAAATCGCGCGTATTCTATTGACCAGCAGCGACATCTAGCGGGTTATCACGAAACTACCACAATCGCTAGTTGCCAGTGCGGATTTTCATCTCAACGCAATAAAATCGAATAAATTCTCCGAACACTACTCATTAGCCCTATTAAGTCTGTGCATTAAACAGCTATTTTTATGGGTTAATTAAAGGTTATAAACAACGCAGGTATTCAGAACGAAAATCCCGAGCATTTCAATGGCCAACTCTAGCAGTTTTCCACTAAACTACTGCGATCGCTACTAATGTCAGCGCGGTTTTTTATTACAGAAAAAAACACCCAAAAATTTGATATATAAAATACGTGAATATATAAGTAAATAAAATCCTCCGTGCACCACAATGTTTGTGGTTCAAATGATATTGAGAAAGAGCGAGAGACATAGGCGACACGCCCAACTTGTGGAGGCGCCGTAACATTTCTCATTGTTGAATCGCCATCTACCGTTTCACGCTACACTGCTTCGAAACGTAGGTACTGTGATAATATCACAGTGATATCGTCCACTGATCAGTGCACTGATCAATATCGTCCTCGAGTGGAGCGCTCTTTCCTATTAAGTTTGTGGCTCTTTGCGTCCACAAGGAATTTGACCCAACCCGCATTTTGTGGTTATTTGGGGCTTCTGATGTGTCCAGCCCACAGGCTGGACATGCTTTTTTTTTACTACCATTGTAGTCGGATTCATTTTTTTTTGTCACTTGTTTTCTTCATTTTATCTTCGTATGCCCAAGTACATCCAGCCCGCCCGCCCACCGCCCGCCGCACACGAGACGAGCGCACCCAGCCTCCTCGGCCTCTTCTTCTTCTTCTTTCTTTTCCTTGTGGCAATTCCACGCAGCTAGGGTGCTGGTGATTTTGTGCCAGTTTGTATGTATTGTTGACGGGAGGGTGACTACTGTTAATGTTAGTACCTACAAAAAAAAAACAAAAAGGAAGGGACATCACAATTGCATACACAGAAGACAACATAGAGACTAAAAACATAACAGAATATTAGGGGAATATTTTGGAGGAAGAAAAAGGAGAAGGGTCAGGGTAATAGAGAAGTGCTTCTGGGGGCAGCGCCGCTCCCCACCGCCCCCCGAGAGCAGCCCCCCCCCCCCCGGCATCGGCCGCACCGGGAATGTGTCGTCCATTGACCGCAAGCTACTGCCAAAAACTCGCCCTATTCAGCGACTTTTTCCACAGCCAACCTCGACAACGGGGCCACATTTCCATCGGCCTGTCGTCACAAGGCGGGTCCGATCCCGGAGCAGCGAACGGAAGCGGCCACCCCCAGAAGGCATTTCGGAATATGGGTTAAATGGCTAAATGATTTAGGTTAACGAATTTAGCGATGACTCGATAAATTTTAATGGAATTGGACGCCAGAAGGATATCGATTTTGGTAGGGAGTTCGATTTTCAATTGAATGAGATTAGGAATGAACGAAGGAAAGTTGTTAAGGAGAGGGCAATTAAAGAAGAGGTGATCCACGGTGCAGATATCAAATCCACAATCACACTGTGGGGACGGAATTACTTTTATACGATATAGGTGTGCGGGCGTTGAGCAGTGGCCTATGCGCATTCTGCAAATTGTGGAGATCTCTTTCCGCCTGAAAGGTTTTTTAAAATACCAAGGTTTGTTGTGAAGGTGGGGATTTATAAGAAAATAATGTTGACCTTTAGACTTGCAAGAAGAAAGATAACTCTTCTTCCAGCAGTCCTTCGTTTCTTCTTCTATTTGGGGGAGGATGTCCGACGCAGGGATTTTGATACGGAGGAGGGCTCCCCTGGAGCGGGCCTCATTAGCCAACATATCCGCCGATTCGTTACCGGCTATTCCTGAGTGGCCTGGAATCCACGTGAGTACTACTTCATCCCCTCTCTCTCTGACAGTGCGGAACAGGGATCGGATCTGGTTTTCCAGGTGAGAAGGGCGATGTGAGATGGCCGGATTGTTTAATTTCTCTACCAGACTTAGGGAGTCGCTAAAAATGGCACATGGGGAAATATGGTTAGTCAGGATGTACTCGAGGGCTTTCAGGAGGGCAACACTTTCAGCGGTGAAGATTGATGCTTTGCTGTGTAATTTATAAGCGATGGGAACTCTGCGGTTGTGGTGAAAAATTCCCACCCCCACGTACCCCCCAGCTTCTGTCTTGGAGCCGTCTGTAAATATGAGGTCCCAGCCAGGGAACCTGGATGCTACGAGGTCCAAAAATACGGCATTGTTTAGAGGTGATGGGGGCTGCCCTACTGGACATTTCGACAAGACGGTTTGAGAGAAGATGTCCGGGGTGATAAGTCTGTCTTCGAAGGGGAGATGGAAGTCTGGGAGGAGAGCATTCCTGTGAATGATGTCCTTGAGGCGGTATAGTTTCCTATGACTAACGCAGAGGGCGGGGGCTTTGTTATTTGGAGTGTTTCTCAGCAATTCGGAGAGAAGGGTGATTTTAGGAATAAGAGGGTGATTGACGAGCTGAAGGCGTTTAATATAAAATCTATCTGCTAGTAGTTGACATCGGAGGTTGACTGGAGGTTCACAAGACTCGGCTAGTAGGGCATTAGTGGGAGAGCTTCCCATGGCGCCAATGGTGCATCGGAGGCCTTTAAATTGAAGGGTGCTTAGTTTCCTTTGCATTTTCAAGCTCATAGGGTAGCAGATAAAGGCAGCATAGTCGATGTGAGAACGAATGAGACAGGTGTGGAGGAGCTTAACTGTGAAGGGATGTGACCCCCACCACACTCCACTGACTGCCCGAAGAACATTCAGTGACTTTTCCCCGCTGGAAACGACCTGCTCGATGTATCCCCTCCATAGTAGTTTGGTGTCTAGGATAACCCCAAGGAATTTGGCTTGCGCCTTGATGGGAATTAGGGAATTATTGAATGTTATATTCACTACTGGGGGAATATTTCTCCGAGTGAAGATAACGGCGCTACTCTTGGAGGAGGAGATAGCTAGTCCTGAGTTGTGAAGGTATATGTTTAGTGCCTCAAGCGCTTCTGATATCCTCTGCAAGGAGGCCGAGAGGTTGGGTGAGGAGTGGTATAATACAACGTCATCTGCGTATTGCAATATCCTGCAGTGATCCAGAACAGCATTCTCCAACCCCCTCGTATAAAGATTGTATAGGATGGGGGACAGCACGCTACCCTGGGGCAGACCCTTAAAGACTGACCTTGAAATGCAATCAGACAGGGAGGGAATGTTTATAGTACGGTCCGATAGGAGACGGCAGATGAAGGAGCAAAGTTTTTGAGGAACCCCTAGACTGACAAGTCTCCTCCCGAGGAGGGGGATCAAGACATTGTCATACGCCGCCTGGACATCCAGGAATGCTGCGACAAGAAATTCCCTCCTGTGGAAGGAGAGCCGTATGTCCGTTGTGAGGATGGAGATGTTGTCGAGGGTACCAAGGCCCCTACGGAAACCGAACTGAGTCTTGGACAGCTGGAATCTTGATTCGAAGAACCATTCTAGCCTGTTTTTTATTAAATGTTCCGCAATTTTACAAAGGGATGAGGATAATGCAATGGGGCGAAAATTTTTAGGGTTATCATTGTCTCGACCGGATTTTGGGATCGGTATGACAATCTGCGATCTCCAAGCGGTGGGAGGAGTTCCTGTCTCAAAGAACCCGTTTAGTAAATTTAGGAAGTAGGATTGGATCGGGGGAGGAGAAGAAGTGATAAAGGAGTAAGGGATAAAGTCCTCCCCTGGTGAGGAATCCTTCAAGCGGAATCCTCGGCCTCCGTCCGCCGCGGCAAAAACAAACGGCCCTTTTGGGGCACACAAATGTCTATGATTGCTTCTACATAATTTACATTTAATACATTTTGATTTACGATGCGAAGTAATGGTTTGATTCTACATTTACATTTACTTGCAAGACTATCTAAGGGAACGGAAGAAGTCCGATTTTGGTAATGAGTGGGGTTCCATGCTACATTTACATTTAACATGGTGTCTCAAAGCAATGCAATGGTACGGATGAAGTCCGTGTCCTGATTCCGTGGTCCTGGGCAGCTCCTGGAATATACAAATGGGGTTACGGGATGCTGCTTGGCTGCTGGCGTGTTTCTCTTCCTCCCGTTGGCTGGTTGACCTGAAAGCCTCATGTGGCGAAGAGGGTTACTGGTTGTCATTGTTCGTGATTCTCGATTATATTCCGCGGGTATACGGTTTCTCGGGGGGTCTCGAATGGTGGGGGGCAATTCCTCGGATGTGGGGGTGGGGGGAGGAATCGGCCCGCTCAAACATATTTTTAGACAGTCTTCTGATGAAGGTCTCAATAGTCTCGTCATCAACTAGGTCCTTACGTAGCGTACCGTTGCTGACGCACCATGGAGCGGCCACTATGGTTCGCAGCCCGCTGTCCATGATGCGCTGCATGGCGTCCCTTTGTGTCTTGCTTAAGGCCTGGTACATAGCCTCCTGTATCTCCTGAGATAGAGAAGGCAATGCCTGGTACCACGCGGGCGCTGCATACGTCAGTAGCGCCCTGAGGTACGTCTTAAGGAAGGTCAGTCGCGTCCTTAACGGGATTTGTTTTGCCCTTAGGACGGGTTGGAGGGCCGCTTTGGCCGACCTCGCCGCCGCAAGGGTCTTAGTACGTTCCCTTCATTGTTTTATAGTGTAATAAAATCAATGGTTTCCTTGAAAGGACAATCATATCGGAGGCGTCCGCAAGCCGCGGCTTATGGACGCAACTGAACAGTCCCTAAAGGGGTAAACACACTAACGGACGCGTCCGTCAGCCGCGGCTTATGGGCGCTATTTGTGTAATGAATTTCTATTGAGCCGTACACATTATCGGACGTCAGTCGCGGACGCGACCTCAAGGCTTCGGACATCCGATAGATATCTGGCAAGCCACGTCCCAAACGACTGTGCATACTGTCCATAAGCCGCGGCAGCGGACGCGTCCGATAGTGTGTTCGCCCCTTCATAAGTCTGTGCGACTAAACAGTATGCACAGTCGTTTGGGACGCGGCTTGCCAAATCTCTATTGGACGTCCTCAAGGTGACGTCCGCAACTGACGTCCGATAATGTGCACGGCTCAATAGAAATTGACACAGATAACCTATCAGTCGCGTCCATAAGCCGCGGCTTACGGACGCGTTCTATATGATTGCTTCTTTAAGGGGCAAACACATTAACGGACGCGTCCGTAAGCCGCGGCTGACGGAAGCGTCCGATAATGTGTTTTTTGTTATAATCGCTAGTTGCCAGTGCGGATTTCTATGTTGAGGAAAAACACCCAATAATTTGCTAAATACGTCACATCCTCCATAGATCAAAATCGTTAATCCTTCAAGCCTCGCGACTTCGATATCGAAGTTGGTATTTTTTTTTTCATTTTTTTCAAAAAGGGTACTGTTATTGCGGGTCCCATCAAACTTGCAGAAGGCAGATTTGCAGACGGCAATCTTGCAGACGGCATTCTTGCAGGCGGCAGTTTTGCAGAAGGCAATCTTGCAGAAGGCAGTTTTGCAAATGTCAAACTAACGTTTCGAGGGTCGGCATTTTTGCAGACGGCATTTTTGCAGAAAATGAAGTTAGAAGCAAAACATCGTATTTAAAATTTAGTGTTACCAGAGTAGAAATCGACAAAAGCCGCGTTTTCATTGACAGGGTAGGGAAACCAGTCCACTTCTTTGAGTGTCCTCTCCATCGCGGATCTGGGGACCCTCGGATCTCAGCAATCAACTTTCGATTTTAGGGAAAGAAAAACCTAACCTAACCTAACCTAACAGAAAAACTTAAAACATTTTTTTTAATGTTTAGTTTGATGTACTGAATCATCCACTACATTAAATGTGGAGAGGTAAAAATATTCACCACTTTAATTTACCCTGACATGATAATTTCTACTTCATTTTCTAAATTTAAAATTAATAACATATGACCGCTTTACTGCTTTATTTTTGGTTTGTAAAATAATATAAAATTATTTTATTCGTGTAATCATGTGCTAATGCGCCATTCTCAAACGTTGCTAACTTCGGGTTTGTATGCAAGTTTGCTTTCTGCAAGAATGCCGTCTGCAAAAATGCCGCCTGCAAGGTTGCCGCCTGCAAGGTTGCCTCCTGCAAATCTGCCCTCAACAAATTTGGATCTGTCAAAAGTGACATTTGTGCAAGTTTGCCGCATGCAAAACTGGCGCCCCCCGTTATTGCGAGATAGAGATTTTCTATATTTTTTGACATTACTCATTGATCGAAACGAAACGCCATCTATCGATTTCACGCTACACTGCTTCGTCGTACGTTTGACTTGTGACTTTTCTTATTTTCTTGTAATTTTCCATTTTTCAACTTGTCGAGGTGTTATCTCGCTATATTTTATTATAATCGCATTCTCGTCAAACGACAGGACAGCATATTCCAAAGGTCACCGTCGCTGGGTGTTAAACCCATAAGAAATAATCTACTATTCAAGGTACAAATTTATGGCTTTAAAAACGTTATGTTCGTTTCTATAGTTATAATATTTTGCGGCGTTTTCCGTAGTAATTTCAATATTTACTTTCATCGGTTTACGTAATTTGGAGTGCCACCATTGCTATATCTAATAGCTGACGGCAAAAGTGAGGTTATGTCCCAAGACTACTGTTGGATCCATAGCTCCAAAGCATATTAGAATCATCGATATGTGATCCCCGCTCGATATGTGATTCGCGCTCGAAAATGACAACTTCATAACCACTACTGAAAGCCGGCCAGTAGTAGTTTGGTCGCAGTCCGCTGGCAGACAACCGACCGTTTCCGGTGTGAGCTGCCGCGAAGAATATTGGCGCACTATTCTCACGCATACTGTTCAATTTATTGCTCTCTCTGTCACATGATTTACGAGCAAAGGGTATGTGGAGCCAAGTTATTTTTATTTGAGGGCATATCTAGCTAATATATCCATGATTAGAATAGAACCACGCGACCAGCCCGAGAAATCGATAGAGGAATAGAAAGAGAGAGCTGCATATGACTCCTTTTATCCCTGTTTAGTCGCACATGCGACAAATATATCACTATGGCAACGCTTATATATCACTATGGCAACGCTTATATATCACTATGGCAACACTTATATATCACTATGGCAATGCTTATATATCACTATGGCAACAGTTAGACACCGTGTCTGCTATGCTATGGATAAACGTGCATGCAAGACTAGACAAGGTTATATGAAGCCCATATGCAGCTATCTCTTTCTATTCCGCTATCGCATTCAATCACAGTCCAACTTCGTGCTCCTGCAATCTATTCTAGTATTTCTATGGTTGGGTCTGTGAATATCCAGCCCGGGGTCTAAGGGGTAAGGGGGCAAACGGGGATGCCTGCCCGGTTTGCCCCCCCTACCCCTATTACCTCTTCTCCGTCGTTCCCTCATTACTGAGGATCGTGGCCACTAGACAACAGTTTGCCTACGAGGCTCCTCCACTTCGACCTGTCTTCTGCATGGCGGGTCGCAGATTGTATTGACCCTTTTGTAACTTCTTTGATGAAGTCGTTCCACCTGGCCGGTGATCTGCCTCTGCTTCTTCTTCCCTCCACTTGACCCCTGGAAAGCATTTTCTCCAGATTCTCTGGGTTTCTCCTGGCAACATGAACTGCAGGACCCTTCTCATGCATACGGTGGAGAGTCTCACTTGGATGCCGAGTTCTTCCAGGACAGATTTGTTGGTGCGGCGTGCTGTCCATGGGATTCCTAGCATTTTACGCCAACACCACATCTCCAGTGCATCGATTTTGGTGCGTATCCGAGCCTTCAAGGTCCATGTCTCCGATGTATAGAGAAAGATCGAGAAAACCAGAGCTCGAACCAACCTGACCTTAGTCCGCTTGCTTATACCCCGTTTCTTCCACCGCTTTTCTAGCTTGCTCATGGGCGATCTTGCCATCTGGCTTCTGCGTGAGACTTCCTTTTCACAGTTTCCGTCGTTGCATATCATGGAGCCCAGATAGACAGTCTTTCACAGCTTGAAGGTCACTCAGCTCGTTGGTGCGTTGCATGGTTCCAGTCCGGTCCACAAACATGAGTTTGGTCTTGCTGCGGTTCATGTGCAGTCCATACTCCTTGCTTTCCTTCTCCACCCTGCGTAATAGGGTCGCCAACTCATTTTCATCGGCACCTATGATGGTCGTGTCGTCGGCGAATCTTAGGTTGTTGATTCTGAGACCTATGCGAATTCCACCCTCCCATTCGTCTAGGACTTTTCTCATTATATGTTCGCCGATGAAATTGAAGAGTTTCGGAGATAAGATGCACCCTTGTCTGACGCCTCTCTCTGTTTTGAAGGACTTTGAAAGCTCATCGTCCAACTTTACTCTCGAAGCGCCTTCCATGTACAGACTCTGTACGAGGAATACAGGTGGAGGTGGTTTGGGATCCCCATATCGCACATAACCTCAAACATCTTCCCCCAGTCCACGCAATCAAAAGCTTTGGTATAGTCGATGAAACAGAGAGCCATTGGAATATTAAACTCCCTGCATTTCTCTATAAGTTGGCGAATGTTGAAGATTTGCTCACGCGTGCCTCGTCCTTTTACGAAACCGGCTTGCTCAATCGAGATTTGTGGGTCTATGAAGCACTCCAGCCTCTTGTTAAGAATGCTGAGGAGAATCTTGCTTGCGTGAGAGATAAGCGAGATCGTACGGTAATTCTCACATTTTCGAGTCGAGCCTTTTTTATGCAAGGGGACCAAGATGGATTCGGTCCAATCTTCAGGCCACTCTCCAGATCTCCTCAAATGTTGCGCCGTAATGTCACCTCCACATGCTTTGGGCTTTAAGCGCGAGATAGCTGCACGGACTTCCTCCAGAAGTATATCAGGTTCACGTTCCGGACATTCGTCCATCCTGTGTTCATGCACCTCCTTATGTTCTGGGTCATGATATAATTCTTGGCAATAAGTTCGCCACCTCCGGAGAATCTGCTCTTTGTCCGTTAAGACAACTCCTTTGCCGTCTTCCAAGGTTCAGTTTTTTGTCTTGAAATCTTTTGCAAGAATCTTGACGTGTTGAAACATATCCTTGGTGTGCATCGTATTGGAATGGTCGTCTATTTTTTGGCAGATCTTATTAAGCTGCATCTCTCTATCGCGGAGAGTCTTTGTACTTTGCTGTGGAGTGCCTGTCCGCCGATAGTCCGGATTTCCTCATAGTCCTTCTTTCAAGGACTGCAGACCATGTTTCCTCGGACATCCAGTCAGGTGCAGCCAAAAAACTAGGATTCAAGCGTGATGCCTCTTTTGCTGAGTCCAAAGTGATGGCCTTCAGTCTTTTCCATTCTTTATTGGTCGACTCAAATGGGTCCAGGTGAGTGTGTTTTAATTTCTGGCTCACACTAGTGGAGAAACAGAGTAAGGCGTCGTTACTTAGGCTCGGTAGTCTGTTACTCTTCTGCCGAACAACTTTGTATCTATTCTTGATCTGAGCAGCTAGAAGGTGATGATCGCTTCCGCAGTCCGCCCTCGGATATGTTTTAGCATTCATGATAGAAGAATGCCATCTGACGCCAATGAGTATGAAGTCGATTTGGTTCCTGTGAAGACCATTTGGGGATGTCCACGTATATAAGCGCCTTGGGTGGTGTTGGAACCATGTGTTCATTATAGATAAATTGTTTCCAGAGCAGAATTCTAGGAGTCTCTCACCTCTCTCATTTCTGTCGCCCAAAGCGAACCTGCCAACAATGTGACTGAGATGGCTATCTTTACAGTAATGCCGACCTTGGCATTGAAGTCTCCTATTACTATTGTTACTTCTTTGCTGGGAATTTTCGAGTACACCGACTCCAAATCCGAGTAGAACTTGTTGATTTCTTCCTCGCTGGAGGCTGAAGTCGGAGCGTATACCTGGATAATATTTAGTACATGTGGGGGTTTGCCCAATCGTAATTTAACAATTCTGTCATTAAATGTGTAGTAACCAAGTATCACGCTGCCTAAGTTTTAGATATGAGGAACCCAACTCCGCTCCAGCTGTTTCTTGAGGTTATGAACATGTTGCCCTTCTGGCTTTGATAGTGACCATTATCCTTCGAATGCGTTTCGCTCAGACCCCCCTATTAAGAGGGAACCAAATTCAAGCGTTTGAAAAATAGCTTGTTTCACTAATGCGACTAGCATCCACGGCGCGTCGTACTATCGATAGTTCGTTTGATTTTGGAACGCATTCTAAGTTGATTATTGAATGCAAACGTTAATTTTGAATTCCCATCGCGTCCAGAAAAAATCCTACCCACAGACAGAAGGGAGCGGGGCTACCTGAGCACAGCCGAATATACCCAAACGCTATTGATGTGGCTGATTAGGCATGCGAGTTATTAGCTTTGGTTTTGCTTTGTTAACAACTACTCTTTTAAACGCGTCACCTTACAGCCTGGACTTGGCACTGGCCGACTTCTTTTTGTTTCCCAAGCTAAAAAGGGCGCTCAAGGGGAAGCATTTTAAATGGCTTTATTTTTTGTTGTGTATACTTTATTATGTATTATAATTACAACGCTGTGCATTTTTACTGTTAATAAAAATAGAAAAAAATCGCTATACTTGCTGTATTGAGGATCTAGGTGCCTACATTGAAGAATATTGATAACTGCTGTAATTGCCATCAATAAACTGATTGCAAACAAATAAACTCGGATACTTTCAAAATGGACCTAGTATTTCCAAAAAGTATCAGATATTTCTGACAATGTGACTGTATGTATCATTCGGTACTATTTTTCGGTTAATTGACTTCACAACTTGAGTCCTCAACCTCAGGGCTTGTTCCACTTGCGGTTGTCCACTACATTGTCTATATTGTCCACTACATTGTCTATGTTGTGCACTACATTGTTTATGTTGTCCCACAGAGGTACTAAAATAGAGTGCGTGACCAGCCTGAAAATGCGATTGAGGAATAGAAAGAGATAGCCGTATATGGCACTCCCTCTATCCTTGTTTATTCGAGCATGCACGGGGACACACGTAAATTTATTTATTTATTTATTTATTCATTATATATACATTCAAACGTAATGTACAACCCAGAAAATACCGCTATATGGTTCTAAATTTAGGCATACATCTGTCTGTGCCCAGACCAAATTGTGCATAAATTATATGTTAAAGTTTGTATTCCTAATGTGCCAAGTAAAGTGAAACCCCTTCGATGCCATAAGTCTGCTATGCTATGGATAAACGCGCATTCGAAACTAAACAAGGATAGAGAGAGAGAGTATCTTGCGCAGCTATCTCTTTCTATTCCGCTAACGCATTCACTTACAGTCCATCTTCGCACTCCCGCGGTCTTTTCTAATACGTCTACGAGTTGTCCACTACATTGTCTTATGTTGTCCACTGCATTGTCTATAAACCGGACGAGTTTTAACTAACCAGAATCCATTGATTAAAAAAATGTGGAAAATCTAAAAATAAAAATATTTTTTTTATACAATTTAGCTCTTGTATAGAAGTTTGACAAGCGTTGAGCGCGCTTTGCCATCTAGCGGTAGGTAAAATATCGCAAATTAACAATATTTACAACATTTTACCTACCGCTAAATGGTGCAGCGTGCTTACCATGCGCTTTTTATACTTTTTTCAGAAAATTAAAATGTCAAATTATCAAAAAGAAGCTTTTTTTTTTATTTTAATCAAAAGTTTATCATTTACTTCAAGGATGCCGGTTAATTAAAACTCATCCTGTATATGTACATTATTGTTGTGGTTGCTTTTTAGGATGATGAACAAGTTAGTGATCTACGCGGCCGTGCCGGTATCGGTAATAGTAGCGATCGGCCTCATCCGCAAGCTGAGGAATCACCAGTGGGGCCGCTGCAAAAGCACTCACTCTCTGAGGGGAAAGACCTTCCTGATCACGGGCGCTAACAGCGGCATCGGACTGGAGACGGCCAAAGCCCTCGTCAAGAGGAAGGCGCGGGTCATCTTTGCCTGCCGGAACCTGGAAAGCGCCAAGAAGGAGATTGCCGATATCAGGAGGAACCAGCCGACCGGTGGGGAGATGGTGAGTTTGACATTCTTGAGGTTGTTTATCGATGGTGTATGTATAATCCTGTACCAAACTCCTAATTCCAAATCCCGCAGTGCCAAAAATTATTAGGTGTGTATCGCTTCGTCATAAAGGACACACACACATATAAGCGAGTCGTGAACACCGCGCGGTCGCTTTGTTCGTTCGAGTTAAATCCTACCCGCCGTCGCATCATTGTCGCAAAATCGTCGAAAAACTCTCGTGCAAATTGGTGTGTGCTGATTCACGAGCAAATTGGTGTGTGCTGTTTTGAGAATTGCACGTGCGGTCCAGCATCTTAGCGGTCGAATTTTGTGGAATCAAGTGGGAGCCAAGTAGCTCGTCATTCCGTCAGGTGCACTGCTCGACCGTCGAAAGGTTGGTGATTTGTTGGCATTTGTTCCATCGTTATGAAACGTCCATTTATCCCATAAATCCAATACAGTCCTAATTATCTCTTTATTTATCATACCAGCCGGATACTACTGGAAATAGTTTAGAAATGCGTGTTCTATATCTGGGCTGAAAAATCGTCAGTCAGCTAGAACACACCGTTACAGTGTCCTTAGTGTGTGAAGGCATTGACCGCCTTAAATTAGTACGTTTTGTTAACATTGAGCATTATTGTCCGTAGCCACGTTGAAACCGGTTCTCCTCGTTACGGAAGTTAATCAGCGTTGGGCGCGGTCAACACTTGGATGGGTGACCGCCTGAGTGTCTGACTACGAGATGCTATAAATACCAGATAGAAGATGTCGCCAAGGCGGGTTCCACAAAAATAGGGAATCTATTTGTAATAAATAGTGAAGTGGTTAAGTCTTTTTGGAAATTTACCCAATTATGCATCGAGCTTTAAGGCTTGCTTCCGGATCATTGTGTTATTGAACGCCATTCAATGACGCCGAGTTCAACAACCTAGGCATATAAGCAAGGTCAAACAAGCAGCTGATTGATTCTCAAACTGTTGTAAATCATTTGGAATAAAATGTAATTTTAAAACATTTTTTTTATATTATTTGATTCCACAATTTCTTGTCAAAAGTTGCTTATTTGCTCGTACTGATTCACCCATTTCAGGGGTGTCACTAATTAAAAACTCGCGCTGTATACTATAATATTTTAGTTGCAGGCTGTACTCATCACATGAGCTTGTGATGACCCTATCCAACTGCCACAACAAACACAGAAAGCCAGATCTAGCCAATGTAAAGTTCCTGCGCAGTCCACAGTTCAGTAATTTAATTTGAATTTCTAGATTCCAATGCATTTGGACTTGGCGTCGTTTGATTCAATCAGGTCTTTTGTAGAGCTGGTCCAACACGGCTTCCCTAAAATCGACGTACTGATCAACAACGCCGGAGTCTACATACCGCTGAGTGCCAACGAAACCACCAAGGAAGGATTCGAAGCGCACTTCGGAGTCAATCATTTGGGACACTTTCTCCTCACCAATTTGCTGATGGACTTAGTGAAGAAGGCATCACCCAGTAGGTAAGTGAGGTTGTGGTCAGTGTTGCGACCCCATACGACCTGGCAACCAGTTAGTTGTTTTACTTCCACCAAGGGACAAGGACAGAAAGTATTGTGAATTCACAATACTTTATCTCACGCGCAAAGTTTTTTTCGAGATGAAGATGAATATATCAATTTTGAGCCCCCTTGAGACGATTAACACCATTTCCAGGTGAAAGTCTGTCTGTATCTGTCTGTCTGTCTGCCTGGAACTGTAGGCTGGTAGTGCTGACCATGGGGACAAGCTACAATGGTCCTTAACCGCTCGAAAGCCAGCCTTGGCGCGCAAATAAACTGCGCCGCAACTTTTTGGTCGATTTTGTAAATAAATACTCACAATATCGTTTTTTCATGAATTCTCTCTTGTTACCTAGTAATTAATCTTGTTAGTCGTGTATATTATATATTTATACAATATATATAGGGGCCGGGCGAAACGGTTACGCGCGGATCTGTCACGTCGCTTGCATGTCACTGTGCCTATGCTTCCACGCAGGGTTGGCTTGATTTTCCCCAACCCGAAAAAACCCACTGGGTTAAATTCGGTAAAACCCACCTGAAAAAACCCGAGGGTTTTTGACGAATGTGGGTTTTTGAAAAAATACTTGTTTATAATAATTAAATCAATGAACGGATATAGCATTTATATTATATTTTATCAAAAAGAAAAAAAAAGGATGTGTTTTGACACACCCAGTCTGTTCCATAATTTACTCCAGGCCAATCCAAGTGTAGGAAGTCTTTCAATTTATGCAGAACTGGCCGGACAAGTGTAATGCCGACTACTTTTGGCATGATTTATAAGATAACTTATAGATAATATTGTTACGTGGATAGGCAACAGATGCAAAAAGACCCTTATACACACTTCAATATACACTATTTAGTTCTAAAATTGTTTGCACTACTACTCAATACTTTCGCACCGAAACGCTGTCAGCACTACTTCTCAATACTTTTGCGCCGAAACAGCGCCACTAGCAGTTGTTAGTGTTAACTCTTATCCTGTTGTGAAAATAAAGGGGATCTCCCCGACAACTGGCAATAACGATTTTCGGGGGAATTTCCTTCATGGTAGTGTTACAACTTTATTCAGTAGTAAATAGATTTGGATTGGGAGAAAAAATGCAATAAAATGGTAATAAAATAAAATTAAATGTAAAATGAAAATATATCAATTTAAAATTGTCATTATCTCCGAAAAAACCCAAAATTCCCCAAAAAAGCCCGAAAATCCCCGAAAAAACCCGAAATAACCCAGTGGGGAGATATTTTTTGATAAAACCCGGGTTTTTGCCAACCCTGCTTCCACGCCACTGTAATGTCATGTTCTCTCTTTATTACTCAACTGCCTAACAAAAAAGGATAGTAGTGTGTTCAGGGGTCATAGTAATGTTTTAAGTTTCTTTATTTCACCTTAACTTCTAAACGCTTAAACCGCTTTAGAAATATGTGGTATTGTTAGGGGCTCTCTAGACGATCAAGCATGCTTGTCAAGCATCGCGTCGCGGGCTGGGAGGGGATCGTAAACAGCAGGAAATATGCAAATATTTACGAAAAATGCCTAATTTTGTAGTTTTATACCAGGGAGTCACGTCATTCATCAATCAATTACGTCAAATTAACATGACTCCCTGGTATAAACTACAAAATTAGGCATTTTTGGTAAATGTTACAAAAAAATATTTGCATATTTCCTTCAGTTTACAATTCCCTCCCTGCCCGCGATGCTAAGCTTGTCAAGCATGCTTGATCGTCTAGAGAGCCCCTTAGAATTTTTATTTCATCCCGAGTGTCATAGGGTACATTAACTGTACAAATATCAAGTAAGTAGTTGTCTAAATGTCAATAAATTAACATAAATTAATAAAATAAAATAAATTTACATAAATAATTTTAAAAAAACCGTAATAAAAATAATTATAAATACAACAGTTCACTTTCTGTAATGGCAGTCGGGTTTATTATTCTTTTTAATATATTTACTTGTTTAATTTTTCTTCCAGGATATTAAAACAATATCAATCGGCAATTCTCTGACTGAATCTCCTCTTTCCAGAATTGTAATCGTATCGTCGTCGCTCTTTCGATCGGGAAAGATAGACTTCTCCGATCTGAACCTCGAGAGCATCCGCAACGACCCCAAGAAGAATAGTAAAAGAAACCCGGCCTATTCCAATTCCAAACTGATGAATGTGTACTTTGGCAAAGCGCTCGCCAAGAAGCTGAAAGATTACGCCGTGGACGTCCACACCGTGTGCCCTGGATTCACTTCTACTAATTTATTCAGGTGTGTACTCAGATCGACTCCAAACATCAAAAATCTGATTGATACTCGGTATTATAAGAGGGTCATTTGAAAATTTTCCGGAGAAGACATATTTTGAAGCAAAACAAAATTTAAATCAAAGTGAGCGACGTCACGACTCCTAAGGGTTATCACAAATCGTAATACGATAAAATAAAATACAAATGGAACTGCCATGGAATTCACCGACTGGAGTCGGCATCATAATACTATTTTCACACTACTGGGGGGTGAGCAGTGGATTCCGGATTAACGACCCGCTGTGGTAGGTTTAGGGCAACAGTCTTGCCACATGTGAGCCTTACCACCCATTTCATTTCACCTTACCACCCATTCACTCCCCCTTCGAAGCCATAGAATTTGAAATGCGGAAATTGCGGTTTTAGATAATTTTTCAAGGAAAGAGTTGATTATTTTTCTGGAAATATGAAGATCTTTAAAGGGATGAAACAGAGATTTAGCTGGCAGGCCACAAGCGCCAACTTCCACCGCAGGAAGGTGAGCCGTGAAGCCGTTCCGGGTGATGGCATTTGCGAGATCATGGTATTTATTTATGTAAGTTTGCGGTAACGTATCCCTCTGCTCACCCCTCGCAATCCTATCCTCGTAACGCCTTGTCACTCGAGAGTGTGCTTACTGTTCTACCTCTGTATACTGTGATAATTGATTAAATTTTTTTAAATATTTTCCCGAATACATAATTTTGTATCAACTAATTCATGTTACTTTTGAGTACCTCCTCATAGAACATACAATTTTAAAGAGTCATCCTACGGCAGGTCATAGACTAATTGTATCTTTGTACTTTTAGGCATACTTTGAGGTGGTACCACTACATTTTCATGCTGCCAATAGCCCTCTACTATCTACGCTCGGCAGAAAAGGTAAATATACAATTAATCCTAACATATTAGGGTTGTTACAGTCTGGCCAGAAAGAGTAGACCCTACGTTTTGGGAAAAAATATTTATGTTGCAACACAGTAATGTGAGAATAGTAAGACTAAATAATCTAGGAACATGTGTCAGTACTGTCGCCCAAGAGGCGTATTGTACTCAGACTAGTGTTTCTGCTCCTTTACTGATTCTATCACGTAACATTGACATTTGAATTATTGTGAGCTTGAAAGAAAAAGAAAAAAAACGTTACTCGTGCCTCCGTTAAATAATCATTAATTTTGACTACGACTGAGACAGTTAGGTATAGTTCGACGCATGTAAAAAGAGCTCTGGGCGACAGTGGAGGGGATATGTCTGCGCATGGGGTATAGTCGCGCACAAAAACACTATGGTATTGTTTAATTATGTAAAAATATAATAATTGTTTTTTCGTAATTTTCGAAATCGAAATTTTCGTACTTCACCAATAATTTTACATCATCTAACATCATAACATACTAACACCATATTTCTTTCCTTTCTATGCAAAACCATTGTGATACAAAGAAATTTTTGCGTGCTACTGTACTTAAGAGCACCCCCTCCGTAGCGCCGCACCTCATACCGCCAATTTGGCCTAAATTCGGTTACTGCGCAGGTCGGCCGCCAGAGCTCTTTTTACGTGCGTCGTACTGTACCAATTATTTGAGGTTAAACTATACAAAATGTCTAACCAAAACAAAACATAACCTCGAAATTTACCTACAAGTAAATTTTGCGACATCGAAAACGACTTCTCTAGCTCCGCTTCCAATAGTTTTGTTCATTATTAACGCAAAAGAATATGAATAATGAGAATTAATGACAAAATTAATGCAATTTTATGAACTGAACCAAGAGGACCAAATTCGTCGGACATAAGGGTAAGTGTTGCCACATCAAAATATTTCCCTCCCGTGTCGAATTAATGTCTACTCTTAATGGCCAGACTGTAGTCACTACACAGTAGAGTTAGAGGAACAGGTAAAGTCACTCACAAAAAACATAATTGACTGCTACGAAAACACATGCCCACTATCGACACCATCAACTACTGGAAAATGCAATAACAGTAGCTGGTGGGGTCCAGAGTTGGAACGCCTAAGAACAAAAATGAGGAAACAGCTAAACAGAGCTACGAACACAAAATCTGATGAAGACTGGGACAAATACAAAACAACCAAATCAGAATACAAAAGGAGAATAAGACACAGAAGATCAGCCTCATGGAGGAACTTCTGCGACAATATATCCACAATTACCCAAGCAAATAGAACAAGGAAGATCATGGCAGATCAACCAAAACAATTACTGGGCACTCTGAGAAGGAAAGACAACAGCACTACCAGTAACCCGGCCGAGACCGAAAGTCTACTGGTGGAAACGCACTTCCCAGGTTGCAGAGTGGTTGACAAACAAGAATGGGACGTACAAACAGAAAACTATCATCCGACCGAAAACGAGTGGAAGATAGCGGAACATATAACGGAACGGACCAAAACAGCCTGGGCAACGAACAGTTTCAACAACTTTAAATCACCAGGACTAGATGGAATATACCCAGCCCTCCTAAAATGGGGAGGAGACAAACTTATCGAACAACTAGCAAGCATACTATGTAGCTGCATCGCCTTTAGATACATCCCACAGAAATGGAGAGAAGTAAAGGTGATCTTTCTACCAAAACCAGGGAAAACTGATTACACAGACCCGAAATCTTTCAGACCTATTAGCCTTACCTCCTTCATGCTAAAAACACTAGAAAGACTATGCGACAGAGAACTGAAGGACACAGCACTTAAAAACATAGGCATCCACCCGAACCAACACGCATACACACAAGGCAAATCGACAGAGTCAGCACTCCATGCCGTTGTAAACAACATAGAAACTGCACTAGCAAGGAAAAACTCCTGCCTAGGCACCTTCATCGACATAGAAGGAGCGTTCGACAAGACAAATTTCAGTAGCATTCAACAAGCTCTAAACAGACATCAAACCGAACCATTGATTACAGAATGGATAATGAACATGCTAAGAAAGAGAATCATCAGGCTATCTGAAAACCAAAATCACCAGGCGCTCGTGATGAGAGGATGCCCACAAGGAGGTGTACTCTCGCCACTTCTATGGAACCTGGTAGTAAACGACCTGATAACAAAACTAAACAACAATCATTTCCTAACAATAGGATATGCAGATGATCTAGTGATAATGATCAACGGACTAGTAACAAGCACATTGTGCGACCTTACACAAACAGCTTTGAAAATAATAGAGAAATGGTGCAAGGAGAATGACCTGTCGGTAAATCCAAAAAAGACCGACACCATTCTCTTCACACATAAACGTAAATTGGGTACATACAAAATGCCAACCTTGTTTGGATCCAGACTAACGCTCTCTAAAGAAGTAAAGTACCTAGGAATAACTTTGGACGAAAAACTAAACTGGAATAAACACCTAGACAACAAACTAAACAAAGCAACAGTCGCCTTCTGGCAATGCCGAAGAATGGTGGGCAAGAAATGGGGACTAGCCCCACACATTATACTGTGGCTGTACAAAATGATAATAATACCAATGATAAGCTACGGAGCTGTAGTATGGTGGCCCCGCACCCAACTCACTACTGCAATCAACAAATTACAGAAAATGCAAAGGCTAGCATGTATAGCAGCGACCGGCTGCATGAGAACAACTCCAACAGCGGCGCTGGAAATCATGCTAGGGCTTCTACCACTACACCTACATATACAAAAAGAAGCAGCCGCAACGGCTCTTCGTCTAAAGAATCTAAACTTATGGACCAAATATAAAACACCGCACACGAATATATATGATAATATACTGTCAAGTTTTCCAATGCTGGAAGCGGCAATCGACAGAATACCCAAAACTATGATCTTCTGGAAAGAATATGCCATATCATTAACAGAAGACTCAAAAGAAGCACTGAATCAAACGGACCTAAGAATCTACACAGATGGATCAAAAACCAACAAAGGTACAGGATGTGGTGTCTTCTCGGAAGACCTAAACATACACATCTTCAAACCACTCGGAGCACACAACACAGTTTTCCAAGCAGAATGTATGGGAATAATAGAAGCTTGCAACGCAGTGAAACAGCGGCAGCTAAAACACGAAAACATATGTATTCTATCGGACAGCAGGTCAGTGCTACAGGCACTGGGAAGCGATAGATTTACATCTGGGCTCATATACGAATGCCACCAAAGCCTCCTCGAGGTATGCGGAAAAGGCAATAAGGTGACACTGAAATGGATCAAGGGACACAGTAACTCAAGAGGAAACGATGCTGCGGATGAACTAGCCCGTAAGGGCTCAGACACACCGGCATACGGACCCGAACCTATCGTGCCCCTACCCTACTCGCACATAAACAACCAACTTGACAACCACTACAAACAACTACATCAAACACACTGGAAAGAGATAGACACCTGCAGACAAACCAAAGAAATAGTAGTGGAATACAACCACAAACTTACCAAAACACTTCTAAGGACAAAAAGGCCCCAACTACGCAAACTAGTGGGACTGATAACAGGACACAACACACTAAACAAACACCTCTTCAACATGGGCGGAACGAATAGCCCTATGTGCAGAGCATGCATGGAGGCGGAAGAAACCACAAAACACATTCTGCTAGATTGTAAACAGGTAGAAGTATACAGGACAAAACACCTTGGGACTCCAGGCACCCTGCGCGAGGCAGCAGGAAACCTGAAAGCCCTGCTGGCTTTCGTCGAGGAGCTGGGGTGGGTGGAATAGCGCTACCCCCGTTACACGCAAAATAGGCACACTGGATGTCGACTTGCGGAGGAACGCCCAGTACAACTAACTAACTAACTGGCCAGACTGTATAACTGATTTATTTGAGTGAATCACTCAAATATCAGATGATTGCATAAGTTTGTGCCCGATTTTCATAGATGTCGCCAACTTTACTCTATGGCAGATATTTGGTGTTTATGATTCATTACGCTGCATGCACTGATAGGTGACAAGTGTTGTATCATTATCACGTCAGACATAGTTCAAAAAAAAAATGATTGGTGCGCATTTGTCAATTTTATAACAGAACAATAATTTCAAAAATTAAAAAACACGACCGCCATTACAGAAAGTGAACTTTTGTATTTATAATTAATACAAACCTTTTTTTTTCACGCAGAAAATAAAGCTTTTCATTGAAACTATATTCGCTGAAACAAAATTCTCTTTACAGACGATTGTGTATTCTGTAATAATTATGATATCCACCTACTCAATCAGACCTTTCATTACATTAAAATAATGAAAACATTTTACGATATCTTGATTATTCAAATAAATCTCAATTTCCTTTGAAGCGTCACCTAGACGCAACTCGTAGAACTATTTATACAAACCATCTAATGGCATTTTGTATACCACTACCAATGCAAGTAATGGCATTTTGCGAACTGCTTTGCTGAGCAAGATAGCGGTATGCGCGCATCGTTTGTCTCTTTCTGGCTCAAAACAGCAATCGCCCAGGATTTCGGATACAGGGGGGTGATTCCTAAAAAAAATAGCTTGCTAAATGTGTCTATGGTCCATTTGATTTACATGGGTCATAGACAAATTAAGCATGCCGAATTTCTCAATCGGGGGGGGGGGGGGGGGGCAATTCTTGAAATTGTGTCTATGATCCATTTAATTTACGAGTCAGACATATTTATCATGCCATTTTTTTGTGATAATTGTCTTCTATGTATAAGAAAATTGTGATTTTAAATTGAATGTATTTTTTAAATATTTAATAATATTTTTTTTACCCCTCAAATGAATGGCGATTAGCTCGGGTTGCCTACGGCAAAATGTATATAAATTTATATTTACATTTACATTTACATTTACATAGAGCGGGGTTTACTATAGAGCTATAGCATTACTATAGAGCGGATTACTATAAAGCGGCGCACATTTACATTTATATAAATTTATATACATTTTGTATACATTTTGCCAAGGCATCCCTTAAGGGACGCCTCACATTTGAGGGGTTAATAACCTTTGGGTCTTTACCTATGTAATTGCTGTGTTTTGACACTGGACACTTTGAACTTGGTTAAATTGGGTTTGAGTTGGAATTTCCAGGCCATGTTTTTTTTTTTTAAGAATCAGCTGTTTATTTGTCTTTCCGTTGTTTGTTTTTGCTCAAATATTTTAGTTTTTGCAACCATGGTAAAGTTGAAAATTTGCATTAATTTCAAATATGAGATCCTGTGCCGGTGTTTTCTACTACAGCTTCTTGCATTCTGGCTATACAGTTACCGTAAATGTGTACTGTTAAGAAGCTCGTGATTAAATAACCGATCCTGGTCAATCGCTCATCGCCACTGCATGACAACGTATAACCACATAGATTCCACTGCAAACAGTCGCAAAGTTGCAGGAGTTGCGGCTGGAGACTCTTGATCACCCACCGTACTTGCCAGTCCTTGCTCCGATAGTTTCATTTTTTCCAGAATTTAGATAACTTTTTACACGGTAAAAAATCAACTTTGGAGAGTCGGTGGAAAACGCCTTCAAAGCATTCATTGCTTTCTGTCCACGAGAGTTTTACAACAGAGGAATTGAGTCCCATTTAAGGCGACATGAGACCTCAGAAAAATATCCGAAATGGGCGGACACCCGAAAAAATAGGCAGAGTCAATTTTGTAGGGTTTGACCAATAAAAATCCAGCGTTGACAAAGCGTCAGGCGCAGATTCCACCTCCGCTAGCGCCGGGAACCAGACGCATACTAAACGATCAATCGCAGCGCTAGCACAGAATAACTATCCTTACGCAGTGGTGGTATAAGGGTGTTAATGGCAAAGCATATTTAGCGTAACTCTCAGAGCGCTCTCACATTTTAAATAATTGTAATTAATTTAGGGCCTAAATAAAAAATGTGGCTAAGTGCTGCCCTAGAAAATTAACTAGTCAATATAATGAAATTATATTAAAACACACTCACCGCTGACATTGTAGGAGTAAACGCGCCTGAAAGTTTTCGAAGTCAGTTTAAAGCCTTAATATCCAAGGCAATGGGCAACTTTTTTGAGTCCAAATTTTAAATTGGTTCCTTATCGAGGGATTCACTTAGAAACTTTTTTTAATTAATGCTTATATTTTTCAAAACACTCACAAAACTAAAATTCCTCGGATATGGTCGTTCCCAGGTATCATGTCGCCTTAAATGACAAATCTGCATAGATAATAGGGGTCAATATTTGTATTAATTAATTATTTTTTTTCTACAAAGTTTTTGGCCTTAAATTTCTTTTATAGAACAGCAACTTCATAGGTAAGGAACCAATATACTTCGATTTTATTTCATTGTAATGTGCACAATTACTATTATTGTTGTGCACATTACATATTATTATTTCAACAATTTCTATTAGAAATAAAACATTTTTGTTTCATTTCAATTACTTTTTTTTTAATTGAGATGGGTGATAGGGGGCCAACGTCCTCTTTGCACCAGGGTCTTTAACCGCTTAGCTACGCCACTGGTTGTAGCGCCAGTGATGATGTAACGCAAGTGACCAGAATAGAACCGACGTAATGACTATGATTTTGTACTTTTACAGGGCAGCCAAACAGTGATCCATTGCGCCACAGAATCATCGCTGGAAGGTTCTACGGGTGAATTCTTCAGAGATTGTAAGGTCCTAGACACAAAGTTCGATTTTAATTCTGAAACCGAAGTCAAATTGTGGGACGTATCCGAAGAACTTACCAAATTACGGTCCAAATAATATCGTTGCAATACTATTCCTCCCCCAAAATAAGTTCAATTTAAGAAACGGGTGAAGTTAAAGGAAGCCAGCGGTTGTCTCGAAAGCTGGACTAAGACACTCAAGACACTCTTTCCTCGCGGCGTAAAATGCTCGATAAATTACTTAAAAATGTAGCTTTATACGGTGTTTGTAATATGGTGCCATAATTTTATACGTAAACTTAGATTTTGTACTGGCTGTTGTAAAATCGTAGTCACAACTGAACCAAAAATGCATTTTATTTGCTTTTATTTATTGTAATTATATGGTTGATTTTACTCGGTAGAAATAAAGATTTTATTTAAATGGTGATAAGGTGTATTTTATTACTTTTTTGGATGAGGTTCTAGTCGATTTTACAAAGGACCGCTGCACATCCTTACAGTCCTAGAAATAAATGCATCCAATGCGTCAAAAAGTTGGTTATCTAATTTTGGGGAGACTTGCACCCGAGACTTAGTTTTTTGATTCAAAGATGGCTGCCGCAGCGACAATCAAACTGGTAGACCGGGGCCGCCGACTTGGGGGTGAGTTGTGATGTCTGCCAGGAAAATTCCCATCGCGTCTAGAAAAAAATCCTCCCTACAGAGAAAAGAGGGCGGCGCTACTCGAGCAGAGTCAAGGTAGATTAGGTGTGCGTGTAATTAGCATTGGTTTATTTGTTAACAACTACTCTTTCAAACGAGTTACTATAAAATGATTAGTTGATGTGGTAATGGATTCTATTGCAGAAAGGAAAGCTTGACTAGTAAAGCTGTAGCGAGATTAGATAGTAAAATTTTCTGAGACCTTTGTATGCATTCTATATTAATGTCACACATAAGGAAAATAGGTAACAAATAGTGCAAATTTATTAAAGGGTTCTTATTTCCTGGTCTCAAAAAATCTAACAGTTTTTTTAAACACTTTTAACAGCGGCTGATTTTTATAGCGCGTGTAACTTAGAGTATATATAAAAAAAATAGAGCGCGCGCTTCAAACGGGTCGCTTGGAGCCGAACGGAGACAGGTGTGCTATAGATGTTTATACCGTATATTGATGGAGATGCGAGAAATAGGGAGTGACCCCGCGCTCGCCAATCGACTAGTCGATTACGGATAGCACTCACTCGACTCGACATTGTAAATTGTTGTACATTGTAATTGTTGACATTGTAACAGTTTACTGACATACACGCTCAATTACGTCGTCTTCTCGTAAGGATGTCAACCAACGTCGCTCCGCCTCCCATAATTTCTTGCGCAGGAAAGAGAAGATATGAGTGCTGTGCGGCGATGCTGTATTTTGCCATCTCATAGATGAATAAAAACACTCCCTGTCAGTGGCGGCGACAAAAATCTAGTGTAGTAAAGAGAAGCTTAAAATTATTTTTTAAAACAAGAAATATATATACATTTATAAAAATGTTTATTGGTTTGTAACCATTTGACCCCAATATGCCATAAAGGTAAGAAATAAAAAAAATAGTTCATGATGTTTTAAACGTGTTTATTTTAATCACATTTTAGAATATCTACAAAATAATATTGTAATTAAGGCTCTTATAAGGCCGCCATTATTTTTTTGTCGAAAATTATTCAAATCAACAAATTATATCTACTCGATCTTCAGTGTTCACGATAAAATAGGACAAGCAATGTAGTTTTATGTGATTGGATGTATGCCTAAGGTTTATTTTAGTGGAAAATACAAAGGTACAGGAAGATGTAATTTTGATAACAGAAATACAATTCTGTTCTCAAAAATTACAGCTTCCATTGAGCAATAATAACTAAAACCTCAGACGTAGGTAGAATCATAGAATCTGGTCTAAGCGCAGTCAGCTAGTATTCGACTAGACTGTATTCAGATCGCCCGCTTGGAGGATCCAAACCCTTAAGTATCCGTTATTGCCCTTTTAAAAGAGTGAGCTTGTTGTATAGTTGCCTCTTGGTTTGTTTTACATTTGACTTACAAACTAAATATTTTATCCGTATATCAACATATTTTTGGATAACGGCCCTTAGCAGATGAAGCAAATGATTACTGCACGGTTCCTGCTCAAATAAATGGGCATGAAGGACCATGAAAATATCGGATCCGATGAATAATTTTAACGTTTTTGTAACCATATTTATAGGATCGCGATCGAATTTATTACTTTTGTCAAAATTAACCCTTACTACTGATTCTGCGGCATTACAAATTCGGATTACATCATTTGATGGATAGATAAGTCCACTTCTGTCTTTAAACACAATAAATAAATGAGCTTGTTTAGGTGTGTTTGCGACTAATGCTCCCAAGCAATCAGTGCAATTTAGTCTAGATAGTAAATATCTAACAACATACCCGGCAACGTATGCCACAACATGTTGTGAAAATACTGAATGGAAACCGGCAGGTAAACTCAGATCTTCCTTCTTCAAATTGCTCATGAATTGTTCGTCGACCATATCCACTTGTGATCCTGATCTATAACCCTTCGTTGTCAAGTTAATATGCTCAGTTGACGACGAACACGTTAACAAAGTTATGTGTTCCAGAGGAGCACAGTTTCCCCTGAAATTCTCTTTTAACTCCATGTGAACCAAGAGCTTTTTGTAAGTTGCCATAAATTGCAGGGCCGATGGATTATTGTTGAACCCGCCGTGGGACCGTACTACTGAAAAAAATATCTCTAAGTGGTCTTGGCTTAACTTGTACATTGGTAAAAAATCCAATGTTTTTTCTTGTTTAACGAGCTCGTTGTACAATCCTTTCATGCTGTCTATGCACACGCACAATCCAAGGAAACCTACTTTATTTCTGGTATTCATGATCGGTGTTTCATTGTCCATCAAAACTAGATGTTCCAAATAAGTTTTTGCATTATCCATGAACGTTAGATACTTCGTTTCGTTTTTCTCATTGATTGGTGCTTTAAAGTCAATGCCAGGAAACTTTCTTGAATTAAGAATGTCAGTCAGATTGTTCATTGTGTTGATGAAATTCACTGTTGGTTGTGAGTGAGCAAAATTAAGTATACGTAATTTTATGTCGCAAAATTCAATAGCGTTCGCAACACTGGCACTTAACAGCTGTACTGCTAGCTTTACTTTCATTATTTGATTTTGAAAGTTGATGTGTTGTGTCGATAATTTATTTCCCTAGTGAAAATTTTCATTTAGTTGGAGCGTGTTTAATTCTTCAAAATATTGCCATTTGATTAGGCCGCCGTTATTATCTCGAAGAACCTTTTTACTTTGTAATGTATTTCTGACCAGTTTCACCATGTGACATGGGTCAAAAAATACAAAAACTGGTTCTTTTGTTGCAGGATGTTCGAAATAGGTTTTTATAATAATAATAATAAACTCTTTATTTGCACTTAAAAAAAGTATACAAAAAAGGCGAGCTTATTGCCACATGGCAATGTCTTACAGCTAACCTAAACATAGTGGTACATGCGCGCATAGTGAAAATAAAGATTATTACATAACATACAGACAAGTGGAAGAATTTAAGACTAAAAGTGCCCGAGGAGAGGAAATTGGGAGAGGAACAGGAGAGAAAGGGAAGAACTGGTTACTTCTTAGAAAGGTAGTAATCCTTAAGGTGAGTCTTGAACGATGGTAAAGAAGGCGAGTTTCGTATATTTGCTGGGAGATCGTTCCAGAGTCTTGCACCATGGACACAGAAAGAATAGGAATAGAAATCACTATTATGACTCGGAATTTTTAATAAACTGTCAGAGGCTGACCGAAGTACGAGACCGTGGGAACTTAGTGGTTCAAAAAGCTCCTGGAGATAGGATGGTGTTAATTGGGTGAGTACACGATATAGGAGAGCCAGTATATGAAGTTTTTAGTTGACGTTGGTAGTTAAACGAACAGCCAAGTTCTTGAGCCATGGCTATATTTGCTGGGCAACCATCAAATGTCATAGATACAACTACCACGCCTACATCATGGCAATTAGAAAGGCATATCCTTACTAGATTGGCTCTTTGCTCACCTGTTACGCCGATTACCAGAAAATATCCTACTGGAATTTTCCACTGCTCGTTAATGGCAACTAAAAGGAACACCAGAGCTTGTTTGCATGGTGCATTGAAACTCCGGTAACATCAAACCCAGCACCAAAATCTACATATCCTTGGACTGCATTACCGTCAAATTCCTTTAATTGTCGAATCTACATCTCGTCTATTACCAAATTGCATAGAATTTTCTTGTCAGAAGACTTGACCTTTTGATCAAGTGCTTTAAAAGCTTCTGCAGTGAAACCTGGCGTGGCGTTTATGCATTGGTACCATTTTCTTATGGTGCTTGTATGTGGTAGACATGTGTTAAAGGTACTACGTACGTAAGAGTAGGCCTTTGGAGAATAGAAATGGAGGGTTAGCGCAAATGTACGCAGTTCAGGTGGATATTCTCTCCCTTTATGAGTCATCCTTTTCAAAAGAGCTGCTGTAGAAAGCCGGCACACTTCCAGAATATCCACTTGTTCTTGGTTGATCAGTCTTTTTAGCTTCAGTTCTTTTAATACCTTAGATAAATTGTCAACTTTCTTTTTCAAACGCCGATTAGCAGCGTGTAGTGCCTTGCACCGCATACGTCGGCGTTTTGCAATGTCTTCTAAACGGATAATTTCTGTTTTTAACTTTCGTTTCTTTGGAGTGTCGTGTACCAGTCCTGAATTGGAAAGCCCTGCAACCTCCGACTGTTGACCGGAAAATGGAGATTGTTGTAGAGAAAGCGAAGGTACAGCGTCGTTTGTTAATCTACGGATTCCATTTTTGGTTTCATACATGTTTGAATCCGGAAAATGTACTGAACAGATTCTACTCCAAAAGTTTGGTTCCCAATCGGTCTTCTTTACAGCATCAATCTACTTCATCATATTTGTTTTGTCTTTTGGAAACCTAAAAGTAAGGTAAGTTTCTAAGTTAATAATAATAATATTATTTAAATTATTTTTTGGTCGGTTTTTAATATAACGTATTCGCACCACCGTATCACGTCGAATCCAACGACACCTCATACTTACGTCAAAACTCGTCAAGACGTTCGTTCTCTACGTTCAGACACTCATACATGCATAATATCAGCATATAAAGGTACGCCCTAAAAACATCTACGCTCCATCTGAAGCAATTGGATAAACCCATGTGAGTGGTCCAAAAAGGAATCCCTTATTGGCCTTATTATGCATTATTTATCATATTCCATATATACTCTATACTTATATTAACATAAGATTTTTTTACCATTACTACCTATAATTAAAAAAAGTGATTTGTCAATTTTTATAAAAAAATATTATCGATTATCGATTTCGCTTTTAAAATATCTCGATTCTCGATTAGTGAACACCCTCCCTACTTGCGGTCGAGCAAGACGAAGGGTGGGGCAGTGTGTTCCTCATCCGCTTATGTCGCGCTCCTCGCTTCGCCCCCGTAATGGATAACTTTTATTTGGCTGAAAAGTAATTCAAAATTGCTTATCGATGATATGTGACACTAGATTTGTGTTTTGTGTGTTTTCTAGTATCATTTTTACAATGATCGATTGCACATTTAACCATCTTTCTTCTTAAAACCAATAAAAATGCTCTACAAACTCCCAACTATATCACTTCACAAGCGCTCGCAAACGACTGCAGGCCTTAGCCGGGCGGTCGCTGCATTGTTCACACCCGTGTCTACTGTTCACACTCGCGCGCTCGCGCTCTATTTTAATATTAATACTCTAAGGCGTGTAACATTTCCTGCGGAAACGTAATTATTGTAACAGCTAAAAAAAAATAACCTGATTAGATAAAGAAACAATTTGTTTCGTATCTATTAGACTAACTTTTATATATTCCGGATATTAAAAATTAAAGAAATATGATAATTTATGAAATTATTTATTTAAAAAGGGCATTTTTGTGAAGAAAAAAAGGAGTACGTGAAGTAATCATGCGTAATCATAACCGAATCCAATCCCGCATCAAAATCGCGATTCCGCTAACCTGCGGGATTTGCGGAATTGAGTTTTTTTTTGTTTTAAGTAGTTTTTTAAAAAATAATGAAATGCAGACAAATAAATTTTAAAAATACATTATTATTAAACCAGACTTTTATTTCCAATTATTAATTATCAAAAAAGATATGATATAAAATCAGCTTATTTCTTCTGATAATACTTTCAAAGAAATTATAAAGTGTCTTAGCGTATTTATTATTTTAATAATAGTCTTAAATTTCAAAGTTACTATAATACGAACGGTACAAATCGTGACACTTTTGGGATTGACAGTTGTTTTAGGGTGGAAACACCCTGTGTAGACAGACTACGGGAGTAGCCAAGATTGAAATCTTTAATAGCAAATACCTTCAATTCTTGCTAGCCCCAGGTTCCAAATATTCGCAGCTCCATCGGCGAATAAGTGAAGATTCAAATCTAAATAGCGGCGATTTCTTAAGGATGTCCACTCATCAATAGTTCGTGTGAAACGCTTTTGCAATTATTTCAGTGTTTCAAGTTCGTCGATAATTTTCTTTCGAATGGATGCTCCGTAGGCTATCACCATAGTTTGTATTGTGCTGGCAGAAGATGGCAATCTGTGGCCTTCTGATTTAAATAATTCGCGCAAATTAATTGACGTAATGAAGTTTGCGAATGGGATTCCATCTTTCACTACCGTTCTGCACACTTTCTTCCATAGAAACTTTTTTTTCGAGTGGGAAATAATCTGTTAATTTATTTTATTCGATGGGACTGACATTGCCGAAGTTGAAGCACTTTCGTCTAAAGGTGAAGCAGTTGAAATTAACGACCCACTTTGGCTTGGGCTGCTCGTTCCCGTTCCCGGTGCTGGATTTTCAACGCTGCTGCTGGCGCTATCAACCTCGTTTCAATTCATGTTATGCTTTGTTTGCAAGTGGTTGTGAAGGCCTTTAGTCGAGCGAGCAGAGATTTTTATGATCGCAGGACGTAATTTACATTTACATTGCAGAAGGCAGGGGCATTTTTTGTATACTAAATTGGGAATACCATCGGGACCCGGAGTAGAGCCCGACGGCTTCTTCTTTACTTGATTAAGAATCTCATCTAGAGATGGAGGTTGAGAAGCAAAAGCTACTTGTAGGCAGGTGCGGAAGTGTAATGCCCGGCGGAGGGCTGTAATTATGGAGCCGCATTGGGTCCTCATACGTGGTCGAAAAGTATTCCGTGGCCATTTCTTCCGGGATCACGCCCTCAGTACGTGAGTCGCGAGTTAGAGAATATTTTGTATCATGTACTGAGTATGTGCTCCGCTGTTAAAGTATTAAATCGTTAATCAAAAATGCTGGAGGGGAGGGATGCCAATATCAAGTTTTTGGCCCCGCTCGGAAAAATGGTATACTGGTTGCAGAAACTTTAGGTTGGTAGTACTGACCATGGGGTACGCTACAATGATCCTAACCTTTGGGTTATTCTTCAAAAAGTAGGTAAAAAATCGTTGGGTTTTTTCATTAGATTTCTTAATAACAATACTTGTTTACAGTATACCACAAAACTTTTCTAAGCAATAGACCCATTTATGACCCTTTATTGTATTTAGAAATGTAGGAACAATTTGATGCATCACGTGTGGGTTTTGTTTTTTTTTTTTTGTACATAAACGTACGGGATATGTTATTTTGCATTCGGGCGATAATATCACGTACGTTCGTATAGGTAGGGTGGTAAACGAAGGACTAAATGCGGGTGTTCGGATGACTGGCCACTCCCTGCTAATCATCATCATACCATACTCCCCTCCTCCCAAAAAATTATAAAACTCAGCAACCCCGAAGAAGATTTTGTTTTTAATCTCACAGGATCATAATTTTATTACATGCATTCAAGAAACTATTTAAAGAAAAACAATATATTTTTATAAACAAAATTTATTTTGCCAAAAAATAATCACAAAGCATAAAAAGAAGAGGCAATTTGTACAGTAACCAATAAAAACTAAGTATAATTTCACCTAATTTATAATAGCTTTTCGGTAAAGTGCTACTAAAAACACATCATTTTTATCATATAAGAAATAATTTAGGTGTATAATAAAATATTAATGTTAATATTCAATAAGTATTTACAGTTAAGAGAGATATGGTCCTTACCTATGTAATTGCTATTTTTTCACATTGACCCCTTTGAATTTGGATAACTTGAGTTTGAGTTGGAATTTCAAATTCTAGTTTTTTTTTATTCAAGGCCGTGTTATACTTTTTAAATAATCAGCTGTTTATTTGTCTTTCCGTCGTTTGTTTTTGCTCAAATATTTTCATTTGTGCAACCATGGTAAAGTTGAAAATTTGCATTATTTCCAAATGTGAGATCCTGTGCCGGTGTTTTCCACTACAGCTTCTTGCATTCTGGCTATACAGTTACCGTATTAGAACACAGTTACCGTTAAAGAATGGAAAAAAACGCAGGATGCAGGCAAACAAAGAACGCTGTTCCGGAAGCGCCTAAAAACTTGCCCGCAACCTCACCAGATTAAAAAGGGACAAAATCCGTACAGTCATAGGTACTATGACAGTCCACTGTCTCCTAAACAAACACCTGTTTACCATAGGTGTGACAGACAGCCCTCTATGCAGAGGATGCATGGAGGAAGAAGAAACGCCACAGCATGTGCTCATGGAATGCAGGAGAGTGGCAGAGCAACGGGCAAGAATACTACAATCTCCAGCATCTGTCCCGGAGGCCTGTAGCAACCTAAACAGGCTGCTAACCTTCTGGGACAGCCTGGGTTGGCTGGAGTAACATAAATAGAAACATGAGCCACGCACAACGGCCCAATCAAGAGGCCAAGTGCGGGAAATAGCCCAGGAAAACTAACTAACTAACTAACTACAGTCACCGTAAATGTGTACTGTTACGAACTGCAAACAATGATGGAGAAGCTCTTGATTAAATAAATGAGCCTGGTCAATCGCTCATCGCCACTGCGTCTGCATGATAACGTATAACCACAGATTTCACTGCAAACAGTCGCAAAGTTGCAGGAGTTGCGGCTGGAGACTCTTGGTCACCCACCGTACTGGCCAGACTTTGCTCCAATCATTTTTTTTCAGAATTTAGATAACTTTTTACAAGGGAAAAAAACAACTTTAAAGAGTCGGTGAAAACTACTTTCAAAGCATTCATTAATCTCAGTCCATGAGAGTTTTACAGCAGAGGAATTAAGCAAATCCCATTAAAATGACACATCTGCATAGATAATTGGGGTCAATATTTCTATTAATTAACCCGTTGAGTATGATACGACCAAATCTGGTTCTGAAACAATTATCCGTTGAGTATGATACGACCAGATCTGGTTCCGCGTTTTTTTCACTTCTTTGACGTTCTCATATTTATTCATAATTATCTAATTGTTTTACAAAATGATATTTCAATATTCTATATTCGAAATTTCAATGTAATCATTGTGCAGTTGTTCTTTTTATGATTGGTGTAGTAGTTTCGTAGTTATAGTACTTTAACCCCTCAAGCCCCGATTGGCCGATATCGGCCACAAACTGATTCAGCGTGACGGGCCCGTTTTAATTTTATTTTAATTTAATTTGTTTTATTTTATTATGTTTTACTATGTTAATATGTTTTATTTTAATTATGGGTACAGTGGCTTGGCAGTAATTAATGTTTTTGGTGAAACAGTGTCATAATTCAATTTTTTTACTAATTTTTACTAAAATTTTTTGGGACATCAACTTGTCAATCGGCTGAGGGGCCGAGGCCTGAAGGGTTAAGTCGATGTCGCCGAAAATCCTGCAAAAGAGACAGATGCATCCATGAAAATACCCATTTACTCCAAGGGTTAATTATATATTATTCATACAAAATTTTAGCCTTAATTTCCTTTATAGAACAGCAACTTCATAGGTAAGGACCCAATACTTGATAGGTTTTATTATATATACCGCAGTTTCAAATGTGTAAGCCTCTTGTTTCTTACAGTCTCATTGGTAATCCATTTTACTCAGCAAGAGGCGCTACAATGTAAAATTTACCTAAGAGTGTATTTTTACTCCCCCGACCCACCAACCACTAACCAGGAGGGAAAGTATTGTGAATGCGTATATTTTTTTTTCGTGATGAAGATGTGGACTTATTAATTTTCGAGTCCCTCTGAGATCTTTCCAGATTGAAGTCTGTCTGTGAGTCTGTGTGTATGCGTATTCCTCCATGATAGCGCCCAAATTCTTAGCCCTGGCGCGCACTTGCGCACAGCGGCCAATGAGTTTCTACGAAATGTATGAAAACGCCATCGGCCGCATGGCTTAGGTGCACGCGGTCGACGGCGATTCCATACAATTCGTAGCATCTTGTTGGCTGGCCGCAATTCGCCATCACATATAATGGATAAAATAAAATTATAATCATCAGTACTGATCAACAAAATGAAAATGACAACTCCACGTACAGTTCAATAATTTGCTGTTTATAAAAATGGGTTGCTTGTTTAATAAACTAACAATATTATTTTAGTGTAAATCATTTTAAACAGTATTATCGAGTGTTGGGCAAAATTTAGTCAGACTAATGATTGATGACTAACGATTAAATATGTTAAACATGATTAACGACTAAAGATTTATTCGATTAATCGTTAATCGTGACTAACTATTGATTAATTTCAATCGTAATCATGACTAAAAAATTGTGACTGATATTCTCGGATTGGGGATAACTTCAATTTTTGCAAGTTTTCGTAGGTCGGTCAGACATTCGGTCCATCGGTCGGTCAGTCGGTTGGTCGGTCAGCCTGTCGGTCAATCGGCCGGCCGACCGGTCGACCTGCCAACCGACCGAGCGACCTACTGCCGAAACAGGTGAGAATCTAAGTACAGTCAACTAATAGATATAATAGAAAGAATTGTCGAGTGGCATCTAAACAGCAAGTTAGTCATGATTGACGATTGAATGATTAACGAATAATTGATTTAGTCACGATTATTTCAATCGTAATTATCATAAGTCATGACTAAATTAGTCATGACATTAATCATGATTGATTAGCCGATTAAAAATTTTAGTCGACTGACTCAACACTGGTTATTATCACATGTCAAGTATGTGGTATTTTTTACCGTGTTGCAATATGGTTTGTGCCTCCTCCAGCAGAGTTACAAGCATAGTTATTTTTTCGTTTTTCAAGTGTTCTTTTAACATTATTTTGCGACCACTGTGATGGAAATACTGGTTGTGTTGTCAGTAGTATTCCTTTATTTAAGACACAGAAGCAGTCTCAGGGTATATGCTAATCTTATCTTACATAGGGCTGCTATGCTGGTTTGTTGTATATTGCTCAAAATCTCTCGTGCCCGTATATTCACCAGCTCATAATAAATTATTACAACTGAAATACGAACATAACGAACGAATAAACATCTTGGTAAAATCATTGATTATGTATGGTTTAGATTGCTCAACTCCACAGAACGATTTGGCAACCCTTCTGAAACGGCAATATGGAGTGAAACTGATAACATTGACGGCCAAACTGACTACAATTTATTTATCCATCTATAATTAACAACTCAATGGGCTCGATTGCGACAGGGCATTACGCTAGAGCGGAATATGAAATAAACTGTTGCCACTTTTTCGCATTAAAACTACCCACAAAAGATAAAGCATCTAAATCTAACACCGCACCGAAATGTGTTCAAGTTTATTCGGACGAGTATAAGTACGACAAGTAGTTTTTATCAACGATCGTTCGTTTCATATTCTGCTTTAAGGTATTGCTCTATCTCGTTCGCTTGAAATAATTTCAGTTTTAGTTCACAAAGAAACGCAATCGGGCCCAATGAGTGGTTGTCTTATAAAGGATTGATTGATTATAAAAACCCAATAATTTAACCAATGATAACAATAATAACATTCTATTATTAGTGTCATCTATCACTATACGATGATTGCATCACAGAAATAATACGGAGAGATAGATTGCCATATATAAATAAAATACAAACGGAGCTGCCATGGAATTCACCGACCAAAGTCGGGCCCATAGTAAAACATTTTTTTTTCTTTTATACACTTCCGGAGGGTGAACTATGGAATCCAGACTAACGACCAGTTGTGATAGCTTTAGGACAGCTGTCTTGCCACATGTGAACGTCCACCTTACCACCCATTCACTCCCTTTTCGAAGCCATAGAATTTGAGATGTAGAAATTGCAGTTATATATCTATATAATCGCGGTATATCTGAACATTAGTGCGTAATTATTACATATTGAAACCTATAAACCAAATAAAAAATTGTCATTTTGTCATGTAAATAATATTAGAATAAAAAGAGATATTATAAATAGGATAGAAACGAATTTACCGCGTGAAATTTGTAGCACCCGACGTTTCGGTGACGTTGAAGCCACCGTTGTACAGAGTAGGTAGACTGGTCTACCCTGGACAACGGCGGCTGCAATGTCACCGAAACGTCGGGTGCTACAAATTTCATGCGGTGAATTCGTTTCTATCCTATTTATAATGTCAAACAAACGCGATAGTCTTCGATTTTATAAAAAGAGCTATGATTTAAAAATTCGTTTGTTATAACATTATTATTTTATACCGTATAGACTTGTTTAGAGCGCCGTCTACAGTGCACCATCATACTGTTATACCACAAAAGTCGCCATATAGAAAATAATAATCAATTTTTGGAAATATGAATGCCCTGTACCTCGTTGCATTTTGCAGCAAAATCCTAGTTTCCAAATTGTAGTATGGCATTGAGCAATCTAATACGTTATATAATCAATGTCTGAACCAACCAAATGTTTTTGCCAATAGCGGGTGATACTGCCGTTTTGTGAAATAAAAGGCTCCATCCCCACACTATCCTTTCATTGAATTTTCAAGTTTGTGAGCGTGTTTATTATAGGCATGTAAGTAGGATAAATAGGCATTCTAGAAGTATTGAGCCGAAGCAGTTGTTTGTCTTTTTCAACTTACACAATAATCTACAATGACTCTCTATCATAATAATCTATTTTTTATATTATGCATTAAGCAAGGGTAAGCTCCTTGTTCCCCTTTTGCCAATATCGAGCTCCAGCTCCTTATAATTATCCGCTTCATCTAAATGCAGTAATACAGAGTATGAGTACAGACATACTCCAAATAAAATGGCCGGATTTCACAATAATAATTAAGTAGCGAGATATTTACATCCATAAAAGGGTCGTTATAAGTCATTCAATCGTTGTTACTTCCGAAGCAGCAGGACGACTGACTGGGCTCCGGCCTTGAAGAATTCCTCGTCAGGATTAACGAATCGATGCTTTCCATCGCGTGCAGGTCCTTCTCCGCCATTTTCTCCAAGTTTAGCCATCTGTAAATAGGGCCGGAATAATGTCAGCTGCTGCTATCATGCGTTCAAAATTTTTGTCGCCCTTACTACATTTCTATCTTTATATATTATAAAACACAATGTGTGGTCAGTTTGTCTGTCTGGCTGCCTGTTAACCCCTAGAGCCCCAATTGGCCGATATCGGCCACAACACGATTCAGCGTGACAGCCCCGTTTTAATTTTATTTGTTTTATTTTATTATGTTTTATTATGTTAATATGTTTTATTTTAATTATGGGTACAGTGCTTTGGCAGTAATTAATGATTTGGTGAGACAGTGTCATAATTCATTTTTTTTACTATTTTTTACAAAATTTTTTTGGGACATCAACTTGTCAATCCGCTGAGGGGCCGAGGCCTGAAGGGTTAAGGGGTACCATCATAAATAACATATTGAGTTGAGTTCGATTGCGTTTCTTCATGATCTAAAATCGGAAATCAATTCATGTGAATGAGACAAGGCAATACGCTAGAGCGGCATGTGAAATGAACGGTTGTCTCTTTTTCGCATTAAAACTACCCACCACAGATATAGCATCTGAATCCTAAGACCGCACGAAATGTGTTCAGATTTATTCAGACGAGTATAAGTTCGACAGGTAGTTTTTATCGACGATCGTTCGTTTCATATTCCGCTATAACATATTGCTCTATCTCTTTCGCTTGAACTAATTTCAGTTTTAGTTCACAAAGAAACGCACTGTGTAATCAAAATAAAAAGATATAATTACGAATGTTTTCACTACACATGTTGAGCGAAAAATTGGGTAAAAAACTATGCGACTAAAGTTGTAAATAAATAAAATATAAATGGAGCAGCCATGGAATTCATTGACTGGAGTCGAGCCCATCATAATACTATTATTACACTTCTGGGGGATGAGCGGTGGACTCCGGAGTAACGACAGGCTGTGGTAGGTTTGAGATAGCTGTCTTGCCACATGTGAGCATTTACCTTACCACCCATTCAATCCCCCTTCGAAGCCATATAATTTGAGATGTGGAAATTATGGTTTTAGATATTTTTTTATGAAGGAGTTGATTACAGAGGTTTGTCTGACAGGCCACGAGCGCTAACTTCCACCGCGTGAAGGTATTTAATTAATTTGCACTTGTGGTCTTTTGGGATATTTGACTCCTCACAATAAGGGCGATCTTCCAAGGGAGTATAGAGTTATATCTGGACGGAGGGCTGTGCATTTGAGACTTTCAGGGAATTGATATCGCTTAGAGACGGAATCGACCTCCAGAATTCAATCTGAAGCTTTTTCGATTATTAAGAAAGGTTTTGTAGTGGAATGTGTTTTGCCTTTAGAGCCATCCCGCACAAACTCCCAGCACAAACTCCCAATACAGTTTGTATTGGGAGTTTGTGCAAGAAGTGCGTCAATCAATAGTCATCCATTGTTGTTCTGCGGATAGGCGGCAAGCTGCTGCTGTTACAATTGCTGTGTGGGAGTTTTAAAAATCCACCCTGCATGTAACCCTCACTGTATCTTGTATTGCATCCTTGGTAAATCCATTTTATTTTGTTTGTGATGTAGCAACCGCAATAATCTTTGATTTCATATTACGATCCTCACAGAAAAAGCCTTTTTGAGCATTTTACACCGAATTTTGTTCATAGATTCAATTCTGTTAGTGGAATTACGTTATGTTTATCGAGGATTCCTCGATAAATATAACATAATGCGCTAAAAGTGTTTGTCTTGGCTTATAGCAGAATCATTTGCTAGAACGCTAATATAACCCTTAATGGAAGTGTAGTTTGCATGTCACTAGCCCTTAAGTGTAATCCTAAATATGGCATGACCATTTAGGAGTACAGCAACTATTGAGATTTTAACTCCTAAATCACTAAACGTCTATAAATTTATCTAATTAAGACATTAACTTTCCTTTAAACTCTTGTTTTCATAAGTTTTTTTGCTCTCATTGATTTTTTAGTAATACCTGATTCCACTTGTTTTGAGGGCGAAAAGGCCAATGAAGACCGAAGGCACTTTTGCGAGGGTCGAAGGCCTGACCACGAAGGTTGTAGGAGTGAGCTATAAATAAAGTCCGCCCACAAGGTTAATAGCACTTTAGCACAAGAGCAAGCGACAAAAAATTGAAAGAGTTGTGGAAAAGCTGATACTTTCAAAGCAGAGATTATTTTGGCCATAAAATGCCGGTGTAGTCAGCAGGCCAAATTCTGGGACACCTCGCGCTGGAGTACTAGGAAAGGTGTGTTTTTATTTAGTACCCCAAAGAGTTTTGGAAAAGCTGAAAGCTCATCAGTAGACAGTGGATGCAATAAATAACTCGGAACATATGGTCAGACTGCTTCATAACTGAACGCGAGGCGTCAGCATATCCATACATGTCACGCATCAGTCTATGACGCAATAGTCGCAGGGCGCAATGTAAATGTATGGAGATGCTGACGCCATGCGTTCGATTATGAAGCAGTCTGACCATATTTTTCGAATTCTTTATTGCATCCACTGTCTACCGATAAATTTTCAGCTTTTCCAAAACACTAGTAATTAAAATTACACTTTTCCTAGTACGCCAGCGCCGGGTGTCCCGGAATCTGACCTGCTGACTCTACCCCAGCATTCTATGGCCAAAATACTGTCTGATTTGAAAGTATCAGCTTTCCAAAACTCTTACACTTTTTTGTCACTGGCTCCCCTCCCCAACTACTAAAAAAAGGATATCTGAGCCACATATATAGGCGCATCAGTTAACAGCTCCTTGAGTATATAAAACATAAAAATTACCTCTGTACAGCCATAGCAAAAGCCTCGGGAACATTTGTTGCCGTTTTAGCTGATGTTTCAATGAAAGTATTCACTTTATTCATCGAACACCATTCCGCCATCTGTTCTATTGTAACTTCCCGCTCTCTTGAAGGAATATCGGCCTAAAGGATGATTAACACAACTCATTAGTTATTTTTAAGCTATTGCATAGCTTTTATCGCGGGCCTAGGCCAGCGCGGCGACCGAATGAAGAAATTTCTTAACGAAAATTAATGATTTTAAACTGATAATTACGTCTAAACGAGTACTGCTTACGATTCGAAAAAAATATATGTTAAACAAGAACATTTTCCTAATATTCTTAGCTTTGAATATTTTAGATTTTGTTTATATTACATAGAGTAATTAATTTGTGAAATTGGGTCTAACCGAACACAAAAACGATTACTACGCAAATACTATCTGGCGTATTATTATGAAACCTGCACCATTTTAAAGATAATTTAATTATCTATCTTTTTATCTACGATTTTTTTCGAATAATCCGATTTTTTTGCTTTATCGAATAAAAAAATCGTGCGCGGCGCTCTATCGGAAGACGTTTAAATTATTGCGAATCATTTGCTTCCACAGCCGCAAATGATTCGGAATAATTTCAACTTTTTCCGATAGAGCGCAGTTATCTGATATCAGAAAAAATAAAATAAATAAAATAAATAAATAATTATAATTGCATAAGTTGTTAAAAATGCTATGCAATAGCTTTACCGCGGCAGTACCCGAGTGCCACACGTATTTTTTTATTTTATTATTTTATGACTGTTTACAAGTATTTAACCCTTTAACGATCATGGGATATATGTGTCCCATAACCTCAAAATCATATTATAAATTATTGATTACAAATAATTTACAAATTGTATTTTTTGAGACATTAGAATCCTAATCCAGTGCAAAAAAAAATGTTTTAAAATATATTGTATTTTTTTCTATTATTACAAATGACCAATGAACTCTGGTGAATATAAATAAATAAATAAAATATTTGTGGCGACTTTTTCATTTAGTATGTTTTTTAGTAAGTATGATTTCTGTGTTAAATAATAAAATAATTAAATTATAGAAAAAAATGGGTCATAAATGGGTCTCGTTATTGACAAATCTAATTGTTGCCGCCAATGACAAATTTAAAAATTCAAAAGTAATTTTCACATATCTTGTAAATTTGTAATTTAAAGTAATATTTAAACTTTCATAAGTTGTAAAATTTCTTTTAAGTATTATTTTAAAAGTTTCATTTAAAGTATTATTTTAACTTTCTTATATCTTGTAAATTTGAAATTTACAGTAATATTTTAAACTTTGTTAAAAAACCCGTTTAGAGTTTCTCGGGCATTCTTCTCCGGTGGTCGTAATCGAATTTACACACCCAATTATATAAAAAAAAAAAATGATAATCCAAGCATTAAGAGAGATGAACTGTGCGGCTTAAGACGAGTAGATGTCTGTAGCAGGTGTGGGAAGAGTAAGGCAGTTGTAGCAGCTGTTATTGAGAGAGATGGCAATAGACGCCCGAAGCGGCGTCTGTTGAGATAAAAAATTGCATCGTGCGCGACCTATCAGTCTGATCAACCTCTTGACAAAGCCGGCTGGGCGCGTTCTAATCTTTGTGCTTGGATTTTTTGTGCGCGAACCGTTTTGTTTTATTTCTTCGAATTCACATTACATCCATATTAACAAGCTATCATCGAGTTGCTCATTACGTCGCAGGCCCACACCTGTCGTTCTCGAGACAGGTGGGCGCTAAACAGGCGCTGACTGATTTACAGTCCCAGTCAGCATTAAACCTATAAGTGCCACGATTGGCGGTGATGGTAATGATACTATTGTTATGAAAATTATTAAATACAGTTATTTTAAAGTATTGGTATTGAAAAAGTATTAAGAAAGAAAAAAAAAACAAGAATTTTTTAACTACTTTTCGAATAATAACCCAAAGGTAGGGCGGTTAATTAGCTTGGTTGAGCTGTGAGGTATGTTGTGGTTCCAGAAAACAGGGTGAGGAGTTGAGTGGCTAAATCGTAACTAGGGTGACATTCTATCTTTAAAAATTCATATTCATTCGATATACAGGTGTTTGCAATAGTCGACATTCCTTTCTAGAAATTGCAATTATTTATAGCAGATAATATAATCGCTTGTGTCACCCTAAGACTTCCGGCAAGTAGCGAAGGACTGATTTCATCTGATTAATTTCATAAACAAAATCTCTCAGCCGGCGTACGAACCCGGTCGGGTTCAAATGCAACACCTCAGGCGGCGCGGTTCGATTCTCGACTAAGGGCGGGTTTGATAAATTATTAACACCAACAGACGGTGTTAATATTTTAAAGAGTTGGCGGATTTCTGATATTATTAGTGTAGCTCGTAAGTCCAATATTTCGAGATTAATATATGACTAGCGCGCTCCCTGGTGGACCAATTTCAACCACAATGTTTTCAACTCTTGCCATGACCAAATGATGCCTGCATACCTAATTTCAGCTTGGTTTGGATAAAGCATTTGTGCGCTATCGTGGAGACACAGACAGAATTTAATCTACAAATAGTCTCAATCTCGAGTGGCTCGAAATGGATATTTCCATTTTCATCTCAATTTTTTTTTGCGCATTCACAATACTTTCCCTCCTGGCCAATTGGTGGGCCAGTAAAGTAAAATCAAATTAATCGAAGAGAGAAAACAACAGAGTTTGAAAATTGTGTACAAATAAATTATTGCATTATGGCCAATAAATACCTAACGCAGTGACGCATTGTATGTCACTTTATTAAGACGAAATTTGGAAATTTGTTGCGTTACGAGTGTCTTTTGTGATATATCTTGATGTGTGTATTTTACGCTGAAGTATTTCTGAAGTATTTTCCTAAGTCACCTCGTCAGAAGTACTCCAATATTAGGTTGTAAGTTCAATATATAAACAATTTGATATTTTAAAGATTGTTTATGAATTTAAAATTTATATTTTGAAAAGAAATTCCGAAAGATACCCTAAAAGTAAAAAACAGTTAAAATTATTGTAGTTTTTGCCATTGTTCTTACAAAACCTTTATTTATTTGATGCTTACAGTTACAGCTGTGGGGTTTGGCGGGTTTTGGGTTTGATTGAGAGGTTCAGCGTGGGGGGGGGGGTTTCCCAACTTGCCGCGAAAGTCTTGGGGTGACAACCGTTTTATTTCCAGGGATCCCAACTGACCTCGTTGCTCGTGTGACTAGTAAAAGACCATCTCTACATATTTCCGTCATACAATATACACATCTTTACTAATGCTTACATCTTTACTAATGCTTACATCTTTACTAATGCTTACATCTCTAATGCTACATATTACACCTACCTTATTTCCAACGACTACGAATGGGAAATTCTCAACGCCATCTTTAATGTCGGCATAGACGACAAACTCGTTCAACCACATTCTGACATTGTGAAAGGAGCTTTTATCGTCTATTGCGTAAGTCAATAGACAAATGTCGGAGCCTCTGTAAAAGGGTGTCCGTAGGCTTTTGAAACGTTCCTGACCTGCCGTGTCCCAGATCTGAAATAAAACTCATATTGTTACACTAGTAGATATAATACATTTATTGGCACCGTGGGGGCCGATTTCAATGGGGGTCGCCATCTCAAAAAAAAGGCACGAGTTTAAAAACTCCTTTTATTAAATAACAAATTTTAAGTTATTATCAAGTGTGACATCAATATACCAAATATGGTATATTGATGTCAGTATTGATTGGCCCTTGGCCCGTGGCCCGACTGACAGGCGGGGTAGTCTGGACAGTATTGTTTCCTATAGAGCGGGGGTAGTTGTTAACCTTACGACAACTGCTCTTGAAACGACCAATCGGCTACCCGATACCAGGTGGACAACCGGGGAAAGAATGCTGTGCTCCACGATAGATTCGGTAGACAACGAATCACCGATACGTAAAGAAGAGGGCCGCGCAAGCGACCTCGAACCTGTAACCAGTCGGGAGACCACTGGTTGCAACTGGAAGCAGGGGCACAAGTGTCGGCCTGCTGTGTGATTAACCTGGTTATCTTGCGGTAAGCCGTTGGCTTCTTACAAGCGAGTGGCGTAACTAGACAAAGGACTGTTTCCGTCCAAGTCTACTACGCTCACCTCACGAAAGAGAGATCGATCTAATATCGTTAAAACTTCCTGAGGTGACGGGTTCGTCCGTTGTAGTTGACAGCTCTAGTCGTAGTTAGGCAGTAAGAACCACTATGCTATAATACAACTCACTTGCAAAGTATACGTTACTCCATTTAATACCATGTCCTTGTTCAGAAATTCGACCCCGATAGTATGAAAATTTTGCTCCTCGAAGCGGTCCGAGACGAAGCGGTTCATCAGACACGATTTTCCAACGCCTCCGTCGCCCAAAATGACGACTTTCAACAGCGTAGTCTTCGCCGGGGTTCTCATGTGGACCCTTTGCTGAATCGCACTCATGTTTATTTAGAACGAGCGATGGATCACAGGTCAAACACACACAAATAGGTCACATAAACACCTTAATTAATAATGTGATTGCTTATTTTAGTAATTAACGGCCGCCGAATCATTTTCCTTATCACTTTCACAAAAATAAACAAAAATAATTATTTTGACAATTGTTTGACAAGCCGATGACGGAGCGGCTATACAGTGTTGCCAAAACACAAACATACGTGAATCACAGGGGGGCGCCAGTTTTGCATGCGGCAGTCTTCCACAAATGTCACTTTTGACAGTTCCAAATCTGTTGAGGGCAGATTTGCAGGAGGCAACCTTGCAGGCGGCAACCTTGCAGGCGGCATTTTTGCAGACGGCATTCTTGCAGAAAGCAAACTTGCATACAAACCCGAAGTTAGCAACGTTTGAGAATGGCGCATTAGGACATGATTACATGAATAAAATAATTTTATATTATTTTACAAACCAAAAATAAAGCAGTAAAGCGGTCATATGTTATTAATTTTAAATTTAGAAAAATAAGTAGCAAATTATCATGTCAGGGTAAATTAAAGTGGTGAATATTTTTACCTCTCCACATTTAATTATCGGCATCCTTGTAGTGGATGATTCAGTACATCCACTACAAGGATTAGCTGTACAAATGTTTTAAGTTTTTCTGTTAGGTTAGGTTAGGTTAGGTTTTTCTTTCCCTAAAATCGAAGTGACATTAATTACCGGCATCCTTGTAGTGGATGATTCAGTACATCAAACTAAACATTAAAAAAAATGTTTTAAGTTTTTCTGTTAGGTTAGGTTAGGTTAGGGTTTTCTTTCCCTAAAATCGAAAGTTGATTGCTGAGATCCGCGATGGAGAGGACACTCAAAGAAGTGGACTGGTTTCTTCCCTACCCTGACATATGAAAACGCGGCTTTTGTCGATTTCTACTCTGGTAACACTAAATTTTAAATACGATGTTTTGCTTCTAACTTCATTTTCTGCAAAAATGCCGTCTGCAAAAATGCCGACCCTCGAAACGTCAGTTTGACATTTGCAAAACTGCCTTCTGCAAGATTGCCTTCTGCAAAACTGCCGCCTGCAAGAATGCCGTCTGCAAGATTGCCGTCTGCAAATCTGCCTTCTGCAAGTTTGATGGGACCCCGAAAATCGATATAGGAATAGAAAAAGAAAACTGCATTTTTGCAGACGGCAATCTTGCAGACGGCATTCTTGCAGGCGGCAGTTTTGCAGAATTTGCTACTTCTTTTTCTAAATTTAAAATTAATAACATATGACCGCTTTACTGCTTTATTTTTGGTTTGTAAAAAAATATAAAATTATTTTATTCGTGTAATCATGTCCTAATGCGCCATTCACAAACGTTGCTAACGGGTTTGTATGCAAGTTTGTTTTCTGCAAGAATGCCGTCTGCAAAAATGCCGCCTGCAAGGTTGCCGCCTGCAAGGTTGCCGCCTGCAAGGTTGCCTCCTGCAAATCTGCCCTCAACAAATTTGGAGCTGTCAAAAGTGACATTTGTGCAAGTTTGCCGCATGCAAAACTGGCGCCTTTTCGGGGTCCCATCAAACTTGCAGAAGGCAGATTTGCAGACGGCAATCTTGCAGACGGCATTCTTGCAGGCGGCAGTTTTGCAGAAGGCAATCTTGCAGAAGGCAGTTTTGCAAATGTCAAACTGACGTTTCGAGGGTCGGCATTTTTGCAGACGGCATTTTTGCAGAAAATGAAGTTAGAAGCAAAACATCGTATTTAAAATTTAGTGTTACCAGAGTAGAAATCGACAAAAGCCGCGTTTTCATATGTCAGGGTAGGGAAGAAACCAGTCCACTTCTTTGAGTGTCCTCTCCATCGCGGATCTCAGCAATCAACTTTCGATTTTAGGGAAAGAAAACCCTAACCTAACCTAACCTAACAGAAAAACTTAAAACATTTTTTTTAATGTTTAGTTTGATGTACTGAATCATCCACTACAAGGATGCCGGTAATTAATGTCACTTCGATTTTAGGGAAATAAAAACCTAACCTAACCTAACCTAACCTAACAGAAAAACTTAAAACATTTGTACAGCTAATCCTTGTAGTGGATGTACTGAATCATCCACTACAAGGATGCCGGTAATTAAATGTGGAGAGGTAAAAATATTCACCACTTTAATTTACCCTGACATGATAATTTGCTACTTATTTTTCTAAATTTAAAATTAATAACATATGACCGCTTTACTGCTTTATTTTTGGTTTGTAAAATAATATAAAATTATTTTATTCATGTAATCATGTCCTAATGCGCCATTCTCAAACGTTGCTAACTTCGGGTTTGTATGCAAGTTTGCTTTCTGCAAGAATGCCGTCTGCAAAAATGCCGCCTGCAAGGTTGCCGCCTGCAAGGTTGCCGCCTGCAAGGTTGCCTCCTGCAAATCTGCCCTCAACAGATTTGGAACTGTCAAAAGTGACATTTGTGCAAGACTGCCGCATGCAAAACTGGCGCCCCCCGATTTTCGGGCTGGTCGCGTGGTCTATTCTAGTTGCTAACACATAGGTACCTTGCTTTAACTTTGACAACAACATTTTATTATAATTTCAGAAATGGGATTGCGTTTATATTAAATATACAAATTTTGTATTATATTTTTTTTCAAATATATTTCATTTCATTCGTAAACTGTTACTATTAAAAATGAAGTATAAAACTATTATCAAGTATAAAAACGAGCATTGTGAAAACGTCCTATTATTTGAGTTAAAATTAAGCATAATAGCGGCAGATAATATCGCTGCTTAAAAACTAAAGTGCCACAAATCAAAATTTTGTTTTTTTTCAGGAGAGCAGTTTTAAAATTTTCATTTAGTTTTTTTGCTTTTTTGGCACTCTTACTTACAATAATTTTGTGTCATTTTATTTGATTCGATGCGTATTTTAATTCCCTATCGCTTGTTTACTTCAATTTTGTGGTAACTATATCCCAAAGAAGATTAGCAGCACATAAGTCCCTTTACTTTATATTTTTTTTTAAGCAAACAAATTAATATTTTAAATAAAAGGCCACAAGTCGAAAAAAAAAATATGTTTCATTAAAAATTTTGGTCACAACCTTGTTGGATTGAGACAAACTTATATCTTAAAAAAGGAAAATAAAAAATTCGCACATCGAAATTACAAAAAAACAAACATATTATTATACATAGCTTTTTATTACAAAAATAAGGTTTTGGCACCATACAAAATAGGAAACAAACAAAAATAACTTATTCTAAAACCTCATCAGGCACAATTATCACTAATTATAAAAAACATAATAATCATAGCTTCTGCAATTGTAATACTACCTATAGGTAATATGGATAAATGCTCTGTACTAGTATAAAGAGATCAATATTTTAACTTAAGATAATAGTAGTTTTTATATACGGTTTCTAAGTAATTACTAAATAACAGTTTCAAATATAACTATATTTGTTATATAAAATCTGTCTGTGTCCATGGTTACTATTACATTTAAAGATTAGCATAAAAAGCTTCGTAATACCTTGGTATCACATTTTTTTCTATCAGGTTCAGAATGCCCTGTTTTTTTGTCTCAGAAACTTTTAGTTTTTGAGCATATACTTTTTTCAGTGTCATGGTTATCACGGTATTGGTCTTCGCTTGTTTTTTGGTTAAAGTAGACACTGACTTAAACTCTGCGTCGTCGTAAGAAGTCTTAAAAAAGAACTTGTTTGGCTTTTCTTGATAAATTTTTATGACTTTTATGTCGGTCCATCTCAGCTTTTCTCCATCTTCTGTAACGGTGTAATTACTAGCAGTCAGAGATTTTAAGTCGTAGAAACTGTCGTGTGCCAGCTCGTGGACGGTGTAAGGTGTGCCTTTCTTCTTTGCCGTTTTAATTAAAGTAATGTACAGATCTGGTACATAAATGGCCGAAGATTTCAGTGCATTTGAAATATTCCTTCCAATAACGGAGTGTACAGAGTCACCCTCGTTTTGGGTATGGTTTAAAATTCTTTGTGTTCGGTTACTCATTCTGCAAGAGAAAATGAATTCATAAAAAAACGGTTATAAGTATAGTGAGTAAAATTATACATACAAAGTAAATTTATTATCATATTAAACAAAAAAAAATATTAATTATCCATCATAAAGCGAAGTATTCCATTATTAAATAAATTCTAATTTTTGTGAAAGCCTTTTGTCTTAAAAGAAAACACCCCAAGCACAACAATGTCTGAAGCAAAACAGACGTTTCACAGAAACAACTCTAAAGCTTATAACAAAAATAACATAATTGGGCATTTTTTATTTGCTAAATGGCCACTTTTCAAAACGTGGCACTTTTGATTTATAAATGATTGTGTACTTACTTGTGCTTTATATGCGGAACAGACGCATTCCGAAATGTGGCCCTGTTGCTCATAAAATTTACACTCAATACAGGTAACTTTTCGCGATGTGGCCGTTTAGCAAAAAAATGACGTGCACTCGCGCCGACTGTTGGGTCGCAACTAAAAAGATGGCTGCTTTGCTCTGAACTTAGCTTCCAATCCGTGAAAATGCCAAAAGGGCGTATGCGTAAATTTGTTATTTAAAGGCCGATTTCGACGAGTGTCTTTGTGTTATATGAAAATAAGGGCGATTTTGACCTCATTTTTTAAATAAAAGTAATTTTGGAAAATTTTGATTTGTGGCACTTTAGTTTTTAAGCAGCGATATGCTGACATAATTTTGTCAGTTTGTTATTTTTGGCATGTGTTAAATTATTTAGAAAGAAAACAATCTTTTGAAAAACGACATTTAATGTTAAAAAGCGAAATTTAATGTTGTTTAAATGACAAAACGCATAATTAATACTCATCTTTAAAATTTCTCAGTTCCAAAAAAATCAAGTGTGCCAAGTGATTATAATCGCAAGTGAAGTATTTTTGATTTTTAAAGTAGGTATGTTGGTAGTATTTTTATATTATTTTCGTGGTATTAACATGGCCGTTTACCGAAATGATATAGTATTTTTTAATAGGGCGTAATTTAACACATTATTTATGTCGCTTATAGATTACAGCAAGGGAAGTTCTTGTAGTGGGTGAAAAACAGGGAGTCACCTCATTCATCAATCAATTACGTCTAATTAACGTGATTCCCTGGTATAAATAAACTACAAAATTAGTTTTGGTAAATATTACAAAAAATATTTGGATATTTCCTGCGGCTTGTGATCCCCTCCCTGCCCGCGACGAGAAGCTTGTCAAGCATGCTTGATCGTCTAGAGAGTCTGAAAAATGCACCTACCTACCTAGTTGTCAAAGTGACATTTCGCTAAGCTGAAACCAGCAATAAGATGGGAAAACAGGCAGGCAGTTGATTGGATAATGATTTACCCGATTTACGCATTCAGCCAATCACAGAAAAGAGTTCAACGTGAGGAACAAATTTCTCGCAGGAATCCAACCATTCTAAATTGCTAAAGGAAAACGACTTTTGTCGTTAGCTTTCGATTTGATTGTTTTGTGTCGTGTTTGTGTCCAAGGTGTGTCCGAGATTATTCACGGCGGATATAAAATGGAGAATAACCGCAACAAGATCATCCGCGTTTCCGATTTGATCGGCCAAAACGAAGATCTGATGAAATCACACCACGGCGAATTCAATTGCTATTACAAGGATCACGATCATGACGAGGACGACATGGTGTCGGTGGAGGATTCTTCCGTTTTTCGTCTGGGGGAGCAGTTCGGCAGCTACGATTCGCTGCTCGAGCGACTGGACGACCACTCCAATAGGAGCTACGTGCATTACTGGCGCAGGGACAGCCGAACTGTGGACAAGGCGCATTTGAAGACGTCGAGGCCGATTTCTAAAAGCTTGAAGTATTACTCCGTGAAATTTGCTTGCGTTTATGGCGGACAGAAGTTCATGACGAAGGGGAAAGGAAAACGCGCCACAAAGTAAGTGTTCCTCAAAGAAAAGAGCAAATATATTTTTGAATATATCTCTTACGGCCAGTTGTTTTATCTGTGATAATAGTAAAAATCTGTTTTAATACTTAAAATCAGTAGTAGTTCTGCCAGCGGGAATATATGCATTCTAGGAACCTTTTTAAAAAAAAAGTAGTAAAAGGAGTGGGCCAGTGGGACCTGTCTCCAGCCCTTGATGTCACATGGATCTATAAAATCTTTTGTAACTATCCACTTTGTGGTTAGGTTAGTGGTCTGCTATAGGCCCGGTACTGTTTACCAGTCTATACAGATCACTCCTTCAAAAAAATAAAGAAACACACTTCGTCGTCTGGCTGTATATCCATGCTTTTCTGATCAATGTGGGTAAAACTGTAATATTTTCGATTGGTAGTCCTCGAAAAAAAATATATTTTGCATGTATATATATATATATATATATATATATATATATATATATATATATATATATATATATATATATATATATATATGTATATGTATATGTATATGTATATGTATATGTATATGTATATGTATATGTATATGTATATGTATATGTATATGTATATGTATATGTATATGTATATGTATATGTATATGTATATGTATATGTATATGTATATATATATATATATATATATATATATATATATATATATATATATATATATATATATATGACAGAAGAAGGACAGCAGGCAAGGCTACAGGCTCAGCAAATAATACCACAGAACTATATATCCATCACCCCAACACAGGCGTATACCTAGTGGGGTGATGTAATCCTGACAAGTTAATGCCCTTTCGCGATTTTCTTCATATGTATTCTTTTAAAATGTGTTTAAAAAAATGAACACAATCTTTTTTATGTAACTATAAAAAATAGGATAAATAAATAAATAAATAAATAAATGTTAGCTATCTATTACACATACCTCATGTTTTATAATCTTTTTCTCCGTCGTTCCCTCATTACTGAGGATCGTGGCCACTAGACAACAGTTTGCCTACGAGGCTCCTCCACTTCGACCTGTCTTCTGCATGGCGGGTCGCAGAATGTATTGACCCTTTTCTAACTTCTTTGATGAGGTCGATCCATCTGGCCGGTGATCTGCCTCTGCTTCTTCTTCCCTCCACTTGACCCCCGGAAAGCATTTTCTCCAGATTCTCTGGATTTCTCCTGGCAACATGACCGAAGAACTACAGGACCCTTCTCATGCATACGGTGGAGAGCCTCACTTGGATGCCGAGTTCTTCCAGGACAGATTTGTTGGTGCGGCGTGCTGTCCATGGGATTCATTTTACGCCAACACCACATCTCCAGTGCATCGATTTTGGTGCGTATCCGAGCCTTCAGGGTCCATGTCTCCGATGCATAGAGAAAGATCGAGAAAACCAGAGCTCGAACCAGCCTGACCTTAGTCCGCTTGCTTATACCCTGATTCTTCCACAGCCTTTCTAGCTTGCTCATGGCCGATCTTGCCATCTGGCTTCTGCGTTTTATAATGTATAACAATATTTCTTAGCCAAAACTAGGAGCGAAAAGCGAAGCGATCGATGCTCATTCTCAATATAACTATATATATCCTCTATATAACCTAGAAAATCTGCGCTTGGATGTTCAACGTTCATACCTTGCAATACTGACGTTCATATCTTATACCTTAACCCTTTCCGGACGAGAGATTTTTTTTAAAAATCCCGAATTGAAATTCTAGTTAGTTGCTTTCTTTTGGCATATAAATTCAGAAAAAAATATTTTAAATAATCCTGCTGTGACAGATCATTGCAAAAACTAACTGCACGATCGTGCGTGTCAGGACATATGTGTAATTGCACGATCGTGCAAGTTCATCATTGAAACAGGAAAAGGTAAATTAAAGACGTTTTCGTTACAAAATCAACTTAATTAGTTATAATTATCAGCCTTTTGATTTACAATAATCAGCCATGCATTTCTTATTTATTAAAATATCTCATAAAATCTTTTAGTGACAAAAGGAACAAAAAGTAGACTCACAGTCTTATCAAACATAAAATTACTTCTAAAAACAAAAACAGAACACACATTACTTCTTATGATAAGCTCTAAAACAGTTCTGGCCACGTGAGATGCAAAGGTACACTTTGCACTTGATGCATCGTGTCTTAGCTCGACTGCAACAGCTTTCAAATTGACAAGCTCTTGGAGATTTAATGTCATCAAACTCAGGTAGATGATCATAGCCGTTATATCTCAGATAATTAGATGGCCTGCTTGCTTTGTGGTACTTTCTTGTTACTAGCGATTCATCATCCGAAGCGAAATCAGCTAGTAATACCTCACTTCTCCTCTTGTCTGGTACGTTGACCAGCACTTCGTGAATTTCCATACTAAATTCTAGTAGGTCTAGAAATTTTTTTTTTGGTATGTAACTTGTTAGCATCACAATCAATTTTGTATGCTCTCCACGCATTCACGATTGCTAAATCGAAGAAATGTAATATAACTTTCAGGGTCCACTTTTTCGTTTTTATGAAGGTGCGGTAGTACTCCATTTGTTGATCGAGCACATCTACGCCACCCATGTGTCGGTTATAATTCATCACGACTTGTGGAGCAGCTACATCAACGAATTGTCGAGTTGTTTTATTCCATCTTTTCACAGTCGTGTTGTTTTCCGATCCAGCGCAATTTGAAGCTAACATGACACTCTTGTTATCTTTCCATTTTACTATAGCGACTGGCCCTCTTACCAAATACTGGCTCTCTCCACGTGCCATTCTCTTATCTTCTTTAAACTGCAGACTACTTCTTTCGGGGATTCTGTTCGCCATGATTGTGCCCGTGCTGTGCATATTGCGTTTATCGAGTTCTTCGATGAGTGGTACAGTTGTGAAGTATCTGTCATGATACAAACAACTTCCTGGAGGTACGCTGCGAGATAAATGAAGGACCACAGCTGGACCAAGTCCGAGAGACATGTTATTGCCGAACATAGTCTTAGCCCCTTTGTATATATCAAAGTCAAGCATTAAACCTTGGCTAGATCGTAAGCACAAAGTTTTTTAGCCCCACTGGACGGGGCTTGTTTTTCACGACCTGTCGCAAAATGCAACGCCCGGTAAACGGTATCATCTGCTCATCTATCGAGTAAAAGCCTGGCACTCTCTCCTGTTTATAGCAACCCTTGCGTATTTGTTCAATCATGGGTTGCACCTTCCAGAGTGGGTTCACATCTCCTGGGGGCGGCGTGTCACTATCTACAACGTGAAGGGCATTTCGTAACGTCGAAAATCGGTCGCGAGTCATTGTCGAAGTAATTTTTTCCATTGCAATCCCTTTGCACCAGTACATCTTTAATCGTGGGTATGGAATAGAACCCATTAGAGCAAGAATACCAAAAAGTTTCATTACTTCTGCTCGCGAAGTCTTTAGTTCATTGCCAGTCTTTCTCAAGTGATACATATTTGAGCAGTTACTCATATGTTCGAAGAATGTATCATCCATATATTCATTAAAATATTCAATTGGATTTCTTACTTCCCTGCAAGGAAGTGATGTGAATTCGTGAGATTTTTCTAGGAATGGTAATTGCTTCCAAGGTTGCGGTTAAGATATATAATGACGTCTTTTAGAGGTACCATTAGACGATGTAGCAGATCTGCGGGATGGTACAGATGGTCCACGGTTAGTACTCGTCCCAGTTTTGGCAGTGCTAGTGCTGGCAGTAGTAGAGCGCTTCGATGTGCGAGTAGGTTTGGCAAGTGATCGATTAGTATTATTCTGCTTTGTAGTACGTACAGATTGCCTGGGGGAAGCTGGTAAAATGTTGCTAGATGTTGGTGCGGAAGGCGCTGCTGCGACCTCGGGGGAAGCTTTGGTGAGCGAAGTGCTACTGGAACAGAGTTCGGAGGGTGTAACAGCGAATGGTTCGACAACGGATTGATCTGCCTCAAACTCATCTCCCTCAAGCATGGAAATAATTGAGTATGGATATATGTATCTCTTCGTCGAGATCCAAATCTTCCATTTCTGAGACGTTTCCATCGCCCAAAAGGTTTTCTATCTGCTCATCGTTGAATGGGCGCCCTAAAAACATAAAAACAATAGTATCTGAAACAAAAAATATCTAAAACTGATGAAAAACATCAATACTTTACAAAACACTATATCTCGGGTTAGGGCCGAATATACACGATCGTGCACTTAACTTTTTGCCACGTTATAGTTCGTAATATATTCCATCTATTAATTTACTTTCTACTAATTTACCTCAGTTAACTTATTGTCTAACTAAATAAATCATTACACAACCAGCTATTTAACAAAACATTGATAAAATTGGTACTTACGTGAAGCGTTGCTCCCGCCAAAAAAAACCGCCATCGTAGCCAATGATCCAGGCGAGACTGATGCGACTGACTCGCCCGCTGTATATTTTTCTAGTTGCTCTAGCGTTTGCACGATCGATCGGTGTCGTCCCCGTTGCGAAAAGTTGATTACCGCGAGCTCAGGATTTTCTCTAAATTATTTGCACGATCGTATCGAGCCGTCCGGAAAGGGTTAATAGGTATTTATTTAAATATTATACTTGTTATTTTTATTAGTTTTGACATAACCAAGTGTAGGAATTTCTATCAACTGGCTTGAAATAAATAAATAAATAAATAAAATCATTGTCTTGGTCGACCTGTTAGTGAAATATCAAAAACGTAAATTAATCTATTATTAATCTCAGTTCCAGACGTACAAACTGCCCGTCACACATAACGGTTCGCGCAAACAAATGCGGTCAAAAATTGGAAGTAATATCGGTGTGTAATCACCATAACCATCCAGTAAGTGGAGAGCTATACCACTTGATGCCCCATGACAGAAGACTGCCCTCGGAGACTAAACAAGATGTGAGTATCAAATCGATTAGCTGGAACCAGCCCCGGATCTAAGGGTAGACAAACCGGGGTACCTGTCCCTGGCGTCAATTTAAGTGGGCACCAAATTCATGTGTTTGAAAAAAACTTGTATCACTAAAGCGCCTAGCATCCAGGGCGCGTCATGCTAAAGTACGGGCCAAAGGAACGTTCCGATAGGGTAATAAACCGAGCTGTCAACAAGGGTGCGGCTAACGTCGATATTGCTTATCGATGAATTACGCTTGCTCGATGAAACATATTATATATCTGCATTTATTATAGTACCGATTGCTATATTTATTAATATTTTCGGTTTAACCCTTGGAGTAAATGGGTATTTTCATGGATGCATCTGTCTCTTTTGCAGGATTTTCGGCGACATCGACTTAAAGTACTATAACTACGAAACGACTACACCAATCATAAAAAGAACAACTGCACAATGATTGCATTGAAATTTCGAATATAGAATATTGAAATATCGTTTTGTAAAACAATTAGATAATTATGAATAAATATGAGAACGTCAAAGAAGTGAAAAAAACGCGGAACCAGATCTGGTCGTATCATACTCAACGGATAATTGTTTCAGAACCAGATTTGGTCGTATCATACTCAACGGGTTAAGTATTATTTTAGAATTAGAGTAATTAAATAATGACCTAATTATGTGATGTGAGTTATTAAATGAGTACTTAATAGATAACTGATTATCCTGGCATGGCATATCATAGGTCATTATTAATTTCTAAACAGTCATTAGTAAAATGTTATCGTGGCATTTTGTAATAATGAGTCCCACATATTTATTATGTATATCATAAAATGCTGCGCGGATAAAACATTACTTGCCTATCAGTTGAGCAATGGAGACCATATTTTCTAACCTGGAGCTATTGAAGTTGAAGAGTGATATTAACATGCAGACACGGGGCTTTATACATAACATTTTGTCATTTTTTGACGAACTGAAAAGTGACCAGACAAAAGTTTAGATGCTCAATTTCAATAATATAATAATCTGATAGATAATCTGCAAAGGTTATGACACGCATCCCTACAAGCAGGTATTAAAAGGGGCGGGCCTTCCGAATGATTTATTGCCTCACCGAAACGTTCCTTTGGCCCGTACTATATCAACTGTTCATTTGATTTTAGAATGCATTGTAAGTTGATTTTTGAACGCGTGTGCAGTGTGTGTGTGATGTCTCAACCAGGGGAATTTCGATCGAGTCTAGACAAATTCCTCCCCACAGTCGGAAGGGGGGTTGAGCAGAGTTGAATATACCTAAACGACCGAGCGTCAAGCGACAGTCGGTATTTATGTGGTTGATTAGAAGTGCGAGTAATTAGCGTTAGTTTTCTTTGTTAACTACTCTTTGAAACGGGTCTCTATAATTATTAGTTGATGTGGTAATAAAGGAATGCTCGACTTGTAAAGCTGTAGCAAGATTAGATTGGTAAAATTGATTAGCTGGAAATTATATAGCTGAAATGGAATAGCTGGAACGCACACAGAATGTCTGTAATATCGCCGTACTAAGTAGTGCATTGACTATAACTTAAGCAGTATTAGCAAAACGGCAGCAAGAAGGGAGTGGGTATAGAGCGAGCCTGGTGCGGTGGCACAGACACACTCTTTAGAAAGAGGCAATACAAACAAAAGTTCTCAACGTGGGCGATAACGCTTCCTTGTGGGCGTTTGAGACTTTCAGGAGGGCAGTAGAAGACCCAGAGAAAAACTAAAAAAAAAATATAATCGTGGCAATAGCTGTTTCAGATTTGCGATAGATGGTAAGTAAAAAAAAATGGGGGCTCTAGAAAACAAAAATATTGTCAAAGTGGGCGGTGGGCAAAATAAGGTTGAGAAGTATGGTTTAAACCAATGGTACAGAGCGGCGGACTGGCTCTGTGCGCCACGAAGACACGAACCTCGCTACTAACTAAGTCAACGTCGATCGAAATGGAGATAGGCACATCGCAAAATGCCCCAATGACCGCTGGACCAAGTCTCCTCAATTCCCTGGGCGAAAAGAACAGGGTAATTCTAAGATGGGTTCCCGGCCATGCAGGAATCGAGGGAAATTAAAAACCCGATGAACTTGCTAAGACGGGAGCAAAGGGAACGTTATACGGCCCTGAAACTTGCTGTGGCGTACCAAAAAGCCTTGCAAACCTAATGCTCAAACAAATATGTTTAGAACAATCCGTCAACCACTGGAACAACACGCCAGGGTTGAATCATTCCAAAGCGCTAATTAAGGCTTACGACCGTAAGACGACCCAAGGGGCCTTATCGCTAAATAGGAACAATCTACGCATACTGGTGAGGGCGCTCACGGGGCATTGTGGCCTGAACAAACACATGTACAACCTCAAGCTCCGAGACACAAAAATGTGCAGGTTCTGCCAAGGAGCAGAGGAAACTCCCCAGCACCTCATGTGCGAGTGTGGCCCGCTGATGCGTAAAAGATACACCCACTTGGGTGGTCATTACCTCCAACCTGAGGAGGTAAAACAATCTGGCGCTAAAAGCCTGCTGCGGTTCTTAAATGACACGACGCTTAGCGCAGAACTATAGTAGGTGGCGAATACAATAGATCAGCAATAGTCGCAGTGTTACAAGGCTCATACAGACCTTAGAAAAGCCCCACTCAACAAATTTAAAAAAAAAGTCTCCTCAAAAGGCACCAAGAGAAGCGACTAGAAGTGCTGAAAGATCGCAATTACGCTGGAGGGATGACATTATCCGAGATGTAGGGATAACGGGATCCCGCCCCCGGATTCTGAAGCGACGATACGATTGTCTTCATTTGGCGATATTCACGGTTCTGGAAGCGGTTTGAAAGTCCTTAAATCGTCAGAAGTAAGGTTAGGATAGACGGCCAATGAGGTGTAGTTTGCATGTCGTTGCTCTAGGAGATAGGTGGGAAATGGCAGTAAAAATCTTCTTTCAGCAATAATTACCGACTTTTCTCACCCAAGACGATTGAAATTTAAATATGTAGCAGATATAAGAATATCATTTGAATTAATTATGCACGCAACCTTCAGGAGGCCCCTGAAGTCGCGACGGTAGACGCGTTAAGGCTGATCGTGACTGATGACCAGCTGATGCAGTACCTTTTGCACAAAGTGGCCGAGTTGGAGAGAGGAGCGCCGCCGCAAGATATACGATTCTTCAGGGGCCTCCTGAAGACCTTCCACCAGATGCTGGAACTAAATATGTGAGCAGCGCAGCGGCATCAACGGACACGGCGGCGGAAATAGCAATAAGCAAATTAAAATTTCTCTTAAGGCACGTATAGTCACAAATGTTAAGTAGATATCTTTATTTTTTGTCGATGAGAAGTCTCTCATCTAAGAGGGGAGTATTGTAGCAGATATAAGAATATCATTTGAATTAATTATGCATGCGAAAAGTAGCAAAATGATGATCTCATAGGTGTTTGCCAGAATCATTCGCATACCATTTTTTAGCGACACATTACGTGACATACGTGACATTTTCATTGTACTCGATCTAGACATTAATCATGGGAACACATTTGTAAACCGTTCACACGCTAAATTTGTATATAAGCCCATACAATTGTCATTAAACCAACACTTCGTCATTACGCTGCCTTACGAGTAGATCATTATATACGGCGTTAGCATAAGAGAAGATCAGTATCGATCCTGTATATCGCGAGAAGAAATAATAAACGAGTCAGAGGAACATATCTTTTACTCAACGATCAATATTGAAGAACCAACAACATTGGGGGAACTAATGACAACCACCAAACACCAATAATTATAACGCCGGGAAAGATATTCGATTTAATATATAAATGACGCGATCCGAATTGCCCTTAGCTCAAAGCGCTAAGCACGCTCAGAGGCAAGTCTGAATTGAGCATACGCCCCTCACTGCTAATCGGCCGATTAGCAGGATAACGCGATAATCCTTAAACGGCTTTGTGTGATCCTCCTTCCTGATTTGTTTTTAATTTACAGGTTTTGGACATGTTGCTGCTGGGTTTCAATCAGAAGAGAGTACGTGACTATGTTGAGTGGGAGACGGGGAAGAAATTAACTAACAAGGACATTCACAACTTGGTGACGATAAACAAACGGCCAAAAATGATACTGTCCGAAAAGAGGACCAAGTTACTTGAGCAGGCCTTGAAGCGTATGTACCATTACACTTTTTCGAATCGTTGCCAAATCGTACTATGGAAGTTGAGCAATCAGACATCATGTACAGGTGAGTTTTAATTTACTATCATCCTTCAAGTGGGTGAATCAGTACAAGCAACTAAACAACTTTTAATAAAAAAATGTGAGAATATTTATAGTTTTGAAATTTTGAAAAAAAAATTAAAAACTATAAAAAGCATTGAGCGCGCTGCGCCATCTAGCGGTAGGTACAATATCGCGAATAAAAAAATATTCGCAATATTTTACCTATCGCTAGATGGCGCAACGCGCACAACGCTTGTCAAACTTTCATTTCAAAATCAAATTGTTCAAATTTGCAACAAAAAAAAATTTTTTTTTCCCTCGAACTTTTATTAACAGTTGCTTATTTGCTCATACTGATTCCCCCACTTCAAGGATGCCGGTAAATTAAAACGCATCTTGTATAATCAATACTATTATTATCACTGGTACTTTAAATATGTATTTATGGTTACTCTCTATCAATTATTTAAGGAAATTACGGATTAAGAATGCAAATACAGATAACAAGAAAAAGGAAATCTTGCATACATTTTGTCAAATTCGCCAGTTCGAGAATGTATCAAAAGAGTATACATTTTTTGGACAATGCTATAAGTGCCCTCTGCATGTCGCCGGTGTAAACACGTTGCCAAAACGTACTATGGCATTGAGCAATCTAATACCTTACTTAATCGATGCTTAACCTTTCGGAAGCCAGTCATTCCATGCAATATTTTTGAAGCCCTCAATATTTTTTTTGTAGAAGGTGTGTGCAAACATACTAATATATAACGGTGGCTTATTCAATGACAGGCTTCATTGAGGGGCTTTTAATGCAGTGGAGGGAGAAATAGAGCCAATAATTGAATAAATACGGATATAATATAGATAATACGAAAAACGGCAATCGCTGTGCGTGTCCACCCAGGGGTTAAACCTACTAGAGGTGATCTTTAGTCCATTCACTCCCTAGAACGTATTATAATATGGATTTGGTCCCAACCCTGGAGGACGAATTCCCTGGCAACTCTAATTGTATTAATTTATTATTTTTTATTTTTTCAGGTTTTGAGTCAAATCGAAGTCACAATAGAGTTACTAAAAAGAAGAGAAAAAAGGAACTAAGAAATGATACTCCGTCTTTACAAGGTGAGGATTCGCTTGATGATTTTCAAGTTTTGAGGTTGGTTATCAGTTTACCGACATCCGCACTTGGTCCTTACATTGCTTCTTATACCGGCCAGCAGCGGGCCAATGGCGATCGACTGGTACTTCACAACCCAATTTTTTTTTAATATGTTCATAAAATATATTTTAAAATTTTTTTTAAAATTAGGTCAGTGTATTAATTATTAAAAAATAAATATTTACTTATGGTTTTCCTTTCTATACGTTATTATCGTGTTTTAGCAATTTACAGAAATTTATGTTATTTCACTAATAACTGTATTTTTTTACCCAATCGTTTTTATTTAGCTTAAATTTCTTCATCGACTAATCCATTTCATCTCTTGCTTTTCTTTTAAGGGGGTAGTCTGGTTTAGATGGTCAAAAAAACATGTTTTTCATGTTTTTTTTTAAAACCTAAAGTTGAAATCTATTCATGAATTTTATACCTCTGACATATTTTATTTAGTTATTTATTTCCCAAAACATTTAACCTTACAGATGATTCCAAATCGTTAATTATTTTTATAGGCTATTATTCTAGATTACAACTATTATTCTACTATAGACTGCTATTATAATTCTACTGGTAATAATATTATTATTACTCTACTCCATTACTATTACTATCATTATTATTCTAATATATAGACTATTATTCTAGACTATAGCAAACGAGACTGAGAAATACATTAGAGCGTAATATTCAACGATTATACTTACATATATCTAATGATTATCTAACCTTTCTTATTATACTAGTTAATACTTTTTAACAATTTTAATACTACATACTACATATTTATCTAACTACTTGATTACTAAAAATGCCATTACCGTACTTTGCAGTTGTGCTAAGTTCACCGTCCAAATATCCAATTCTGACTCAGCCGAACATAGTGCATTTAGGGTACGAAGCGTCCGCACCGTGAAGCAGTGTTGAACGTTAGTTCTAGCTCGCGGTAACGCGAACAATACGTGAGTCCTAGCACGGTAGTAATTGGCGGGTACAAACAGACCGATTCTTCTAAGGATGGTCGAATTATCAACGAACCCCCTAAGCAGTTTATATATGTGGCAGATTGACAGCCAATCTCCTCTTACGCTTAGTGAGTTGTATCCAACCATTCCCAGAATAAATGCCGTAGGATATAGAAAGGGATAATATCCATGCTGTTTAAAGTACAGGAACATCATAAAGCGTTTCTGTATACTCTCCAGCCTGGATATGAAGCTATTTTCGTAAATCTGATAGTCTCAGAGTGCTGTTAGTGTGTTTAAACGCGTGTTTCTCAAAAGCGCCGGTGATAAATAAAACTACTCGACGGATCGAGTTGTTCCAAAAGAAAATTCAAAGATTATTAAATTCTCTTTTTTATGAACAAAAAAAAAATATTCAAAAATGTTTTTATATATTTTACTTGTTACCCACAAAATTTTTGGGTGAAAATCGATTTTATTTCCTTCTCGATTATTGTGAAAGGTTTTGTAGTTAAATGTTTTTCGCCTTTAGAGCAATCCCGCGCCACTGTCCCCTAAACAAACACCTGTTTACCATAGGTGTGACAGGCAGCCCTCTATGCAGAGGATGCATGGAGGAAGAAGAAACGCCACAGCATGTGCTCATGGAATGCAGGAGCGTGGCAGAGCAACGGGCAAGAATACTACAATCTCCAGCATCTGTCCCGGAGGCCTGTAGCAACACAAACAGGCTGCTAACCTTCTGGGACAGCCTGGGTTGGCTGGTGTAACATAAATAGAAACATGAGCCACGCACAACGACCCAATCAAGAGGCCAAGTGCGAGAAAAAAGCCCAGACAAACTAACTAGAGCAATCCCGCACAAACTGTATTGGGGGTTTGGAGGGTCATGTCAAACCCTTGTTGGCACGAGCCACTGAGAGGCTAATTACCTCGCGAATAACAGCAAGGACTTTGTCATGGCGGTATGTGTACCATCCTCGATCTAAGGCAACCTTGCAGCCAGCTAGAATTTGTCTAGCTATGCACGGGTTATTGCTACAAAGGGGACATAAACTATCCTCGGCATAGCTTCAACGAGCGAGGTTACTGGGGTCTGGAAGTGTATAATAGTAGTAATAACTAGGGATGTAACGATACATAATTTTGCCGATACTATACCGATACCGATTACTTTAGTAAATAATCGGCGACTTTAGTAGATATCGATAACTTTGTAGATAATAAATAATCAAGTATGTACCTCGGGCGTTTGTATGTCTTTAATCTTTATTATGCATAAAACATATTTTGTAATCCTTACATTGCAAATAATTTAAAACATCATTGGCTTTTACTGTTAATATATCATGCTTATGTGTTATTTTTTTATGCTGTATGTTTTAAATAAAAATAAAAAATAAAATAATAACTTACCTATTTTTAACAAAGACAACCTTGAGAAGTGTAAAAATAAATTTAAAAAAATGTCAAATCAAAATTCAGAGAAAGTATTTATTTATTATGAATTATTATCAAGCAATCAAAGTAATAATTAAGAAATTCATTATCATTACACAAAGTAATAAACCAATACATAAAGTCAATAATTAAAGTTTACTTTTGGAGATTTTTGTTAAGAAAGCAAAGTTTTTTCAAATTATTTGCTGATAATCTGTTACGTAAATAATTTTGTATAACTATGTATAAAATAACCCAATACAGTTTGTGCGGGATGACTCTAAAGGCAAAGAACATTTAACTACAAAACCTTTCTCAATAATTAAGAAAGCTTCAGATTGGATTCTGGAGGTTGATTCGGTCTCTAAGCAGTATAAATTCCCTGAGAGTCTTGGATGCCCAGCCCTCCGTTCAGATATAACTCTACTCTCTATCTCGGAAGGTGGCCCTTATTGTAAAAATTAACTGTTCCATGGGAATCAAATATGCCAAAAGACCACGAGTACAAATTAAATAAATACCCATGAATTAAACAAATGCCGTAACCCTGAACGGCTTCACTGTTCACCTTCACTCGGTGGAAGTTGGCGCTTGTGGCCTGCCAGCTAAATCTCTGATTCACCTCTTTAAAGATCTTGGTCTTTCCAGAAAAATAATCAACTCATTCCTAGAAAAAACATCTAAAACCGCGATTTGCGCATCAAATTCTATGACTTTGAAGGGGGCGTGAATGGGTGGTAAGGTGAACGCTCACATGTGGCAAGACAGCTGTCCTAAACCTACCACAGGCGGTCGTTAGTCCGGAATTCACTGCTCACCCTCCAGAAGTGTAAAAAATAGTATTATGATTGGCGCGACTCCAGTCGGTGAATTCCATGGCAGTTTCGTTTGTATTTTGAGACGCGTCGCGCGCGTGCCGTCGCTTCGCGCGCTTTTCGAACTGTTTCATATCGGTTGTATATAATCGACGATGCCGATATATCGGCCTACCGATTATTTTGGCCGATATATCGGTATCGGAATTGGAATCGTTACATCCCTAAAAATAACTACACCTGTGACATCGTTGAAGTTAAATTTCATCATGTTTTTTATTTCCTTTAGATAACGGTGACGAAGATGTCTGCTATTCAGAAGAAATTTACGATGAAGTGCCTATCTATGAATATATAGAGGAGAGTCTACCTGTGAATGATATAGGAAACGAAATTGAAGTATCAGTCGAAGAGGACATAGGCATTCCTACTTTAGACGGGTTAGTGCTTTTAATTTTGGTTTTTATTGTGGTAACAGATAAAAAGGGCCATATCTCAGTCAAGAGAAAGATCGTTTCTCGGTGCAAATACTTTCATTACGATTTTTTATTTAACCCTTTCGAGCCCAATCCTGACAATTGCGAATACCTAGGGTTGCACTATACAGGTGAGTTTTTAATTAGAGACATCCTTGAAGCAGGTGAATCAATACGAGCAAATAAACAACTTTTTATATCAACATTTGGAGAAATCAAAAAAAAACAAATTAAAAAAATATATTTTTTTTTTGTTAAATTTGAAAAACGACTGATAAATAAAAGTTTGACAAGCATTGAGCGCGTTGTGCCATCTAGCAATAGGTAAAACATCGCAAATAAACAATATTCGTGATATTTCACCTACCGCTAGATGGCGCAACGCGAATATCTTGTTTATGCTATTTTTCAAAACATCACATTAATTTTAAAAAAAGTGTTTTTAAAAAAAAAACTATTAAAAATTGCGTATTTACTCGTACGAACTGATTCACGCTCTTCAAGGATGTCACTAATTAAACTCATCCTGTATATACCGATATATTCATCGATAATACCTCATTCAATATATCGGAATATCAATAGTTTTTTCGATAATACCTCATTCAATATATCGGAAGTCAATTGTTTCATCGGAACGACAAGACAATAAATATGGCTATAAACAAACAGACTATCATGCAAATCAATTCATCTTAAATTCTTTGAAATGGAATGGACTAAAGAATGTGATTGTTGGGAAGATTTATGTTGTAATGTAATGTAAGAAATGAATTGTTTCTTTAAATAAATAAAGTGGTATGCACATTTTATTTTGCTTTAGTTTTTTTTGTAATGAAGATTTATTTTTATCTAGATCTTCATTAATTTTTGGATTATCCAAAAACATGCATTATTTACTAACAGAAAAAAAACATTTAAAACACAATTTTGACTTCGAAACTCTATATTTTAACATAGTAAATATATCCTTTATGGATGATACGATGCATATTTTTTTTTGAAAAGTAATAAAAATGTCACGGATTACATTATAGGCATATATGTCACTGAGTGCTAAAAGATCGTTTTTGAGCAGCATTTTTTTTTTCGAGATGACAGAAATATCTATTTTGGCCCCTAAGACGATTAAACCCATTTCCAGATGGAAGTCTGTCTGTGTGTCTGTTCGTGTGTGTGTGTGTGTGTGTGTGTGTTCCTCCTCGGTAGCGCTCAAACATACATTTTATCAAATATCATACATACATACATATCATACATTATAATTAAAATAAATATCATACATTTTAATCAAATATTACCGACATCTGTTGGCGCTTGGCCGAACCCGACCCATAGCCGAGAAACGAACTGCGCCACTCGAGGCTGTTGCAACAGAACCCGACCGGGTTCACCCGCCAGCTGAGAAAAGGCACTCATCGATTTTATTTATGAAAACTATATTCAGATGAAATCAGTCCTTTCCTGCTTGCCGGGAAAGGAAAAGGAAAGGTGACACAACCGATTTCTATGACTTTTAAATTTTATTGTTTTTTTTTTCCAGAAACTTCTTTACAAATATCGACGATAGAAGCAAAACACCTTCAGATAGCGAATCCGAAACGAAAAGCCCACAACCTGGTTTTGTACCACTACCTGCCAGGATTCTCAAGATGAGGGAAAACGATATCAAAGCGCATGATGGATACGGCGACATCCAAATCGTGACATTAGCCAATATCCCAGAAATAGTAGAAGCAGAGCCCCCGGAAAGATTGGCGGAAATTCGACTCGTATCGGCTGAATCAAACGGCATCGTGTACTTTTCCGACGAACAAATTTCCGTTGGAGTGGAATGCGAGCAGGGCAAGGGGTATTGTGAGACGTGCGGCAACGTCGCGGACGTGCAAAGCGATATTGAAAAGTTGAAAATCGAGAGGGAAGAACTGCTGAGGGAGACGGCTATACTGCGGGAGTATAAAGCGCGAATGCTGAGCGAGATCTTAACGATGAGGGACGAACGAATGAATGACCCGGAATTGGACGGAGACAGCGTTTGGATCACGATCGAGTGATAATCGATCGTGAGACAACCGTTGAAGCATCAAACTTCTAAAATCGAAACTTTAGGACAGAAAGCTGACCACCAATCGGTCAGCAGCCTTTTACCATTGAATATATATATGGTATTAAATTAGATTGCTCAGTTCCATAGTACATTTTGGCAGTTCTATGCATAGGCGAAATACAAGTGCTACTGATAGCATTGACAGCGAAATTAATGGCAATTTATTTGGCCATCTATTACAGTGGTAATGAATGCTTTTTTTTATGAAGGACTGCTTGATCATAAAAAACCCAATCATCTAATCAATGATAACAATAACATTCAAATATTAGTTCCATCTATCCTATTTCTTTATAAGCTAATTACAACACAGAAATAATATGGAGATAGAATGTCTATCTGAACATAGCACTTGAAGTGCCTAATCATTAAGTATTTAAACCTGTCCACCAAATTAAAAATTGACATCTTAACCCGTCGAGTCGCGAGGTTAAAACTGCTCCATACCGTTTCAAATTACAAAGTCGAGGGTGCAATCGACGGCCTTGAGAAAAACGACCATAAGTCATAAACCACTATACGGATCATAAAAAGAAGAACTGTAAAATGATCGCATTGAAATTTCTAATATAGAACATTGAAACCTTATCTCGTAAAACAATTAAATATACCAAAAATTCTAACCTCCTGTTCTTAGTGAAATTTTTAACAAACACTTTATATAGTCAAAAAACGTGAAAAAATGCACATATGCTACACCAAATCACTAATGCTGATTCACAAATTCCTTTAGAAAGCACTTTTCTTGGAAAATTCGCACCAGAAAACACCAAAAGAAACACTTTCCTTGAAAGCCGTGCGTGTGTCGAAAAATGACAGACGTAAAATGGCATTTGCAGGCATCGTATTATATTGAAATTTGGAGAACGCACTCCGTGATCTATTATCATGCGAAAATGTATCTTCTTCTATACTCTAACGTACCAAACGAAAGGTATGCGTCTCGTTCCGATTTTTAAATCGAATTCTGGCAGTGAGCGCGACATGAAACCCGTGCGGGTCGCGATGCAACTTAAGAGTACTACACACGAAACCCGTGCGGGTCGCGATGCAATGGAGGGATAATGTAAATAATATGTAATAAGAGCTGTGATTTTAAAATTCTTATTTTGATATAGGATACCATCTAGGCAAGTTTGGAGTGCCACCGAAAGTGGGCCTCCATACTGTTCTACCACGAGCGCCGCCATATTGAACACAAGAGAATATTTTGAAAAAATATGGAAATATCAGTGTTATCTACCTGTAGCGTTTCGTAGAAAAATCGTAACTGCCAAATCAAAGTACTGGAATTGAGCATTCCAATATGCTATATAATCAATGCTTATTACCATTGAGTTTTCGGATAGTTTCTAAGTGAAAATGGAAAATTGTCATTGTTTAACATTTGTGAAGGAAAACTGAAAAATAAAACCCTGAATTTTCTCTGCGGAGTTTTTGCTCATCTTTTTTGTCAGAGATACGTTGTTAAATTATTTTATAGTTTTATAATAAATTTTTGTGCAAACAAATTATAATTTTTTTTCCAAACACTGCCATCTATTAGATAAACTTAAACTCTTTGACAAGAGGATCAGTTGTATGGTGGCCAAGAACACTACTGACCACAGTGAAAGCGAGACTCCAGAGCCTGCAACGCTTAGCGTGTGTAGCAGCCACTGGATGTATAAGAAATACATCATCGGCCGCACTAGAGTACCTCCTAAACATGAGACCTCTCTGGATCTTGTCATCCAAGAGGAGGCTAAGGCAGCCGCTCTAAGACTAAGAGCAAATGGACTGTGGAAACAAAACACAGAAACACCACACTCAAAAATTCTGAAACAGATTCTAGAAGAAATACCTCTTCTGGACGCACCCATGGACAGAATAATATGCCATCATGTCTTTGATCGTAGATACAATATCCAACTCATTGCAGAACCAGGAGATCACTCTGGTACAAATGAAGTAAGGATATACACAGATGGCTCCAAAACCACTCAAGGTACGTGAGAGCCGGCGTCTTCTCAAATGATTTAAACATCAAAATATCAACTACCCTAGGCAACTTAAATACGATCTTCCAAGCAGAATGCATTGGCATCACCAGAGCAGCACAGGCAGTTGCAGCAAAAGATGTCGGAGACCTAAGCTTGAAATTTGTCTAACAGTGCCTCCGTGCTACAAGCGCTAGCAAAAAATACTACAACCTCTGTCCTTGTACTGGAATGCCACAATGCGCTTCAATCCATTGCGAGGTCAAATAGTGACCCTGCAATGGATTAAAGGGCACAGCGACTCACTGGGCAACGACGCGGCAGACGAACTGGCCAAAAGGGGATCAAAGGAAATAGTATATGGACCGGAACCCTTGAGGCCCAAATAAAAACCAATTATAATTATTTTTTTTAATATAATTATTTCATCCCAATTATAATTATATAAAAATTTCATCCCAATTATAATTATTTTTAGCATTTTATGCATACGTTTTTGAACTGAGAAAATTAGTATAGGTAGATATGGATCGAAATATAACATATTATTTAGCGGTTTTCGAATAAATATTTTCATGTAGCCGTGGCCTAAGTATTTCCATTAGCGGCAAATTAGAATGCGGCGAATCTAGACGCGAAGCAATGAGATGCGGCAAAATGGGATGCAGCGAATCTGGACGCGGATGAATAAGATGCGGCAAAACTGGAAGCGGCAAATCTGGAAACGTCAGTCAGCTGTCAAAATTGCCTTGCTGCAAATCTGGATGCCCCCAATGTAAACTCCGCTCTCATTACCAACTCCAATAAAAATACAGTTTATTTAAATAAATTAATATTTTATTATAGCACAACTCTCGACAATAAATTTTATCGTACAATTTATTAAAATTGAAACACACTTTTAACATTTTCCCTCTACACTAACGCGCCAATGGACTATATCAATGGCAACATTTTGATAATAACAGTCTTGCCCTTACGAAAACACAATCAAAATCTAGTGGCGCAACTGAAAATATTGCTTTGGAAATTAGTTACGGGAATTACGAAGGTCATTTTTAAATTGAGGGATAGAGTGCTTCATAGTGGAGGATTTGTCTTATCGTTTTGAGAGCTGATGGGTTCCCGTGGCAGGGTGATGGACCCTTAAATTAAGTGGTAATGGACCCTTAGATTAACCTGGAATGCTTAACCACCGATCGGTGGTTATTCCATTGCGACAACTCGCGGGTAGCCGATCTCCATATTTATGCAATTATGTAATTATATGCAAAAAAGTCACCTTCATTGAATAAGCCACCATTATACGTTAATATGCATGCACTACACAAAGGAATTTTCTATTAGCTTTACGGACAATGCTATCAATTCCACCTGCATGTCGCCGGCGCAGAAGGGTTGCCAAAATGTACTATGGGATTGAGCAATCTAATACTTGATATAATCAATGGTGTCATTTATCCTTCGAAGGCTAGCCATTTCACGCATCCTAACATATAACGGTGGCTTATTCAATGACAGACGACTTTTACTGCAGTGGAGGAAGAAATAGAGCCGATAATTGTATAAATACAGCAAATTGTCGCAACAGAAAAACCACCAAATGGTGGCAATGGCATCCCAGAGGCTAAAGAAGTCGTTACTATCCTTATCTGTGCAAACGAAGTGAAAATGTTAAAAAGCCATGCTGCCATGCAGTTGAAATTGTCCAAGAGATGTCTGACAGCTGAGCTTTTGTGATAGGTAAGTTTGAGCTTCGCGGGCGAAAGAGGCGCCAAGTGGTACGCACTCAGACGGTCTACTTAGCGCACTTGTTCATGACAAAACGATTGTTTGTTTAAAAATGATCCTCGTATTTACACACTTTTTTATAGATTTTAAATCGGCTATGCCCACCCATTCTCGTACGGCGGCGGCCTAGCATGATATTTTCTGTACCAGCTAAAGTTGTGCCACTACTCAACATTAGTTATATAAATTGAAATACAAAAGTACAATTCATTAGATTTTACAATAAGATTATTATGGTTCTTATGGCTAGAAATAACCTTACGACAAGAGGTAATCTGTATCTTCTTAGTACAGCTAAAAAATTTACAAATTTTGAATTCACCGAAAGCAGTGTACCAGACAGTAGCTTCTCTTAAAACAAAATTGAAATCAATGCGAATACGTCGCAAGTCATGGTCGCCAGATGTTTCGCTATTCAGCCTACACATTTAAGGATGTGGCCGACTTTATGATGGTTTTTTATGGCTTTATATAACCTATTTTGGGCAATGACGCGGCGGACGAACTGGCCAAAAGGGGATCAAAGGAAATAGTATATGGACCGGAACCCTTGATGCCCATTCCCCAGGCCCAAATAAAAACATGGCTACGCAGGAACACCGAAGAAACCCAACTTACAGAATGGAAAAAAAAACGCAGGATGCAGGCAAACAAAGAACGCGGTTCCGGAAGCGTCCAAAAAACTTGCCCGCAACCTCACCAGATTAAAAAGGGACAAAATCCGTAAAGTCATAGGTACTATGACAGGCCACTGTCCCCTAAACAAACACCTGTTTACCATAGGTGTGACAGACAGCCCTCTATGCAGAGGATGCATGGAGGAAGAAGAAACGCCACAGCATGTGCTCATGGAATGCAGGAGCGTGGCAGAGCAACGGGCAAGAATACTACAATCTCCAGCATCTCTCCCGGAGGCCTGTAGCAACCCAAACAGGCTGCTAACCTTCTGGGACAGCCTGGGTTGGCTGGAGTAACATAAATGGAAACATGAGCCACGCACAACGGCCCAATCAAGAGGCCAAGTGCGGGAAAAAGCCCAGTCAAACTAACTAACTGGGGATGAAAATTGAGTCTATGGACATGACCCTGATGACGATGCAGAGTTCCCAATGGAAAACTAGTGGCTATCCTCTCCCTAAAAAAACTGGTCAGTAAAAATGGAATGGAATGCTCTTTATATTTTTTTGATAGTGGTATTAGAGTTCGATCCAAGCATAACAACTGTAAACTCCGAGTATTATAAGAGCCTACTGAAATGTTAGCAAAACGAAGTACAGAGAAAGATGCCAGAAAAATGGGCTAATGGCTTCCTTTTTCATCACGACAACGCTCCGTGCCACACCTCGCTTCTGATCCAATAGTTTCTGGCCAAAAAAATATTTCTGTCCGTCCACATTCAACTTACTCTTCGTATTTAGCACCATGCGACCATATGCTTCTCAGAAATAAAAACCGCCATAAAAGAAAAACGTTTGGATACCATTCCTGACATTGAGAGGACCACGACAGGGCAGCTGAAGGTCGATCCGAAAGAAGTCTTCCAGAAATGTTGTCTAAGTCTTCCAATCATGGAATCAACATTGTGTATCGCTAACCATGGAGGGTATCTTGAAGGAGATTAATTGAAATGTGAGCATATCACTTTATTCGTAATAAAATTATTCACCGTATTTTTTGATCACCCCTTGTATATTCGCTCACAGGATTTCTGGATCCAATGCTGGGAATCGGGAGGTGACACTACTATTCGGTTGGATAGACATCAGAACAGCGGCAGAAACATATTATAGATAAATAGCTGAGGATAGATCAGATCCAGGATGATTTGAGATACCTACAGTATTGTTCGAAATAATGTGAACACATCAAAATTTTCACAATTTTACTTTTTTTTGACAGTTTTTTTACACACACACAACTTATTTCACAGTTGCCAAAAGATGATGCCAACAGTCAAGAAGTTTTCAACAAGATTCGGCTCCTTGCCACGGGTCTAAGATCATGAGATGAAATATTCAAGGACAAAAAAGATATCATGCCTTGAATGGCCAGAAAACTCACCGGACCTTAATCCCATTAAAAATCTGTGGGCTATTGAGAAAGCGAAATTCGTAACAGATTTCACAACAACAAAAAACTGATTGAGGTTATAATCCATACATGGTTTCAAGACCAGCAAATATCAGAAAACTGTAAAAAACTTGACGATTCTATGCCAAAATGTGTTGAATAAAATATAAAAGCCAAGGGAGGACACATTTTTTATTAAAACTTAAATTTTATTCATGTCTGTTTTCTTGTTCTATAACTAATAAATGTTGCTTTTTTGAAATTATCACTTGTGTTCACATTAATTCGAACAATACTGTACAACCAGTCGTGACGAGCTTTGGACACCCGACAAACAGGATGATGAAGGAACTGAAAACATGATAAAGAACCGGAAGCTCTGATCCAAGCCTTCGATTGGTACCACTTCAACATGCACTAGAGAGAATCAGCACAGAATACAACGGCTGATTTGGCAGTAGTCGGTGTCTGAACCATCAATATTACATCAAGACACCTTGATAATAACAATATAACTACTATGCTTTATTTAAAATAACGGGTTTTTATCTACAATAATAGTCCGTAAAAGACTTGTGCTTACAATTCTTACAGTCATGTCAGGTTAAGCTCATTACAAACTAGGGTTGGTATTAGTAATAATGTAGATTTTACGTAATAACGTAGATTGACAAGTAGATTATAATTTTAAAATGCGATTTACTAATAAATAAATACTAAAAAGATGTGGACCAGATTCGCAAAACGAAACAGCAATAAATATGGCCGGGCAATATTGCAGTATTTTCAATTGCGAAGCGATCGTCCAGCAACACTAGCCAGCAATATCCGCCATACGGAATATATGTGGCTATATGGCCGGGGTAGTTAGTTTATCTGGGCTTTTTCCCGCACTTGGCCTCTTGATTGGGCTGTTGTGCGTGGCTCATGTTTCTATTTATGTTTATGTTACTCCAGCAACCCAGGCTGTCCCAGAAGGTTAGCAGCCTGTTTGGGTTGCTACAGGCCTCCGGGACAGATGCTGGACATTGTAGTATTCTTGCCCCGCTCCTGCATTCCATGAGCACATGCTGTGGCGTTTCTTCTTCCTCCATGCATCCTCTGCATAGAGGGCTGTCTGTCACACCTATGGTAAACAGGTGTTCGTTTAGGGGACAGTGGCCTGTCATAGTACCTATGACTTTACGGATTTTGTCCCTTTTTAATCTGGTGAGGTTGCGGGCAAGTTTTTTAGACGCTTCCGGAACCGCATTCTTTGTTTGCCTGCATCCTGCGTTTTATTTACATTCTGTAAGGTGGGTGCGTAGTTCGGCGTTCCTGCGTAGCCATGTTTTTAAGTGGGCCTGGGATATGGGCATCAAGGGTTCCATATACTATTTTCTTTGATCCCCTTTTGGCCAGTTCGTCTGCCGCGTCGTTGCCCAGTGAGTCGCTGTGGCCTTTAATCCATTGCAGGGTCACTCTATTTGACCTTGCAATGGATTGAACCGCATTGTGGCATTCCAGTACAAGGACAGAGGTTATAGTATTTTTTGCTAGCGCATGTAGCACGGAGGCACTGTTGGAGTTATGGCCGAGATATCCTAAAAATGTTGCCGGGTGATGTATTGCAACCACATATTGCAGCGAAAATGTGGCCTGTTTAGAAGCACCATAATGAAAAGTTTTATGAATAAAAATGTTCATTCTGTAAAAAAAGATTTTCGCTGATGAATCATTCAGAGAAAACGGTCCTCGATTGTTATTTCGGGTATAATCTGGGCTTATTGGGAAACGAAAAATTTATGAAAATTTTTTTGAATGTTTAACTTACAGTTATGCATATTATTCTTGCCTCAAAAATAATAAAACCAGCTGGAAAACTTAATAAAATTGCATAAAATAATAAAATCAAGCCGCGTTGCCGTCGCAAGCGTAAAAAATAAGCCAGTTTATCATTCTTATTATTAAAACATTAAATAAAAGTGTTAAAATGATATGCACAGTCAATCTTAGAAGGGGAACAGCTAATGGTAAGTCTTCTACGGTTAAGATGGTATATTCTTACAAAAAAGTATTAATTGGCTGGAAGTAAATCACATTCAGTACATCAGATCTAATGACTTATATTATGCTTTGTAATGTACAACAGATGTATGAAGTCTAATCAAAAAGTATCCAAGCAAAGCTATATCATTGATTATACAGAGTGTTTTTAGTTACGGGCATCCTTGAAGTGGGTGAATCAGTACCAGCAAAAAAGCAACTTTTGATACAAAAATGTGTAAAAAACAAAAAAAATATATTTTTGAAAGTTTTAAAAATTATTATAAATAGGATACGAATTTACCGCGTGAAATTTGTAGCACCCGACGTTTCGGCGACGTTGCAGCCGCCGTTGTCCAGGGAAGACTGAAAGAGCTGTCAATCCGTTGTTTTGGGGGGAGGCCGCATACCGCTGCCGCCACTGCGTAGGTTATAACGGTGGTGGGGGGCCGGGCTCGGAGCGCGCGAATTTAGAAAAACCGTTTCGCACACAACACTCACTGTATCCTGTCTTACGTCCTTGCGTTCGGCGTCGGGAACATTTTCAGAAGAGGATTCCACGTAGAAGAGTTTGTAACCGTCGTCTCTATTGAAGTTCGGGGTTCTTCTTTTTATTTCAATGGCTTCCCGGATCATGCGAGGAAAGTAGAATTTTTGCTTGGATAGCCCAATGGGATTTTGAAACTGCATCCAGTGGTTACTTCCGCTATCCAATATATGTTCGCAGATCGCCGATTTTTCTCGCATCGCCGATTTTTCTCGCTGAACGTTTTTAACAGCTTTGATGCGTTCTGTCAGTCGCGGCTATGGGCCGTTTCGTTTGTCCAACCTAAAGGTTAAACCGCGACGGCGGCTGCAACGTCACCGAAACGTCGGGTGATGTCGAAACGCGATAAATTCGTTTATATCCTATTTATAATGTCAAACAACTGCGATAGTCTTCGATTTTATTTTAAAAATTATATTTTGAAAATAGTATAAAAAGCCTTGAGCATGACGCGCTATCTAGCGGTAGGAAAAATATCGCTCATATTGTTAATTAGCGGTATTTAGCTACCGCTAGATGGCGCAGCGCGTTCAAAGCTTCTCAAACTTTTTTTCAATAGAAATAATTTACAAACTTAACAAATAGAACAAAAACATTTTTTGTCAAAAGTTGCTTATTTGCTTGTACTGTTTCATCCCCTTCATTGATGCCGGAAACTAAAAACAAACCTATATAGTGTATCAGATTGCTCAACGACTTACTACGATATGGAAACCATTATTTTACTACAAAATGCAACATGTAGATGGCAGTCATAGTTCTTAAAATTGAACATAATTATGTTTAATATGGCAACTTTCGTGGTATAACATTATGGCGGTGCACTGTAGATGGCGCTATATACACGCCAATATGGTATAAAATAATAAAATCCTATTATTTTAATATTATTTACATAAAGATGTCAATTTTTAATTTGATATAAAGGTTTCAATACGTAATAATTACGTTTTATAATGTTGAGATAGACTTAATAGTCTATCTAGATAGCATACCATCTATTGATGGCATTCTATCCTATATAAAAAACATGCGATAGATTGCACTAATAATTGAATGTTATTATTGTTATCGCTGGTTAAATTATTGTTTTTTTTATTATCAACCAGTCCTTTATAAATGTCAATTTTTAATTTTGGTATACAGGTTGCAATACGTAATAATAAAGTACTTTAAATGCAGATAGACTAATAGATGGCATTCCATCTCTTCGTATTATTTCTGTGATGTAATCTGCCTATTTAAAAATGCGATAGATGGCACTAATAAATGAATGTTATTATTGTTATCATTTGTTAAATTATTAAGTTGTATAATCAATCAGTCCTTTATAAAAAAAACATTCATTATCAATAGATGGCCAAATAATTTGACATTACTTTCGCCGTCAATTCTACCGGCGCCACCTACGTATCGCCGTCAAAAAAAGGGTTGCCAAAATGTCATATGAAGCTAAGCAATCTAATGCCATATATAATCAATGCCTGTATTTTGTGTCGCTTTCGTTCAGATTCTTTTTAATCAATCATTGTACTTTTTCTATATGGTATTCATCATTCTTCTTCTCTATGCATCATTGCGGCGATCTCGACCGATATACTATACTTAATCACTATAGTTCATTTCGAATAACGGTGTGCCTACAGGTTACATAGTGCAATAAATACTTCGCATCTAGTATGCTTTTAATTACATGATATTCCATCCATCGAGATGCGATATAGATACAGACTTGGAGATTAAGCAGTCTTCACATTTGGTGTTCAGTCCTGAAGTCGTAGCTATAAAGCCTATCCAGTTCCTTTAATGTTTTCTTCTTAATTACTGGTAATGTGCCCTGAAAACAAGTATTTATTTCTTCTTATTATTATTATTTCAAATATTATGCAAGAGCATTACAGACGAATCCAATTCGCCCTTGAATATTAAAGCTAGAGTGTAAGTCTAAAAATAAATGACTTACATAACTAAATTAATGCTAACAAGAAAAAAACCTTAAAATATAAAACTAAATAAAAGACAGATTATGATAAACATGAGATAGCAAGGGAGTTGCCTTTTTAGCTGCCAAAGGGATATACAAAAGATGTCTATTTTTGTGGGTAAGGAATTAAGAAGAGCTATAACCCTTCCCACTGGACTGTCTACAAAAATATTTGTACGATGGTACGGCACATTAAACAATAGATGCGATCTCCTCGCTGTGTAATTTACCGGTACGTACAATTCAAAAATTATATGATGGGCCCGACTTCGGTCGGTGAATTCCATGGCAGCTCCGTTTGTATTTTATTTTATTTTTTTTTATTCTCTGACAAATAAATAGTTCCTTGAATTAATTTACATGCAAATATAATTAGGGAAATATATCGACGCGTTTCAAGACTGTTGTATCCTACCATTCCTAGCACAAAATCGGACGGAAATAAGTATGGATAAATATTGTATTTTCTGTAATAATATTCAAGAAACTTTTTATCATGTCATAATATAAAAAAGGTAGTTGGATGTGTCAACTACAACAGGCAAACCCGGTACCTCAGGAAGTTTCAACGATATTTTAACATTCTGTCTCCCGTGAGGTGAGCGTAGAAGACGTGGGACGAAACAGTCCACTGTCTAGTTACGCGACTCGCCCGTAAGAAACCAACGCCTGACCGCGAGACACCGAGTGTGCACCCAGCGGGCCGACACTCGCGCCCTTACTTCCAGTTACGGTCAGATTTCTCCGGCCTCTCGACTGGTTACGGGTTTGAGGACCTCTTCCTTACGTAGCAATGATTCAGTGTCTACCAAATCTATCGCGGACCACGGCGACCTTTGCCAGCTCTTCACCCGGTATCGGGTAGCCGATCGGTCGTTTCAAGAGCGGTTGCCGCAAGGTCAACAACCAACCTTGCTCTATAGGAAACAAATCCGTGTCCAGACGCTTCCCGTTATCAGTCGGAATGCACAGTCGATTGGCTGACGCCGCACCGTGCGCAAATCGTCCAGGGGCGCTTGAAGAGCGATCTGTCAACTACCCGAGTTTGCACTTCTGCATGGAGGTTACCGGATAGGTGTTGACCTGTGAGTTGGGCCGACCCTAACACATGGGTCATAGTATCCCAACTGCACTGGGCCCATTAGCTCCCCAAAAGGTACTGGTGTTGGACGTACTTCAGACGTTATGTTCTGACGAAAAGAACAGATGTTTTGTTCGCAAAATATAATAACTACTGATAGGCATGGAGATAACCAGCATATCAAAGATTAAGAAGACCGATACAAACGGAAAGATTCTCCTAATCATGACATGAAAAACTTTATCGAAACGAAAGACTAATCTTCTTTGGTACGATCTATTGAATCAAGTAGTTCGTTGCATTGTGCATTTTTCATTTGTTAAACAAATGATTTTGTCCATACAGTTAACGCCAATACTTAGCTATGCTAATGACTTAATTTTGAATATGCTGGAGCATCTGCAAAGTATCGGCCTGAGGTAAGTCTTTAACTTATAAAAGTTTTATCACTTCCAATTCACAACATCCAAAATAACCCCACTTCGATAACTTATCTTAAGGAGAAAAATAACCACTGCTTGGATTTTGCTGAAATTTCGTATTCCTATTGAAAATACTAATTTCACACCATTTTTTTTTAAACTTTTGACTCAACTCTGCCAATGGCTAGTATAGCAGATAAATACTCACAACTATATCACCCGCAAAGCCGCTTAGCTTTGGATTTAATGCAAAGGGGACTCCCTCAATTCCATTGTATCCACCGAGCGTGTAGGCACTGTAGGAAGAAGATGATTTCGGAGGAGGCGGCGCCGGCGCCCTCTTGTGGCACGGGCCTGACTTTGGCGCTATCTGAAAACAACCACGATAAAAATTAAATCATTGTGTCCTGTATAAAAGTATAAAATAAGAACTCGGATTGCACTACAATTTAACAACCAGGATTTTACAACGAAACGCAACAGGTAGATGGCACCCATTGTTCCAAAAATTTATTAATTTACTGTTATTATGTTTAATATGGCAACGCACTCTAGATGGCGCTCTAAATACTCTCATACGGCATAAAAAAACGAATTTTTAAATCATAGCTCCTAAAATTTTAATATTATTTACAAAAAGATGTCAATTTTTAATTTGGTATACAGGTTGTAATATTTAGTAATAACGGAGTTATTTTAGTAATACTGTAGGTAGACAGGTTGCAATATTTAGTAATAATATGAAATCGGAGACTATTGCGGTTGTTTGACTGCAATGTCGCAGAAACGTCGGGTGTTACAAACTTCATGCAGTAAATTCGTTTTATCTTATTTATAACGCTTTTTAGATAGACTTAATAGATGGCATTCCATTTCTCCATATTATATCTGTGATGTAATCAGTCTATATAAAAAAATGCAATAGATGTTACTAATCATTGAATTATTTAGTTTTTCCATGATAATTTTAAATGATGATCGTTATATCAATATGTAATTGATGTATATATGTATATTATTTTAGTTTTTATTTTTTTTATTTTGGTTTTATTATTATTTTCGTATAAATATATGTATGTGTATGTGTGTATATATGGATATATATTTTATCTATAGATGTATATAAGTATCTATCCATATTTGTATATGCGTAAATATTTGTAGTTTTATATTTGTCGATTTAAAAATAAGTGCTAACTATAGTTTAAGTTGACAGTGCACACTTAATATCGTCATTAAAAGTCTGCCTTAGAACAGGCCTAGGCCTAGTTAGGCGACTGTGTCAATAATTAAAAATAATGTCGCATCAATTTCTTGCTAACATCTTAATCAAATATGACATTAATTTTTTACTGAATGTGTTACTAAATAAATAAATGTTATTATTGTTAGCATTGATTAAATTAATAAGTTTTTATAATCAATCAGTCTTTTATAAAAAAAAACATTTATCATGAATGTAATTATAGATGGCCAAAGAACTTGCTTTTAGTTTGGACGTCAATGCCATCAATATTACCTGCATTTTGCCATTACAGAAGGGTTGGCAAATCGTATTATGGAGTTGAACAATCCTATACCATATATAATGAGACACGATACTATGATCTAAGGATCTATGTTGATACTATGATCTAAGAAACTATGATATCTACTATGTTTTACGACACTGTAATCGGATCTAAATCGGTTCTAAATCAGTTCAAGCGTTTAGAAGTTATGGTGGAATAAAAAATCAGTACCTAGTACAATTGCGTAGTTTTTTCCGAGTACAATTGCGTAGTTTTTTCCGAGTACAATTGCGTAGTTTTTTTCCGAGTACAATTGCGTAGTTTTTTCCGAGTACAATTGCGTAGTTTTTTCCGAGTACAATTGCGTAGTTTTTTCCGAGTACAATTGCATAGTTTTTTCCGAGTACAATTGCGTAGTTTTTTCCGAGTACAATTGCGTAGTTTTATAATTTTCCAAAACGTTGCATTGGAATAAATTCGTAAGTAAAGAATTAAAAATAGAAAATATTTTTTATAAAATAGTTATGTTTTTAAACATTCATTTTAAGCATTTAATTTTGTGACGCATCCAAGTGTAGGAATGCCTATCTACTGGAGTTGGATTGTATTGTATTGTATAATAATCGCCAATCTGTCTCTGCGAAAGAGAGGGCACGCTAGATAACCTACATAGGAGAGTATGAAAAATCAATATAGGCTTAGATAAGATAATACTTTGACTGTTCCAAAATATATTAAGGGACTGGAGTAGAAATGGAGAGTTACAAGCCCTAGGACCAAAACTAAGCCATCGCAATAGGTTGACCACGCTAAAGCCACAGTAAACCAGACAGTAGCTTCTCTTAGAACAAAATTGAAATCGAAGCAAATACATCATGAGTCGTAAGGGCTCGGATATGGTCACCAGATGTTCCGCTACTCGGCCCACGCAGATACCCAAACGCTCGAAAATGTCGCCAGTCTTTACCTGCGCGTAATGCTAACCAAAGGCGTCCGTCGGGACGTACCCCTCTGCCCACATTCCTCACACCCTCTTCCCGCAATGCCATGTAGCTCGAGAGTAAAGCTACTGGTTTGTAGACTGTGCTAAAGCGAAGCATTGAATTTTGTAGTTAAGCCGGTGAAGCCAGTGCCATCTCAGTGCGCCTCCACACTCATTATTATTAAACACCAATGCGCTGAAACCAAAAGGAATAGTAGGGCGGTGTCGACCACAACGGGCAAACCCGTCACCCCAGGCTGGTATAACGATATGAAATCATTCTTTCAGCCGTGGGATGAGCGTAGAAGACTTAGAGACAAGACAATCTACTGTCTAGCTCGCCAGCAGCCCATTAGAGACCGACGCCTTACGGCGAGGCGCCGGGAAAGGTAACCAGCGGGCAGTCTCGCCCCCTAACTACCAGTTTTGGTAGGATATCTCCGTCTGGAATTAACCTTCAGGATACCTCCATCCTCCCGACTGGTTACGGGTCCAAAGTCGTTTATGTGATTCCACAAAAAGTTCCTTACTGGAATCAGCCAGAATGGCACTGGTCTGGGGTATGGCAGTACAACCACGAGCGACGTGGACTTGAAGAAGTCTCTTTTGCGGGGAGATTACGACAGCAATAGTATGGCTCATGCTATTGGCCTTCAATGCCAGAATGATTGGACAACAATTGGGGACTTTTGCATTCCGCCTCCAATGGACTGGAAGGTAATGCTCTATGACTGGACGCCAGAGATGCTGAAATTTTATTTGAATGCCTTTCAGCATACACTTCCAGACCCCAGTAACCTCGCTCGGTGGAGCTTTGCCGAGGATAGTTCTTGTCCCCTCTGTAGCAATACCCCTTGCACAGCTAGACACATTCTAGCTGGCTGCAAGGTGGCCTTAGATCAAGGACGGTACACTTACCGCCATGACAAAGTTCTCGCTGTTATTCGCGAGGTAATTAGTCTCTCAGTGGCTCGTGCCAACAAGGGTTTGACAGTATCCTCCAAACCCCCAATACAGTTTGTGCGGGATGGCTCTAAAGGCAAAAACCATTTAACCCCTCGCGTACCAGACGGCCCGAAATGTCCAGAATTGATATTTACCGTCGCACCCCAGACGGCCCGAAATGGCCAGGCGAGGCCGACCGCTAATTATGTTAGTACAACTTTGACTAATAATTATGAATAATCTTTATTGCTTTACATAACGACGTTACAAATATCTAATAGCAAATTTCAATAGGAACATAAAACAGGTCTTTTTTAGACGATCGGTGTGACAGTTTCGGAGTAATCGTTTTTTTTCTGAAACGCCATCTTTTTTTTGAGACTCGCGAATTTCTTACGGGCCGTAAGGCACACATTAAAATTCAAACCGCGGGCCGCGAGGGGTTAACTACAAAACCTTTCTCAATAATTGAGAAAGCTACAGATTGGATTCTGGAGGTTGATTCGGTCTCTAAGCAGTATAAATTGCCTGAAAGTCTCGGATGCACAGCCCTCCGTCCAGATATAACTCTTTACTCTCTATCTCGGAAGGTGGGCCACCATAAGGGCCTTATTGTAGAATTAACTGTTCCATGGGAATCAAATATATCAACTCTTTCTTAGAAAAATTATCTAAAACTGCGATTTGCTCATCTCAAATTCTATGGCTTCGAAGGGGGAGTGAATGGGTGGTAAGGTGAACGCTCACATGTGGCAAGACAGCTGTCCTAAACCTACCACAGCCGGTTCGTAAGTCCGGAATCCACTGCTCACCCCCCAGAAGTGTAAAAAATAGTATTATGATGGGCCCGACTCCGGTCGGTGAATTCCATGGCAGCTCCGTTTGTATTTATTATTATCTACCTGTTGTATTACAGCGGTAATTCAAATAGAATTTATCGCGGACCTGGGCGTTCTTTGCCCGTAGTGCCACATGGGATTGAGTGGCCCAAGGTCATTTCTAAAGGGCATGACAACAGGTCAACATCCACCCCCGCTGCTTAGGAGACAGTGTATTTCCGTAGTCTCCAGACTCCTTTAGCAATTAGTCAGAATGCATAACCGATAGGCTTCGCCGCACGGTGCGCAAACCGTCCAGTGGCGCCGGGATGCAATCCCGCCGGGAGAAACCGGTCCACCAGCTTTGAGGCCTGAGACACGAGAGTCTTACCCGGGGTAGCAAGAGCAGGCTTCTGAATAGGAGCTGAATCGTGAGTTGAGCCGATCCGAAAACAAAGTGGATCTTGTGGCCCAAGCTGCACAAAACCGTTCACTACCATGGGATAGATATACTTTAAAGGATTACGATTTCTATCCGTTTTTGGTTTCAGTGCCTTGCATGTCGACGAGGGACCGAGAAATCTGGTGTGGCCTATAGCCACATGTTACATACACATATCCATATAAAACTCTTCATTTTAGGGTTAGTTATAAGAGATTGTGGTATGATAATAAACCTACCCATTGCAAAATTGCACAACAAAGAGTATAAACAAACAAACAAACAAACACACTTGAGTGCTATAGAAGAACATCCTAATGAAAGACTTACCTGAGGAGAGAGGACTTTGCTTCCTGGTGGCTTTGGTGCAGGCCTAGATGGCTGGATTACATACGACGGATTAAGAGCTTCATAGTCATGATCATTCTCTTTCGAAGTGTCCAAATTTGGATATTGCGAATTCGTCTAAAAATAATTAACATCTTTAACCTTTCAGAAGCCAGTCATTTCACGCAAAATTTTAGAAGCCCTCAAAAATTTGTTTGTAGAAGGCGTGTGCAAGCATACTTATATATAACGCTCAAGCTTATTCAATGGCAGGTTTCAATGGCAAGCTTTTACTGCAGTTGCGGGAGAAATACAGTCGATAATTGAATAAATACGGATATAATATGGATCAGTAGCGCAATTCTTAAATGACACAAGGCTTAGCGCAGAACTATAGTAGGTAGCAATACAATAGATCAGCAATGGTCGCAGTGTTACAAGACTCATAAAGACCTTAGAAAAGCCCCACTCAAAAAATAAAAAAAATTAAAAATTAAAATACGAAAAACGCCGGTCACTCAGGAGTTAATGCTCTTTATTATAAAAAAACAGACGGACCTTTCTTTCGGTCAACTGTTTTGGTTATAGTTTAGTTATCTTATATATAAAAATGAATCGCGGTGCGTTAGTCTCGCAAGATCTCAAAAATGACTTAACCTTTTTTTTTTTTTTTTTGTTTTGTTTGCCTTGATTCAGGGGTGGTTTACAAAAAAAAATATTTAGGAAAAATTAAAAGAAACAACTGAAAATCGAAAAAATCGTAATTGGTCATTTTGGGAAATGGGCCACTTTCAATAGATGGCGTTCGTGGCGATCCTATTGTTTGACAGCTGTTATTCGTAACTGTTAATCCATAACTGTTATTCATTCCGTGAGATTGTGTAAAATTTCAAAAAGTCAAAAAGTCGAAAAAGTCAGAGTTAAAAAAGTCAAAAAAGTCATTTTTTTTAAAAAAAAAGTCGAAAAAATTTAAAAAAAGTCGAAAAATTTGAAAATTTGGAAAAGTCAAAAAAGTCGGAAAAATCAAAAAAGTCCGAAAAGTCGAAAAATTCAAAAAAGTCGGAAAAGACAAAAAAGTCGTAAAAGCATTTATATTTCATCGTGTTAATTAAATACATTTAATTTATATTAATTAAAAACGATTTTCATTTAATCACTAAACGAAACTCAAGCCGTACATGATTCAGCCATATTATAGATTTTAATGAATTGGATTCGGAAGGTTGATTAGGATCAATGAACGCTTATGAACAGTTACAATAAAATCAATTTTAGGTGGTACGAAGTTCACGGGGTCATCTAGTTATAGTTATATAAATCAATAATTACCTTAGATTTAGGTCCTCTATTATTGAGATTTAGTCTATTGAGCTCTGAAACAAGGGCAGTGGTCTTGGGCGGTCTTTCTGGCACTGATCGTAATCTGAAACAACAACAAAATATTGATATCTATCTAAAGTAAGTCAGAATGCACTTGGATAGAAGGCTGACTTGAAATAACAAATAAAAAACAATACATTGCACTAAATTTAAGTACAAGAGCATGTATTGAATTGGTTCGAGCTTTTTCCTACGAAACAAAGTTCTGATATACAAGACAATAATCAAAACAGTGGGTACATATCGCACTACCAATTCAGACACTGAAATCTTTTCCTTTTTTTAGGATCAATTGCCAATGCCCCATTTTTCACGATGAGACCCAGGAAAACCTTTAATTCACGCGCTAAAGAGAAAGTTTAGCATTTCTAGACCATGTCCACACATTAGCCTCTAACATACTTAATAGGTACATATTATGAAAACATCAGACATCTGAAGCGCTTCGAAGTAGTTAACCTCACCAACGAAAGATAACGCACAAGTTTCAAAATTTGCACACACGGCGGCGCCCTTTAATAAAATGTAGGTCAGGTGATTAACCGCCAATTGTATTTTATTTTTGTATGTTAGGTAATGGTACTTTACCTACTCAAAATGTAAGAATATTGTTTTTGATAATTTAAAGTCACAGAAGTATTATACCTAATAATATTGTACGTTTTAATTACAATTTCATAGTTAGATATATTTTATTTAAGTAATTCATTAAAATCAGCATCAGCATCAGCATCCGCTGATATTAAAAAAACCTGCATCAGCAACAACCCTGGTCCAAACATCGCCGAAACGCCGAGTAATATAATCCGTTTTAGTCTTATTTATAATATGTATACCTTCTATTGGCATCTGGAGTAAGGATAACACCATTGCTACTGATCACGTTCTCATAGCTGCAGTCGTGGCTTCCATTTTTTATTTCTGGAGACGTGATCGAGGCATTTGGTCGATGGGCTGGAGAGTTTTCTGCAGATGGCGATCCCACTTTGTAACACAGCGTCATTCCATTTATCTCACTGAAAGGATATTCACAAAATTAATTGTCCCTTCTCATCGGATTTATCGTCTCATCTCATAGATTATATATTGTATTAGATTGTTGAATGCAGTACTACGTTTTGGCAGGTAGAATTTTACTACAAAATAAAAGTAGTAGATTTTTTATTATTATATTTTTTAATTTGTTGTTTGGGGCTTTTCTAAGGTCTTTATGAGCCTTGAAACACTGCGATCATTGCTGATCTATTGTGTTCGCCACCTACTATAGTTCTGCGCTAAGCATCATGTAATTTGTAACAGAAATTACTTCTTGTGCATATGTGCATGATGATTGTGAGGGTTTTTCAGTTTTCGTGATTATTCCTCTGTTTTTTTTGTCCTAATAATAATGCTTCTTCAAAACGAAATATTTACCCTAGAAAAACATCAGTCGAAAGTGACATTTGACGTGTCAGTGTTGTAAAATTAAAAAATAATAAAATCACTATGTTGGTAAAATCTAAATATTCGATAAAACAGTGTTATTTTATTTTGATTCGCTTGAATACATTATAAAGATTTCATTTCGTAAATCAACATTTTTCTGTCACTTCTTGCTTGCTGACTTTAGCCTTTTTTCAGTCCAAATTTCATGATATTTCAGCAACATTGATTGCTAAGGTCAGTGACTGAAAAACGAGTTGTCAAAAGGGACAGAAGAGACATGCTCCAGATTTTATTAAGGTCAATAGTAAATTCATTTAAAATTTAGTAATGTAATAGTGTCGTTATATAACTAGAATATAGGTAAGTGTTTTAGATAAGTACTTTCCACCAGACTTCCCACTACGCGTTTTCGTAGCCGTGACGCTGTGTGGTCGACGGCTGTTTCTTCAGTATATTCACAGCTAACCATCGTATCCGATAGCCGTTCACTATCTGCAACCTGTGACCCCTGTGGTAACCTACGGGTCAGACCGATACTAAATGCAATCAATTGATAACTTATGTATTGCCTATGTCGCCGATATAAAGTATTTTGCAATATCTTAGAAGTCGATTTAATGATTCTCGCTGCAGTACCGCAAACGGAAATCGAGTACCTTCGGGACGCGCCCTGCGTCAACAGCGAGTGACTCCAGACTATAGAATTGCACTATATTCACTAAATTTATTATTTAATAAGGATTTATTATTGAGGAAATTTCAAATTATGCTGACACAATTCAAATTTCGAAAAAATATAATTCAAATTTCATAAGGGTTGCCAAAATGTAATACGGAGTTGAATAATCTAATACCGTATATAATCAATGCAATAATGGAGAAAAAAAACTCACCCTGCGTAGATGAATCCGTCCGGGGCCTTCTTGATGCGCGAGCAGACAATGACATCGGTGACAGCGCCGCCCGAGCCGCGAGTGGCCTTGGCCATGCGGTAGCACAGCTGGCGCTTGCGCCAAGCCTTGGCCGAGCTGTCCGCCGTGCGGCCCAGCACGCTGTAGCCGGCCGGCGGCGCCTCGCGCTCCCCGATCACCGACAGCTCCTCGATCACGCACCCCGGCAGCCCTGCAACAACGAGAACAACACGCTTAGTCCAGTTAATGGGGACCAAAAAAGTCCATCATCGCTTGGACACTACGGAACTAAAGCGGCGCCATCGGAATCAAATATCCCAAAAGACCACGAGTACAAATTAAATAAATACCATAATCTTGCAAATTCCGTCACCCGGAACGGCTTCACTGTTCACCTTCAGGCGGTGGAAGTTGCCCCCCGCGGCCTGCTAGCCAAATCTCTGTTTCACCTCTTTAAAGATCTTGATCTTTCAGAAAAATAATCAACTCTTATCTAAAACTGCGATTTTCGCATCTCAAATTCTATGGCTTCGAAGAAGGAGTGAACGGGAGGTAAGGTGAACGCTTACATGTGGCAAGACAGCTGTCATAAACCTACCACAGCCGGTCGTTAGTCCGGAATACACTGCTTTTTATGAATTATCTACTGATTTTTCTTTTTATTGAAAATTTCTAGGAATATATACTTAATAGGTATGTATTCCTAGAAATTGTACTTGTAGTATGTATTCCTACAGTTGGGATTTCTTGTATAAAATTTCTAGAAGCAATTAGAAGCATAGCAATTACTGTTAAAATTGTACACATTTTTCCACCAATTGGCCCTAAAATATATTATAATTATATTTATGAATGTAAATCACGGGCATAAATACAAATATTTAATTACCTATGTAGGTACTTAATATATAAAAAAAGCCATAAATTGTAATTAGAATAAATAAATCTTGAAAATAATCACGAGTGATCCACATTAACAGTTGATTCAGCTTCTTATATTAAACATTAACCGAAATGAGTACAATGCCAAAGATTAGGTGAGTAAATTGAGATATTATGTATATTTATTAAAAAGAGAGTGTAATCGACTCACTTGTTAATGAAGAGCAGAAACGGCTGTGATCTTGAAATTCGGGTTTAAATCTCTATTTGATCCTGCGGTATCAAGATGAAGAGTACAAAACTACTTCGTAGTTTAGGGGAAATAGAAAAGAAAAAATATTGGGTGTATCAACTTGCGGTGTCAACTACAATGGGCGAGCCCGTCACCACAGGACGTTTTAACGATTTTCTCGTTCTATCGCCCTGCAGTGAACGTAGAAGACTTTGGACAGAACAAATCCAACGTCCAGCTACGTCACAACCCGCAAGAAGCCAACGCCTTACCGCGAGATAGCCAGTGTTACCTGGCGGGCCGACCCTCGCGCCCTTGCTTCCAATTGTGACCAGATTTCTCCGGTCTCTCGATTGGTTCCGAGTTCGAGGTCGCTTGCGCGGTCCTCTCCCTTACGAAGCGGTGAAACGGTGTGCACCGAATCTATCGCGGACCAAGGCGTCCTTTGCCCGACTCTGAACCGGGATCGGATGGCCAATGGTCATTTCAAGAGCAGTCGCCGTAAGGTAGACAAACACTCCCGCTCTATAGGAAACAATACAGTTCCCAGACTCCCCCGACTGTTAGTCGGAGAGCACAGTCGATTGGCTTGCGCCGCTCGGTGCGCAGACCGTCCAGGAGCGCCAGAGGTCTGATTCCCAGGGGAGACTGGTTGACCCAGTGTCCTGCCCAGGCTCGCACCCCATGCGTGGAGGCCATCGGATGGGTGTTGACCCGTGAGTGTGACCGACCCTAAACACATGGGTCATCGTGGCCACCTCATCATGGGCCCATTAGCTCCCCATTGGGTGTATCACCCAAAACTTTCCCGGCCAGTAGCCAAGGACTGATTTCATCTGAATATTAATTTTATAAATAAAATCAATGAGCATTCTCTCTCGGCCGGCGGACAAACCTGGTTGGTTTCCAATCCACAACGACCTTCGGCAGTACGGTTTGTTTCTCGGCTAGCCCCGGTGGCTCGGTGTTAAAATTTGATTGAATTATTAGTGTAGCTTGTATATGAGATATTCCAACCGAAATTCCACAATGTGATTTCGACCCAACAAGCCATTTGTGTACCAATTTTAAGTCTTTAAGTCCAATATTATGAGATTGATATATGACTAATGCACCCCTGGTGGACCGATTTCAACCGCAATCTTTTCAACTCTTGCCATGACCGAATGATGCCTGAATAACAAATTTCAGCTCAATCGGATTAAGCGTTTGGGCGCTCATACACACAGACACACACACACACACACACACACACACACATAGCCACACATACAGACAGATGCATGCGCGGACTTCAATCTGGAAAAGATCTCAATCGTCTCAGGGAGGCTCAAAATAGATATTTCCATCTTCATCTCGAAAAAAAAATGCGCGTTCATAATACTTTCCCTTTTGGTCGGTTGGTAGACCGAAGAAGTCAAATTAGTGATATCAAAAATTAGTAAAATTAGTGACCACGAGTACAAACTAAAGAAATACCATGACCTCACAAATGCCATCACCCGGAACGGCTTCACTGTTTAATTTCACGCGGTGTAAGTTGGCGCTCGTGGCCTGCCATCCAAATCTCTGTTTCACCTCTTTAAATATCTTGGTCTCTCCAGGAAAATAATCAACTCCTTCCTAGAAAAATAATCTAAAACGGCGATTTCCGAATCTCAAATTTTACAACTTCGAAAGTGGAGGAATGGGTGATAAGGTGAATGCTCACATGTGGAAAGACAGCTGTCCTAAACCTACCACAGCCGATTCCATGGCAGCTCCATTTTTACTTCATTTTATTAAATTATCTGTGTCGTATTAACCGCCCTACCTATACGAACGTACGTGATGCGTCCGTTATATTATCGCCCGAACGCAACAACCCATATCTCGTACGTTCGAGTACAAACACAAGGAAAAATGAAAATAAAAAAACCTAGAACTCACAAAGCATACGTGATACGTCAAATTGTTCCTACGATTCTAAATACAAAAACGGGTAATAAATTGGTCTATTGTGTAAAAAAAATTGTCTGGTATATTGTAAACAAGTATCTTTATTAAGAAATCTGATGAAAAAGCCCAGCGATTTTTTACCTACCTTTTGAATAATATTAACCGCCCTACCCAAAGGTAGGGCGGTTAATATTTTGAAAAACTTTTGCCAAAAAACCATGCCAAAATTAATTTTAATTACATTTAATTAAGGGTGGTTAAAGCCCAACATTGGTTGCAACCATAGAAGTAACAGAATAGAGAGCGGGAGTGCGAAGGTGGGCTGTGAGTGAATACGTTCACCAAATAGAATGGGATAATTGCATGGGGGGGCTCTCCTCTATCCTTGTCTAGTTGCGCATGCGCGTTTATCCATAGCATAGCAGACTTATGGCGTCGAAGCGTTGCCACGTTGCGTTGCCATATGTACGTCTCTCCGTGCATGCGCGACTAGACAAGGATGGAGGGGTACTATATGCTGCTGTCTCTTTCTATTCGGCTGATGCAATCTCAGGCTGGTCACGAGGTCTAGCAGTTATATGTGAATGGTTGCAAAACAAGCCGAAATTGTGTTCAAAGCCCAAAATTTTACTTGTTTGAAAATTAAACTGCAAATTAAGCGTAACGCCCAGAGCCTTCTTGTCTACACATAAAAAAAATCTGTTGTGTCACCCCAAGACTTTCCTGACTAGTATCCGGGGAGGTGCGAAAAAACAGCGACATTTTTTACTCTAGTACCCCTAATTTTCCCCAACCGTAGGTCGTAGAGACCCCAAAATCAACTGGACTATTCACACTGACCATACCTATCGATTGGAGAAAGAAATTTTGAAAGCGTCGACAATATGTAATCAAGGTTCCCCAAATTTGTATGGCAGGTACCCCAAACGTTGGTCGTAAGTACCCCAAAAACTAATAGGTTCTTCCGATGGTTAACAGAAGCTTCTATGCCAAATTTTAACTTAGACAGATTAAGCGTCTGGGCGCTATCGCGGAAACAATTTTTTCGCCGGGAACCCCAAATTTGTATGGGAGGTACCACAACCGTAGGGCGTAAGGACTCCAAAAACTAATGGGTTCCTCCGACGGTTAACAGAAGCTTATATACCAAATTTCAGCTCAATCCGATTAAGCGTCTGGGCGCTATCGTGGAAGAATACATACATACAGACATACAGACATACAGACATACAGACATACATACAGACAGAGATCGATCTGGAAATAGTCTCAATCGTCTCAGGGAGTCTCAAAATATATATTCCCATCTTCATCTCAAAATTTTTTTTAGCGCGATCACAATACTTTCCTTTCCGATAGGTCGTCAGGAAAGTAAAAGTATACTAATCAACACATATTTTCTACAATCTGCAATGACATGTTTGTTTTGAATGATAATGATAATAACCTACTTACTAGTTGTCATATTTGATATAACGGAAGTATTTTTAAGTAGTGAGATAAAAAAGTGAATCACAGCAATTTCGCTCTCAAAAGACAAAAGGCTTTTCTTATCTCTGTGGTTTGCAAGAAATATACCAAAACAATGAGTAAAAGACTACAAAGATAACGATGTTCCAATAATTTAAAAACAATGGATATGTTGACATAAAAATACTAGGTAGATAAATGCAATAATTCATCTAACAAGCAACAAAAACTGTAGAATACATAAAATATCTCATATAAAAACCTACAAAAATACACTAGAGAGTAGCGATCAAAGTAGCATGTGATTATAATATACTGATTTGTTATTACACAAACAAAAAAGGGGTTTAATGTGTTCAGGGTTCATCTATCTACGTTTTCCATTTTTTTATTCCACCATAACTTCAAATTTTGAAACGGACAACTTATATCCGAACATTGCAAGTTAACACAAAGCTTGCAAAAAGAGAAACAACTCAGAAAAACCGTCTTATCTTGTTTGGCACCTGCCTAATGCTCATCTAGACTAACTTCTGTATCTAGATGAGCTATTTCAACTGAGACTACTAACTTAAGTACCCAATAATAGGTAAGAAATATAACTAAAAAGATTCTATGGCTTCACAGGGGGAGTGAATGGGTGGTAAGGTGGACGCTCACATGTGGCAAGACAGCTGTCCTAAACCTACCACAGCCGGTCGTTAGTCCGGAATCCACTGCTCATCCCCCAGAAGTGTAAAAATAGTATTACGATGGGCCCGACTGGTCGGTGAATTCCATGGCAGTTCCGTTTGTATTTTATTTATTAGAGACGTTAAAAAATCAACAATCTAGAAGAGGTTCCTATACTGCAATAATACCCAACCGCGATATAGATCGCGAACCTTTATACACTAAAAAAAGTTAATATTAATCCAAATGACTCAGATCAAACTTCGTTATTTATAGATTAATCTCTAGTTGCATATTCATATAAAAAGTGTTATCAACTTTTTTTAAATCTACATTCAGAATTAGCATTGTTTTTGAGAGTAGATAATCCATAATATGAACGATTTTGCATTTGTATGCTTCGAAAATGTTTGTGCTTCAATTATGCTTACACAGTTTGATTAAATCATAAGTAAAGTTTGAAACCTATACAGGGTGAGTTTTTAATAATGACATCCTTGAAGGTGGTTAATCAATACGAGCAAAGAAGCAAGTTTTAATAAAAAAATTGGAAAGAAAAATGAAAAGTTTAATGTTTTGAAAAATAGTATAAAAAGAATTGAGAGCGTTGCGCCATCTAGCGGTAGGTAAAATATCGCGAATATTGTTTATTCGCGATATATTAACTATTGCTAGATGGAGCAGCGCGCTCAGCCCTCGTCAAACTTTTATTTATCAGTCGTTTTTAATTTTTTTTGCGAATATTGTTTATTCGCGATATATTACCTATTGCTAGATGGCGCAGCGCGCTCAGCGCTCGTCAAACTTTTATTTATCAGTCGTTTTTATTTTTTTTGCGAATATTGTTTATTTACGATATATTACCTATTGCTAGATGGCGCAGCGCGCTCAGCGCTCTTCAAACTTTTATTTATCAGTCGTTTTTAATTTTTTTCCACAACACAAATAAAAACCTTTTTTAATTTTTTTATTAAAAGTTTTTTTGCTCGTACTGATTCAACCTCATTAAGGATGTCACTAATTAAAAACTTACCCTGTCTAAGTAATATGGAATAATAATTCAAGTACCTAGATTTATCTTTCTGGTTTCATTGTTAGCTGTCTGATTTGGCAAACTCACAACATTTCTTTTCCATTGTTCCCTAGCCTAGCCTATCTATATACATATACAGTAGAGCGTCGATTATCCGAACGTCGGTCAACCGAACGACCGCTTAACCGAACTGCTGCGGCCGCAGATTCTCGGTTAAAAACAGAACTCGATTGCCATGAATGTGATGAAGAAGACGTTCAAGAATGGATGAGGGTTGATGATGCAGATCCAGTGTACCAAATCGTGCAGGACAGCGATATTGTAGACCTCGTGACTGATAATGCTGACGCCGCCAGCACCTCATCGACTAGTGAATCAGAAAATGAAGATGAGAAAATACCTACACCTTCTGAAGCATTTACATGTCTAGATACTATCTTGCGATGGTTTGAAGCTCAAAATGAAAGCGACCAGTATCAGATATCTGTACTGAAAAAAGTGCGGGAATTAGCTGATCATAAGCTGGTAGGCTTGCTTCGACAGACCAAAATTAAGGACTTTTTAAAGCGTTAATTCGTTCCTCTTCATGTACATGTATTACATACACACATATCCATTTTGTTCACTGGATTACTACTCACTATTGTAATAAATAATAAAAGTTAAAACAGATTACATAGATAATACATATTATTATGTACATATATGGTTTTATTAATACAGTTTTTTATACAGTTCGATTATCCGAATAAATCGGTTTTCCGAACACCCTTGTCCCCCAATTAGTTCGGATAATCGACGCTCTACTGTACTAGATGACTCGGTGAACTTCGTACCATCTAAAATTTATTTGATTGTAACTCTTCATAAGCGTTTATTAATTCTAATGAACATTCCAAATCTAATTCATTAATATGGCCGAATCATGTACGGTTTGAGTTTCGTTTGGTGATTAAATGAAAGTCGTTTGTGATTGAAATAAATTCAATGTATTTAATTTACATGATAATATATAAATGCAGTTCACATTCAACACAAAACATTCTGGTAGAATATGTTTTTCGCGACACGTCTGATACTGAGATACACCTCGTTTGAATTCCTCACAGCGAAAACAGCCATATCGCTTTATTTTACGTATTTGCATGTAATTTATCGAGTTGATGAGCTCACTCAAATCGATCGAAATTTCCATGATGTCTTTACAGTATTGAAATCCCCAAACTAAGTCCAAATTCGTGGTTATGTCATTTAAAAAAACGGTTGTGTCACCCCCAAGACTTTCCTGTCAAGTAGCCAGGAACGTAATTCATCTGAATATTAATGTCATGAATCCTACAACAACCCCCCCCCCCCACCCCAACCTAGCGACACCCTTTAAAACTCGAAAATCGAAATCGAAATCGACTTTGACTTCTACTTCGACTTTTTGACTTTTCCGACTTTTCTACTTTTTCGAATTTTATACATTTTCGACTTTTTTTACTTTTTCGACTTTTTCGGCTTTTTTTACTTTTTCTACTTTTTCGACCTTTTCGACTTTTTCTACTTTTCCGACATTTTCGACCTTTTCGACTTTTTGGACTTTTACGACTTTTTTAACTTTTGCGACTTTTCCGACCTTTTCGACTTTTTGGACTTTTACGACTTTTTTAACTTTTGCGACTTTTCCGACATTTTCGATTTTTTTTACTTTTTCGACTTTTTCAACTTTTGGACTTTTTTAACTTGTCCGACTTTTTCGACTTTTACGACTTTTTCGTCTTTTTCGACTTTTTGGACTTTTTTTGATTTTTTGACTTTTGACTTTTGACTTTTTGACCTTTTCGACTTTTCCGACTTTTCCGAATATACGACTTTTTCGACTTTTTTGACTTCGACTTTTTGAAATTTTACATTGTACGGAATGAATAACAGTTATGGATAGCGCGCGCAGCTGTCAAGCAATACGATCGCCGCGATAGCCATCTAGAAAGTGGCCAATGTTCCCAAAATGACCAAATTCGATTTTTTCGATTTTCAGTTATTTCTTTGAGTTTTTCCTAAATATTTTTTTTTGTAAACCACCCCTGAATCAAGCCAAACAAAATAAAAGAAAAATAATTCAAATCGGTCGAGTCATTTCCGAGATCCTGCGAGACTAACGCACGGCGATTCATTTTTATATATAAGAAGATAAAAATGAATGTTTGTCCGCTATGGACTACTAAACCACTCAACCGATTTCGATGAAATTTTGAGGGAAACTTTAGATTAGTTTGGAGATGGTTCCTGTGAAGTTTGGTGCCGATCGGACCAAAGAAAAAAATTTAAAGTCCTCAATAAAACCAAAATTCTTCTTTTTTTTAAAGCGGCGACTTTGAATTTCGAATGCGACCGCGAAGACAGGAATGAGTTCTTCTTTTATTTTTATAATCGAATGAATTTTAAAGCGGCGAATTTGAATTTCGAATGCGACCGCGAAGACAGGAGTGAGTTCTTCTTTTATTTATAATGGAATGAATTTTAAAGCGGCGAATTTGAATTTGGCGTTGAATTTGGCATTTGGAATGCGACCGATTTGGCGTAGCAACGCGCGCAGGGTACAGCTAGTCTTCTATAAAATTAAACGTTTGCAATTAGTGCTAGAGTCTACTGACTACTCCATCAACACCAACAGCGATTACGAAATTTTAAAAACACGGGGGAACAACTATTGCAGCAAGAGTTTTTTATATCTTTTATTGGGTCAATTAACACTACAAGCACTTTTATGCATATAATCCACTTTGAAGGTCACTGATAGTTTACGTAATTATTTATTTGAACTGTAATCATATATTGCTATATTTTATTAGATTGCTATTATTATCACTGGTACTAAAACATGCATATTTAAATAGATATTTATGGTTATTATTTAAGAAACATTTCAAGGAAATTAAAGATTAAGAATGTCAATGCAGAACAACAAGAAAAAGTAAATCTTGCAACCATTTTGTCAAATCCGCCAGTTCAGGCAGTGAAATAAGGGGCTCTCTAGACGAACAAGCATGCTTGTCAAGCATCGCGTCGCGGGCTGGGAAGGGATCGTAAACCGCAGGAAATATGCAAATATATTTTTTTGTAATTTTCCAAAAATCCCTAATTTTGTAGTTTATACCAGGGAATCACGTTAATTAGACGTAATTGATTGATGAATGAACCCTTACAGGTTCAGTCCTATTTTGTCTAAAGGGCTCTCGAGACGATCAAGCATGCTTGTCAAGCATCGCGTCGCGGGCTGGGAGTGAAACATAAACCGCAGGAAATATGCTTTTTTTTTTTACGAAAAATGTCTATATTTGTAGTTACATACCAGGGATTCACGTCATTCATCAATCAATTACGTCTAATTTACGTGACTCCCTGGTATAAACTACAGAATTAGGCATTTTTGGTAAATATTACAAAAAAATATTTGCATATTTCCTGCGGTTTACGATCCCCACCCTGCCCGCGACGCAAAGCTTGTCATGCATGCTCGATCGTCTAGAGCCCCTTATACACGTACAACAGTCCAGATCAAATAATATGTGAATATGTAAATAAGTAAACCTCATTCGTTTTTCGACGAACAACGAACATGTTCATAATTCTATATCCAAGAGGTAAATTGTGTTACGTCCATTTTTTTCGTTTTTCACTTTTTTATATGTCCCAAATGGTGGGTTCTACACTTATTGTTCTACACAGTGGTTCTACACTACAGGTTCTACACAGTGGTTTATAACTTTATTAGTATTTTAAATTCAACGACAGCCAATTGGAATATATTATGTCATTACACTCTGTAGGTCAAGGTAAGCGGATTTATGACCCACATAACAAATTCTGGATGGAGCCCGAACAACAGTTAGAATTACGAAATGTTTTAAACCAATAAATATATGTATTAAGAAGAATAAAAACACGACTGCCGTTACAGAAACGGGACTATTGTATTTATAATTATTTTTATTACGGTTTTTTTATGAAATATTTGTGGTTTATGTATTTATTTTGAAAGATACATGTATATTTCCGGAATGTCCTCAATCCGATCATTCATTTGACACTAAACACGATATATTTATTAATATTTGGACATTTAGACACTTACTTAATATTTCGATAGCTAGGTTAGGTAGGTTAGTGACACCGGGATGGCATAATGATTCTAACAATACCTCTAACAATCGTTTAAAAGTTATGGTGGAATAAAGAAACGAAAAACATATATAGAAGAACACTAAACACATTACACTCTTTGTTTTGTTAGACAGGCGTGTAAAAAGACAGTCGCAGACATAGCATTAGCAAAGTACAGTTTTTTTGTTTTGTCTTTTTTTCTAACTATATTGTGACTGGTTTTATGCAACAAAACAATATACAAATATTTTTTTAAGAAATTAGTTTTTTAGTGAGAAGTTTTTATTTTATTTGAGCCCAATTAGAAACATAGTCTAGAAACAATCCCGGGATTACGGATCAAATATCCCATAAGGGGCCATCCACATGTATTTATTACTGTCTTGTTTATGTCAACATGTTTTCTAATGTACAATTTAGTATCTTCTTGTTTAATATCTTCTTTATACTTAATATCAGCTCTAAATTCACGTTATTATTATTGTCATTATCAGTGGTAACTTGTAAATGCCTCTAAGCTTCCTATTCTTGTTCACTACAAAATTATTGGCTGTAAGTTATCCTTAAGAAAATAAAAATAAAAATAAAAATAAAAAAACGTAATCACGTTTTTGGGATTTTCAGATCCCCCTCCCCCATATCAACAGACGTAATTAGCAGCCTGACCCCCCCCCCCCCCCAAAAGATTACGTACCTAATCAATCGAATTTGCGGAAAATGTGAAGAATAGTGAAGCCAGAGCGTTTGTAAAGTGCTTTTAAAAATGTACTTTATTAATTTAAAGTAATTACAAAATCTTAAACTCTTTGGTTTATTTTACAAATCCCAATCTTCAGACCGCAGCGCTTCCAGGAACAAGCCCGGGCGCTTTAATCGCAGACGAGCGCGTGGTGTGCGGCGGCAGAGGAGGGGTATCTTCGGCGTAGCAGTGCGGTATTTCTAATAGGGCGTTTACACTCTCGCGCGAGGCGCGAGGCGAGACGCAAAACCATATCAGTAAACAAATGGAACAGAGGCAAAGCTTCTAACGAGCGTACAAAATGTTTACCTACTTGCTAGAAGCTTTGCCTCTGTTCCGTTTGTTTACTACATATGGTTTTGCGTCTCGCCTCGCGCCTCGCGCGAGAGTGTAAACGCCCCATCAGGGTATTTCCGTGCAGGTTTAGACCAAAAAAAATGCGATGCGGTGACCAAAGTTGATTACGTAATCAAAACGGCCCCTCTCCCCCTCACGTAATCTAGCGTAAGCCTCAAGGGGCAATCATATTATCGGACGCGTCCGTAAGCCGCGGCTTATGGACGCGACTGAAAGGTTATCTGTGTAATGAATTTCTATTGAGCCGTGCACATTATCGGACGTCAGTCGCGGACGTCATCTTGAGGCTTCGGACGTCCGATAGAGATCTGGCAAGCCGCGTCCCAAACGACTGTGTATACTGTTCGGTCGCGTCCATAAGCCGCGGCTTGCGGACGCGTCCGATAATATGATTGCCCTTCAGCTGCACCCCCCCCCCCCCCCTTCGCCCTAGGTGATTACGTAATATATGGATGGCCCCTAATCCCGGGATTGAAAAACATGCTCGGGATTGTATTCGATAATTGGAATACATAATTCCAACGTAATTTGAATCCCCTTTGAATAATTCCAAAGATTGACAGGACGCAGAAAGCTGTAATACATCCACGGCGCTGTGAACTGCCGACTGATTAGCGGCCCTTCAGGAAGAACGACGACGGTCGATGCCAGGTACGATACATACATATTTATACGTCAATGGCGGTCTCCTACGTATGCGACGTATTTCGTGACGCAAGAGAGGCAGAGAAAATACCATGCTGATAATAATCAAAAATAGAATGTCCGCTGCGCTGCGCGCTGACCGGCTATTCGCGTTCCTAATTTCATCTACATATTAGACACGCCTCCATACAAATACTGTACACGAGACCTACCTATCGACGATATTTTAACTGCTGCGGTTTTACTAAAGTTTCTAACGGTTCAGTGCAGCTTGGGTGATGTTAACCTAACTCTGGCCTGCCTAACGCACGATTCAACTCCCATTCGGTAGCCTCCTCGTAGAGTCTTACCCTGCCAGGGCCGCTGTGAGCTTCTGCCGCGGCTGTAATCCTGCAGTCAGGGGCGGTTGGGATCAGAAGATCGCGGATTCGGGGGAATACTTCGACTGAGCGGTTGGTGCGCCGTCCGGTTTGCTATGGCCCCAATTGCACTGGGACCATAGGGGGAATGACCCATTGCGTTTAGGGTCGGCTCAATTCACGGGTCCGGTAGACTCCAAGTAGAAGTTCGAGTTCGGGTAGGACTCTGTGCCTGTGGGCCAGTTTCCACTGGGCGTTCTTCGTTCTTTGGGCGCTCCTGGACGGTTTGCGCACCACTAGAGCTGTCAACTACAACGGGCGAACCCGTCACCTCAGGAAGTTTTAAAGAAATGTATCGTTGAGTCTCCCGTGAGGCGAGCGCAGACTTAGGACAAAACAGTCCACAGTCAAGCTTCGCCACATGCCCGTAAGAGGCCAACGCCTTATCCGCGAGATAGCCAGGTATGTTACCCAGCGGGCCGACACTCGCATCCTTACTTCCAGTTGCGTCCAGATTACTCCGTTCTCCCGACTGGTTAGCTTGCGCGGTCCTCTCTCTTACGTAGCGGTGATACGGTGTCTACCGAATCTATCGCGGACCACTACATTCTTTGCCCGGTTGTTCACCCGGAATCAGGTCGCCGAATAGTCGTTTCAAGAGCAGTTGCCGTAAGGTTCAACAACTAACCCGCTCTATAGATCTCACAAGCACTAAGATCAGTTCTTGACTCAGTCTGTGAAACCAACCCTCAACATGGTAGCAGACACGATGCTTCAACTCCTAAACTTCGGAAAACTCTTTACAGTGGAACTGCCGCCCAGAGACGACTGGCTAAAAAACTGCACTGGGAGGCCGGTAGCCCTAAATTTTGCAAATCTGATGGACAAAAATCATTGAAATTTCAAAGTCACTAAATTTTTAATTCAATTCTTCTTCAATTCAATTCTTTATTCAGAAGTCACACAGTATTTATTACAGTAATAATATTTTTTTTAAATGTATGCAGATTTACAACAAATAAAACCGGTTACGGATTTCAATAAAATTACATAAATTAATGTATGTGTTTGTGAGGGTGTGTTGAGCGTGTAAGTGTGGAGTGTGAGCGTGTATGATGCTAGTAATGGCGTATATAAAATATAATAATAATAATAATCAATAAAAATAGGGTTTGATTTACGGAGTATTTGTAAGTGATTATGGAATTATTGAACATATCAATACCATTTAAATGGGTATTATAACGCTCACAGCAGCGTGTGAGTACTCCATTACTTGATGCATTAGTTTTAAAACGCGGCAATCGAAACAGGTCAAATTGGCGTGTGGTCCTCATTGGGGCGTTAATATTGATCGCTCCCACCAGGTCAGAGCAATCGAATATACCATTCATTATTTTATAGAGTCTACCCTCTTTAAGCGTCTTCAAGCGTTCCTGCTCTGCTCTCCAGTAGCAGTCTTCTCTGCGCTCTTCAAGCACCTATTCGGGGACCGACTACGAGGCAGTCCGTGCCCGACCCCCGCAAGACGTTCATCGTGTCGGCTTAGCCGCGGGATCTCCCCGATACGACTTTCGCCATCCTTCCATCAGAACCTTTCCCCTAAGCCTGAACTCAGAAAATATGCCCTCGACCTGAGAGGCTCTTGCTCGTTCTTTCTTTGAGGTCACCTTTTGATTTTATTTTAAATGATTATGTAATTGATTAAATCTCTACGCAATGGTTTTAATTGTCTAGGCTTTATCGCCAAATATAGTCCGTCGGTCAGTCGACGATTTGAAAATAAAGATTTATTTTTTTATAAATTCATTCTTTTATTCCAGCTTATACTTTTATACATATATTATCATGTCATCGACATCTACACAGCGTGACATTGGCAGCAAAATTTGTCGCAGAGGCCTTCAAAAGTCACTAAATATAGTGAGAAATTCGCCGATCTACCAACACTGGCTTCCGTTTTCTTGATTTCACAGCGATCGCGCGGTGCCCTTCAAATAGACAAGTCAACCGTGTCGCGCAAACAATCGCATAATAATGAGTACAGAATTTTCTTACAGCACAAAAAGTTTTAAAACGATTTGACAATCGTTTGACCGCGCTACGCCATCTATCGGTAGGTAAGATATCGCTAATAAGCAATATTAGCGAGATTTTACCTACCGCTAGATAGCGCATCGTGCTTAGCGCTTTTTATACTATTAAAGTTTCCATGATTTTTTTTGAAAAAAAAAATCCCAATTTTTTAAATTAAAAGTAAGCAACGAGCTTGTACTTATTCTTCCTCTTGAAGGATGCCGTTTAATTAAGAATCGTATATATTCGTCAACGTCGAGCGTATGAGCAATAATTAAACAAATAAGCTCCATTATATATTTCAGATTCATCTGTCGGCTTGCTGTCTTTTTGATAAAACAGTTATGACGATAAGGTAATGAACCAACAAAACAAACGTCTTCCTGCCACATATAATGAACGCATATAACCGAACAATAAGCGCAATTGTGCAATTTGCGATAAATAAATTATCCATTACGTGAATCAGCCAAATGTGGTTGGAAATACGAGGGCAAGCGACCGGTTTCGACCGAGGAGATTCCATTCGCAAAGCAATTTGAGTAATAATATGTGAAATCGTGCAAAATTTGCTTGAAGATGCTTTCCTTGTTGTGGCATTGAACCTTAGTCCCCAACTTGACCTCAAAAAAGACCTAAGTATAGCAGATCGTATCTGAGCGAGTACATGCTTGTGTAAACGAAAATACAAGTGAAGGTCACTTAAAAAATAACATTTTAGTAAATAAGAACATGTATTTTGTCTGTAAAACATATATATTTGAGTTTCTAAAAAAAGATACTTTTTACTTACACTACACCCCAGAAAAAAACGAAAACTAAAATACAAGAATACATAATAACAATAATATTTAAGTTTTACAAAAAAAAAGTACATTTTACTAGAAATATACCTCAGAAAAAAACGAAAACGTGAAAAAATCATAGGCCTATCAGTATTTCCTATCACAGTTCCTCTTCGGCGTCGACCGAAGCGTCATCGAGGCCGAGCTAATCTCGTTCGCTGGGGCTACTTTTTTATTTTTCATTTGTTGAGTGGGGCTTTTCTAAGGTCTTTATGAGCCTTGTAACACTGCGACCATTGCTGGTCTATTCTGTTCGCCAACTTCTATAGTTCTGCGCTAAGCCTCGTGTCATTTAAGAACCGCAACAGGCTTTTGGCGGCAGATTGTTTAACCTCCTCAGGTTGGAGGTAATGACCACCCAAGTGGGTGTATCTTTTACACATCGGCGGGCCACACTCGCACATGAGGCGCAGGGGAGTTTCCTCTGCCTCTTGGCAGAACCTGCACATTTTCGTGTCCCGGAGCTTAAGGTTATACATGTATTTGTTCAGGCTACATTGCTCCGTGAGCGCCACAGCAAGGTTCAGGACCTTATAACGTTCCCTTTGCTCTTAAAAAGTTCATCGGCTTTTTCATTTCTGCCTAGCTCTGGATTGTTTTATTCGGCGCTTTTTCTATTAACGCTCTAAGATCCCTCGATTACTTGTCCACTATGCCCATGGTTGGCTGTACGAGATTGCCTTAGTGTGAGACCGCCTTTGTAGAAATGCTTATTTTGTCCAATAAAAAGTTATTATGATTATTATTATTATGGCTTTTATTAGTGGTTTGGCGGATGGTCGTGTCACGGTTCGTTTCGTTGCTGAAGAAGTGAATATTTCGATAGGTAATTTCAATAGGTATATTATTTTACATGATCGCTAACAGATGAAAAAGTTATCCGCACGCTGGCTGCCTAGAATGCTTACGGACACGCAGAAAAATACTAGACTGAAGATTTCGCAACGCTCTTTGCATTTGTAACAACTGGATCTTGGCCGTTTTTTGGCTCGATTCATAACTATGGACGAAACATGGCTTCACCATTACAATCCTGAAACAAAACAACAGTCCATGAGCTGGAAACGACCATCATCAACTCCTAAGAAAATCAAGGCCGTTCCATCCGCCGGTAAGATCATGGACTGTCTTTTCTGGGACAGTCAAGGGGTCGTGATGATTGAACAACTTGATCATGGAGCTGCTATAACTGCGGCTGTATACGCTGAACCAAAAAAAAATGCGAAACGAAATAAGTAAACAACGAAGAGGCAAACTCGCTGAAATTGTTGTTTTACCAAAATAACGCCCCACCCAGAACACAATTTTAGAGTTGCGATGGCTGCCGTTGAAGAAGCTGGCTTTGATGCACTGGAAGATCCTTCATACTCACCGGACTTGCCTCTAGTGATTTCTATCTTTTTCCGATATTAAAGAACAATCTGAGAGGTCGAAAATTTGTCAATGATGACGAGGTAACAGCCGCAGTGCATCGGTAAGAAGTTTTTTAATTTTTAGGGAGGGTATTTTATGTTTAAAAACAAACACATCTCAAGTGTATAAAGCTAAAAAGTGACTACATCGAAAAATAAAGAACATTTAATAGAAGTTAATTTCAACATCATCATCATCATCAGCTGGTAGACGTCCACTGTTGGACATACATAGGCCTCCCCCAGAGAATGCCATGACGAGCGGTCTTGAGCCGCCTTCATCTACATACTTTGTGCGACCTTGGCTATGGTCATCGGTCCATCTTGTAAGGGGCCGTCCCACAATGCGTATTCCGGTTCGTGGTCGCCATTCGAGAACCGTTTTTCCCCAAAGGTTGTCGCCTCTGCGAGCTATATGACCCGCCCATTGCCATTTCAAGTTGTATTTTACGAGCTATATCAGTGACCTTAGTTCTTCTGCGGATTTCCTCATTTCGGATCCTACCATGCAGTGAAACTTCAAGTATTGCTCTCCCCAAGGCTCGTTGCGCGACTTTAAGCTTGCGTATATGTCATCACTTCAATTATTTTTTTATTGAGCGCCGTAGTATCTGTAAGCGTTCGTATGTCTGTCACTTGCACTACACGCAATATGGCCGATTCCAATCAACCTTTTTCTTCGGAGTAGAGAAAGGTTTGCGTGACTATATCAGTGTCAGTAGAATATATTTTAAGGCGTATACAGCCGCTAGACGACACGATTTCGAGGCATGTTGATGGTGATTTTCCTTGAGTTGGTAAGGATTTCATAAAACACAATAAAAAAGATGATTACTTGGCCTACATACTTTCCTACTATTTTCGGCGGTAGAATTTAAGACACATTGGGCAGTCGCAAGAGTACCCCTGCAATCAATTCATATTACATGATAATCACATGTAATGAGGCACAGTTGCTGGATTTGAGGCGGTTGTATTGACTTAAAGCAATACTCCATTTCGAAAATAATACCGAAGATGAAAATTACGTTTCTTCGGAAAATAGTGAGAGAACAAGCAAGAAAAACTGTTAAGTGCCGAAATGTCTAACCTCTTTTGGACAACGTCGTTACAGCTTTCTTGCCCCAAGAATGGCCAATATTACGAGTAAAAACATATTGGGAATACGCAAATAACTTCAAAAATATCGCCTTACTTACTTAGCTACTTACTTACTTCGTTAATTAACCATGGCAGAATAAACACAGTTTTTTATAACAATTTTAAAATAATCAATATTTTTTTGTTATACACATATTTATATTCATTCTATTTAAGTGCTTATTATTTCTTATTACTTATTTGTAGTTGTGAAATTATTGTGGTCTACTGGAAGTTTCATTTTAACCTAATTTAATTCCGAAATATTGTTTGGAAGTTATTTACATATAATCATTTGATTGGTGTTCTCCTTAGAACAGGCTCTGCCTACTTAGTAGCGACACAAACTATGTTTAAGTATTAACGGTGTATTTTTTGTGATCTATTAAAATAAATAAAAATCGGTTGTGTCACCCCTCAAGACTTTCTCAGCAAGTAGCACAGGACTGATTTCCTCTGTATATTGATTTCATAAATAAAATCGATGAGTGCTTTCTCTCGGCCAGCGGACGAACCCGGTTGGGTTCCATAGCAACCACCTCGAGCGGCACGGTTCGTTTCTCGGATAAGGGCGGGAGGGGCCAAGTGTTTTAAAAGTTGTCAATAAGCCCAACAAACAAGGCATCCGTGTACCTACCAAATTTCCCCTAAGTCCCCTAAGTCCCTAAGTCCAATATTTCAAGATTGAAATATGACTAGTTTGCCCCTGGTGGACCGATTTTAACCACAACCTTTTCAACTCTTGCCATGACCAAATGATGACCGGTTTCCTAATTTCAGCTCAATCGGTTAAGCGTTTGTGCGCTATCATGGAGGAATAGACACACATAGAAACATACATACAGACAGTCAGTCAGACAGAAAGACTTCCATCTGGCAAAGGACTTGACCGGTCGGAAGCCAGCCTTCGCACGCAAAAAACTGCGTTGCTCGCAAAAACGGTCGATTTTGTAGATAAATACTAACAATATCGTTTTTCATGAATTCCCTCTTGTTACTCAATAAGTAATCTTGTTAGTCATGGATATTCCTCTTGTCTCTCCTCTTGCCTCTCCTTGACTATGCAGATGTGGCTTATCTCGATTTATCAGAGGAACTGCTCAACAAACTTGAACGTTTGCAAAATGTATGCATACGATTCATCTTCGGTCTACGTAAGTATGATCACGTGTCCGACTATAGGGCACAGTTAAAGTGGTTGCCAATACGCCAAAGAAGAAATGTTCATATACTGGCTCTCCTATATCGTGTACTCACCCAATTAACACCATCCTATCTCCAGGAGCTTTTTGAACCACTAAGTTCCCACGGTCTCGTACTTCGGTCAGCCTCTGACAGTTTATTAAAAATTCCGAGTCATAATAGTGATTTCTATTCCTATTCTTTCTGTGTCCATGGTGCAAGACTCTGGAACGATCTCCCAGCAAATATACGAAACTCGCCTTCTTTACCATCGTTCAAGACTCACCTTAAGGATTACTACCTTTCTAAGAAGTAACCAGTTCTTCCCTTTCTCTCCTGTTCCTCTCCCAATTTCCTCTCCTCGGGCACTATTAGTCTTAAATTCTTCCACTTGTCTGTATGTTATGTAATAATCTTTATTTTCACTATGCGCGCATGTACCACTATGTTTAGGTTAGCTGTAAGACATTGCCATGTGGCAATAAGCTCGCCTTTTTTGTATACTTTTTTAAGTGCAAATAAAGAGTTTATTAAATATTATATATTTATATGATATCTATATGGGCCAGCCGAAAGGGCTACGCGCGGATTTGTCAAACGACGCAAAATGCCTATAAGCATTGTTGGCGCCCGACCGGTTAATCGTCTCAGTGGGGCTTAAATTGATATTTCCGACTTCATCTCAAAAAGAATGCACGTTCACAATACTTTCGCTTGTTGTCGGTTGGTGGGCCGGGAAAGTAAAAATCCTCATCAACTGGAGAAGAGGAGACAGAACTCACACAGAACAGGGACGTTTGCTAGCGGAAGAACACAGGCCCTCTAGCAGACCACAGTATACCGAGTTCCATGGCGACGTCATTGCTTACGAAATTCCATCTTGTCGGTACGTGCAGTAATAGTTGCGAATTACTGAACAACTGACGATTACTGAACAAAACCTGTATTGTTATTTCGCATAAGCGCAGCCGGTCGACGCAGCGTAGAACATGAAGTTATTTAACGGGTTTAACTTGATCAATTTGAATAGCGATAGAGGTGTTTGCCCAGTAAACAAACGGCGGCCGATTCTATATTTAGTATATGATGGCGCGCATAAATTAATATAATCATGAATCAAAACGCACACGGAGACTCCAACCATTCGACTGTGCAGTCACGTTTCGTCTTTCCCTGATTGAACAGTGAGTCATCCGATTTAAATTAATTGGGGAAATACAAGTGATTACTTCACGGCTGATTACTTCACCTAGCTGATAAGTTGAAGTTGATTGGTCGATAGATTCGTGATCCATTTTTGTTCAGCATTTTTCAGTATACGCAGTTTACGTAATTGTAATCCGCGCGCATTTTTGAGACCAATATTAATTATTACATATAGATAAGTAATGTTTCTCTCAAAAGGAAATAGGAATGGGAAGAACTGGCACCAGACAAAACTAACACGCGGAAAGTAGTGCAGGAATTAGTTAACATGAATTAAATAGATACGGAAACTAGCGAAAGAATAAACAAGTTCATCGCCGATACAAGCAACTCCACCCAGTATATTTGATCCGTGATTTTCTTTAAATCGTTAAACTCAAATGCTGGAGGGCTTAGTCAAGTTTTTTCCGCTTCTCGGAAAAAAATGTAGATCCGGAGCCTGACGCCAAAACGTTCGCTTTTTACAAGCTTTTATTTGCCTTATGTTAGTATGTTTGTTTAGGTCAAATCATGCAAGCTGAATAAGAATCACTTCCTATTATCATATGAAGTTGAAATTTTACATGTCTGTTCAGTTCCGATGACAACGCGTTTTTGTGGTGAGCTTGACCTGATTCTACAAAATAGAGTTGTCAACCACAACGGGCGAACCCGTCACCTCAGGAAGTTTTAACGATTAGTCGTTTTATCTCCCGTGAATAGAACGCAGTAGTAGTAGTAGTAGTAGTAGTAGTAGATGGAGTGGGGGGCTTGTTTCCAGCCCTTGATGTCACCTAGATCTGTAAGGTCTTTTGTAACTACCCACTGTGTGATTAGGTCAGTGGTCAGCTAGTAGCCCGGTACTTCTTACCAGTCCAAGCAGGTCACTGACCTTCAAGTTGGGCAGATCGCTGGGTTCGAGAAAGGCTCGTCCCAGTAAACTGTGTCTTTTGGCGGCGAGCCCTGGACAGCGACCAACAATGTGTATGCTGTCTTCAGGTTCCTCGCCGCATATTCGGCAATCCTTGCTCTCAGTCAAACCAAGGTTGAATAGATGAGCTCTAAGGGTCGTGTGTCCGGTGAGGAGACCGATAGTGGTTCTAAGGTTCTTCTTGCTCATGTCAAGTAGGGCCTTGGTTTTCTTCTGTAGTGGTTGCTCCATCATGGCTTTTGCCTGGCGACATCCCTGACTCTGTTTCCAGGAAGCCCGATGTTCCTGCTCCAAGCAGTCCCTGATGATTTTCTTACCTGTAGAATAGAACGCAGAAGACTTGGACAAATAGTCCACCGCCAAGCTCCGTTACATGCCCGTAAGAGGCCAACGCCTTAACCGCGAGATAAGCAGGTGTGTTACCAAGCGGGCTTACACTCACGCCCTTACTTCCAATTACGACCAGATTACTCCGGTCTCTCGATTGGTTACGAGTTCGAGGTCGCTTGCGCGGTCCTCTCTCTTACGAAGCGGTGAAACGGTGTATACCGAATCTATCGCGGACCACGGCATCCTTTGCTTGGCTGTTCACCTAGAATCGGGTAGCCGATGGTCGTTTCAAGAGCAGTCGCGTAAGGTCCGCAACCACCCCCGCTCTATAGGAAACAGTACTGCTTCCAGACTCCCCCGACTATTAGTCAGAGTGCACAATCAATTGGCTTACGCCGCACGGTGCGCAGACCGCCCAGGAGCGCCAGAAGGTTGATTCCTAGGGGAAACTAGCCCTAAGGCCAGAGTCCTGCCCGGGCTCGCACTTCATGCGTGGAGGCCGCCGGATGGGTGCTGACCCGTGAGTGTGACCAACCCTGAACAGAATGGGTCTTCGTGGCCAACTCAGAAAAGGCCCATTAGCTCCCGACCTGATTGTACACCCAGGATCGACTTCCGACGAGGTTACTCTTCCACGGTCAACAACACATGGCTGCTGCCCCCAGGGTTGGCTCCCGACGAGGGGACCCCTCATTGGTCAACAGCACAGACACGCAATATTGTATACGCATTCAATTATGATAGCCCGTTCTAAGTTCCACTATGATATGGATTCTGCACCCAGGGTTGGTTCGGGACAGAGAAATCTAATAAAAACTTGTTTTTAAAAATGTGCTTTTGCTATTAACTTATTAAAAGCTTTTATTTACCTTATGTTAGTATGTTTATTTAGGTCAAATCTAGCAAGATGAATTAGAACCACTTCCTATTATCCTATGAAGATGAAATTTTACACGTCTGCTCAGGTCCGATGACAATGCGTTTTTATGGTGAGCATGACCTGATTTTATGGTGAGCATGACCTGACACCCAGGATCGGCTCCCTACGAGGCTATTCTTTCACGGTCAACAGCACAGACACACAATTTTGTATACTCGTGCAATTATGACAGCCCGTTCTAGATTTCATCATGACATGGCTGCTGCACCCAGGGTTGGCTCCCGACGAGGGGACTCCTCAACGGTCAACAGTACATACATGAAATTTTGTATCCGATTTAATTATGATAGCCCGTTCTAAGTTTCACCGCGACAGGGCTGCTGCACCCAGGGTTGGCTCGGGACAAAGCATTTTAGAGGCCGTGCCGGCCAAAAGCTATATGAAGCATAATTTTGTGACCTGGTTGTGAGAACACGAAAAAGAATTTCAATACAATTATACCGGATTTTAAAAACCTGGTCCTTAAGCTATCATTTCGCCAAAACGAAATTGGTAAATTATTTCCATATTAATTGTAAATTATCTTTATTCTGTTACTGTTTTCCAAAAAAATAAAAACGAGCGAGATTTGTCTTCAGATTTTGAAAAACCTAGAGATTATTCTCAATATTAAAAAATACTATTTACACCAGCGTATGGTCTATTTGCATAGTACCAAGACAGTTTTTGGAACTTCCATACACAAAATAAAGGAAAAAAATGCTTGAAATTACGCAATTTCCAGAAATGTTATGGCCAAACATTATTATTTTTTTCTATTTATTAAAGATACTTTTGAGTGATATAAAAAATAACACAGTGATCTTAAGTTATTTTATTATTGTAATCTAATTTTTACTTTATAAAAAACTATTTATTTGATAATTTATTATATTATAATTGAAAAGCCAAATTGACTATATTAGACGACGCGCGAAGCCGAAATCGTCATTCGTAATTGGCCACTGCCAACGGTGGGACGTATTTCCTTGTCGCCGCGGTATACTTATACATCTTTATGTATATATCGAAAGCGCGCGGGCGCGTGGCATTGCAAAAATATCTAAATTTTTAGTCCCGTCAACTTGGAAGGGAGCCTTAACTTATTCTTTTGAATAAAGCTCTTCTTATTATTATTATTATCTAGAATCGCCTTGATCATGTTTATGGTACCGACATAAACGTAGTTTAACAATCTTGTCCACGAATAACTACTTAAGGCGCTGATATACGACTTTAATGATTTTAAACTGATAATTACGTCTAAACGAGTACTGCTTACGTTTCGAAAAAAATATATGTTAAACAAGAGCATTTACCTAATATTCTAATCTGTGAATATTTTAGATTTTGTTTATATTACATAGTGTAATTAATTTGGGAAATGAGGTCTAACCGAAGACAAACACGAGAATTACGCAAATACTATCTATTGTATTATTATGAAACCTGCACCATTTTAAAGATAATTTAATTATCTATCTTCTTATCTGTGAATTTTTTCGAAAAGTCAAAGAATAATATCCGATTTTGCTTATTCGAACAAAATTGGTGCGCGAGTTATAAAGCGGGCCTCGCCGGCGACGAGAGTCAGTATGACCGCGACCACTGTCACGGGTGGATGCTGACGCTGCGCTCCGAACGAGATAAATTACGATAATTAAAAACAAAATGGCCAGAAACTCAAAAATTTTAAAACTTAAACACAGTATATTAGAGAAAAATAGATTATTAAGGTAAGTAACGTGTTTTAGTGTATTATTACGTGTATATTATTACCATTTATCTACTCTGATGCTCTTTGCCTGACGTCAAATTGGGGTGACCACACGAATAGGATTCGTGCAACAATTTAACTAATTAACACATAAAATAAATTACTTCTTTTATTTTATAAACTGACGTGATTACTGTTTTTATTTTAGGCGAATACGAAACAACACTAATTCTGAAGATGTAAATTCACAGACGAGGTGAGTAAACAGTGTAGGTAAACAAAACTACATCAAAAGGTAATGCTCACAGATAAATGCATACCTAATTTAATATTTTGATTTTAGTGTAATTCGAACAATAATTATGTTTTATCAGAACTTGAAAGTTTTATCAGAACTGTCGGAATCAGAATATTATTTTGAAATCAAATATCAAACTTGAATATTGAATTTGAAAATCGATTTAGGGCCGATTTCTATATGAATCCTGCAAGTAAAAGTACAAATATAAGTTGAACCATCGGTTTACTAAATTCATTCGTAAAGCGACAAAATTTAATTCGGGTTTTCGTAGTATGACGTAAAATATACTTTGTTTGGAGGGGGTTGTTTTTGTTGCAAAAAGATAATTATGGGTTTTAGCCAAAAATTTAGTAGTAATAATAATAAACCTACTTATAACATAGTTACGCGCATCCCTGACTCACTGACTGACTTTGTAACGCTGTAGGTAAAGACAGTATTTTTTTTAATTTGTCAGTTTTTAAACTTGAAATGCTACTTCGAATTTCAAACTTGAAATTGTGCTTTGAATTTCGAACTTGACATTCTACTATGAATTTCAAACTTGAAATTCTACTTCGAATTTCGAAGTTGACATTTTACTTCGAATTTCGAACTTGAGATTCTACTACGAATTTCGAACTTGATATTCTACTATGAATTTCAAACTTGAAATTCTACTTCGAATTTCGAACTTGACATTTTACTTCGAATTTCGAACTTGACATTCTACTTCGAATTACGAACTTAACATTCAAGTTCGAATTTCGCACTTGACATTTTGACATTTGAAATTCGGAATTTCGGTTAAATTTCGATAATTTCGGAATTCGAATTAAAATTTCGAAATTTTGGACTTAGCTAAGGATTCCATTATAGCATTCATGGTTTGCTTGATATTCAAACTCAGCACTCGTAGAAAAACGACCCTTACTTTGTTTTCGCAGGAATAACTATACCTATCATTGTTTATCTATGTGTAGATCTGAAGTGAACGAAACAACAATTGCTGAGGAGGAAGCCTTGCATATTGGTACAGAAAATGAGAAGTCATTCTCTGACAGGTCAAAGCATAATTATTATTACTGTGACATCAGCATAACTTGCGCATAGCTTTCTGTTGTAGGTACCTATCACATGTTTTGTTTGTAGAACACCGACAATGTCAATTACAGAATTCTTATTAGGTGTATTTTCTTTTCAGAGAGAATGGAGAAGTAGTCAATGGAATGCGAATATTGAATATAACACAGTTTTTTAAAGAGCTTCAACAAATATCTTCACATGGGAGTATAGACTGTGGTTTGAAATCAATAGAATTAATATCTGAACGTAAATTGGGGCTACTTTCGAAATTAAAACTAAAATGTAAGATGTGTAGTGAAACCTTTGTCATTTGTTGCAATAACCCTGAAACTGACATAAATATTAACACAGTTGCGGGCACAATAGCAATAGGTTGTGGCCATTCACAGCTAAATGAATTATTAGCCGCAATGGACTTGCCCCAAATATCATATACAATATTTAATAAAAGATTGGAAACTATAAACAAAGTTTGGGAAAAAGAAACAACCCAGTCGATGAATGAAGCCGCTAAAGAAGAACGTAGATTGGCTTTTGATGATGATAAAGTTACTGACAACGGCATACCATTTATTGACGTTATAGCCGATGGCTGCTGGGGAAAAGGTCTTATAGGAAAAATTACTCAGCCTTATCAGGCGCAGCTGCAATAATAGGGAAAAGAACCGGGAAAATTCTCTTTATGGCTGTCAAAAATAAATACTGCTGCATATGCGCCCAAGCTTCGAAGAAATATGTCACGCCTAAGGAGCATGATTGCTACAAAAATTATTCTGGTATTTGAAATAGCAATTATTACCACAATATATTTCATATTTAAAACAATTTTATTTATCATTTACGTCATTTACATTTTCAGGTCCATCAACCGGAATGGAATCCACCATCTTGGTAGAAGGATTTAAAAGAAGCATAGAAATGCACAATTTAATATACGCAGCGCCACAACACCTTTGCCGATTCAGCAACTATACCAGGACTTTGATTACGAAGCGTGTCTTCGTCTTTATTGACTTCATTCAAAATCGTCATTTTTCGTTTCTTGTTTTTTTTCCTCATCCCTTTTCTATTTGCGCCCCTGTATAGCACTAACTATATAAGAGGGGTCTCTAATGATCATATTCCTCGTATGCCTAGGATCGACTAATTCATTATCCTATGTTTTTTATTACCTTTATCCTATGTTTTTTTGCTAATTGCGGGCGTTTTTGTTTACGTAATTACGTAATTCTTGTTTACCAAATTTTCTAACAATAAGAGAATGATTACAATACAAATCCGATTATTATTTCACATTACGAACTTTAATTTATTTAATACCTTAGAATCTTGAACGTACACTATTTTCGTACGTATGGTCACTCTACAAGCCGCTATCGGCCGCGCGGCGATTCCAGTTCTCTTATCACGCGTTGGCTCCGCCCAATCGCCCGAAGCCGTTGGCAATAGTCGTCGCCTTAAGCCTATGTAAACAAAACGAAACAGAAACCGAAAGGTACATCGGATGAATAAAAAGACTTACCCTCAGACTTGGATATGCATAAGTATCTCGTTGTCTTCTTGCCGAAGACGACTGCCTGGCGCCACAGGTCCGCGTCCGAGTCTTCGTCGTGGGTTCTTCCGATGGGCCAGAAGCCCTGGGGACACTTGGAGGCGCTCTCGACCACCTGCAGCGCCGTCACCGGCCGGTCGTCGGGCAGCGATCCCGTCAGAGTGCCTATCACCCCCGTTACTTTTGACTTTAGCCATCTTCTCGCTCGACCGGAACTCTTATCTTAGTATCATCGATGTGCCTGTGGAAAACGACAAAAACATTACTTAGAGGGAGAGGACAGCCACTTTTCGGGCCCATCATATATAATTATTACACTTCTGGGAGGTGAAGGGTGGATTCCGGACTAACGAACGGCGGTGGTAGGTTTAGGACAACTGTCTTGCCACATGTGAGCGTTCACCTTACCACCCATTCACTCCCCCTTCAAAGCCAAGGGGTCAACTAATATAATTACAATGTAGTTATTACATTATTATTAAAACTTAACGCCTCGATTAAATTATATACGTTTATGTCGACATTCAAATGAGTTTTATTTTGCCTATATTTTTACTGTTCTGACGTATTTTACTATATATTTTTTTTTACTATTCTGGCGTATAAATCGTCAGAATAGTAAAAAAGAAATTGGGTTACGAAGAGTGAGCAAAAAAATATTGGGCTAGGTTGGAAATATTGGGTCCTTAGTCCTTACCTATGAAGTGCATGGGACCATACCTATGCTGTTCTGTAAAGGAAATTTAACCCGACAAATGTGTCGCGTCCATTATTGGATACAAGTCTAAATACGCTGGAATGTGAGGCGTCCAATGTGGCGTCCAATGATGACGGCACGATGGAGGCAACGGTCGCCGTTTGCGAAAAATCCATTTGAAAATAGAACGGGCTTCTATATTTTATCGTATGATGCCAGAAAATAGCCAAAGATTCGTTACTATTAAATTCTACGATAGTATCATGCGATAAAAGCTGTATGTTATATGGCAACCCTGGCAAACGGCCGTGGAAATTTCCGTGACAGCGACCAAACGAGTGGCAAGCGGCGTGCGAGCGACCGCTACAAGGATTGCGATTTTTAAGGCCAAAAATCTTGTATGAGACATATATATTTAATCAATAGAAATATTGACCCCATATTATCTATGCAGATTTGTCATTTTAATGTGAGTTGCTTAATTCGTGGACAGGAAACAATGAAAGCTTTGAAGGCGTTTTCACCGACTCTTCAAAGTTGTTTTTTTATTATTATTATTTATTGTGGACAGGCAGCTTTGCTGATACGTCCAGATCAGATCTT